>CM048915.1:6474753-6789753 GCA_026686955.1 Epinephelus cyanopodus
AAATTAGTGTTTGCACGAGCACTATCAAAGTTAACAATAGCTGTAAATAAAACGTGCTACCCAACCTAGAAGCTAACATTAGCGTTAACTTCACTCTCTGGTCTAAATATTATCACTTATGACTCCAAATTCCAAACTCAAGACTTTAAAGTAGGAGTTCACAAACCAATAGGTAATGTCATATTGGCTTTGAACATTATTCTGTACAGTCGATTACCTGATATATTAACCCACAATGTATGGGCTAATATAGAAAACAACAGACTGTGGGCAATCTTACTGAGCCACTTGGATTTAATGCAGTTCATTTCTTTCTTTATTTTCAATTGAGACATTGGGCTATATTCCATATACAGCTAAACAAACCCAACACTTTTGTTTTTGCTGCCATTTTTCTCAGGTTTGTGTTTAGATTTAAGACTTTTTTCATGCACTCAATAGATATATTTCTCTTAAATTTCGGTTGAAAATTAGTTAAAATCCATGTTAGTATACACTCTTCCTTTTCCAAGTTAATCCACCTAATCCACCTCCACCATCCATATCCCAGGTGTGACATATCAAGCTACTATTTAAACAGCATCATTACTACACGTGTGCCTTGGGATGGACACAATGAAAGGCTACTTAAAAATGTGCACAACCAAAGTGTTGGCTTTAAAATTTTCTACAGTGTATTTTCTCCTCAAACAACACTGTATTATGTTTAATATTAATTAAATATTAATATTTAAGACTTATCAACAAAAAATATTTTTGTAATTAAGTCAATAGTGATAAGACCAATTACAGCAAAATTACAATACATTTAATAATATTAGTATGGTATGCTGACAGTAACAACCAATAATCAGTAACATGGGTGCATAGAGGGGTGCATAGAGATTTTGCTAATTTCACCTGGCACATTATTGCATTAGGATTCCATGTATCATGAGCCTAATTTTACTTAACAGGCAATGGATATGAATATCTTTAATTTCCTCACGTTTTCTCCACATGGATACGGTAGGACCACACATACACTCAGTAATCATGCACACAAACTGGGTGGAGATATCTGTAAGTGTGCTGCTGCTTATAAAGACATCAGGATTGGTGAAGAGGAATTGGATTACACACACACACACACACACACACACACACACACACACACACACACACACTAGATAGGTATGTAAGTGCGCATGCAGACACGCGCGCACACACAGACACACCACACACACACATCCCCCACTTCTGGGAAACACCTGCAGCCATGCTTGTTATTCTGGGGAACAGAACACATGTGCTAGAACACAGTTCACACATCCCCTAACCAATTAGGCTGGTGACTGCTTACACACACGTGTATGCAAGCACACATGCACGTTGACCTCCAAGACTGCCTATCTGCTTTAACGTAACAATATGCATCTACACCTTAAGTCTTGAGTCTCACGCTATTCATTAGACCTTAGTTAACAGATTACTGAGAGGCAGCTGAGAGGGCACAGAGAAACATGAATGCAACTGGTTTTGGAAAATACTTTTTTTTTCCTTTTTTTTTTACCTGTCAAGCATTCAAAACGTAGAGAATACATCCTCTGAGGAGTGAGAATGTGTTCAGTAAATTTCATAGCCTGTCATATTATTATTATTTCTCATATATAAGTGGGCATTTTAGCCTAACAGTAGTGAGAGACTTGAGGTCTAGCATCACCAAAAACATTATTAACGATGCTCTGGGGACCATTAGTATACAGAGCAAATGTCTGTGCAATCTGTTCAGTCAATGTTGGGTTATCAAAGTGATGGACTGTAGGACAGTCAGATGGATGGATTGACAGACCCATCTCAAATCACCACTAGGGGTGCAAAAATGTGCTATAACTTGTCATGAACATTTATGGGAGGTTTTATACAGGCCAGTACATTTTTATACCTTCTTGAAATTTCATTAGGATGTATGGTACATGACGGCATTTGTGTGTGGTGCTACCCATGCTGTTATACCCCATGGTACCATTATCTTCATGGTCTCTTGCTGACCGGCTGCTCACAATCCTGTAACGTTATCCTACTTGCAGTCGCCATGTCTGTTAGCTGAGCTGCCTGTTCTCTGGTGGCGCTAATGTGCATAATATACACCCTTAAAGGGATAGTGCACCCAAAAATGAAAATTCAGTCAATATCTACTCACCCATATGCTGAGGGAGGCTCAGGTGAAGTTTTAGAGTCCTCACAACACTTGCGGAGATCCAAGGGGGGAGGAGGTAGCAACACAACTCCATCTAATGGAGGCTTACGGTGCCCCAGATTCAAACATCCAAAAACACATAATTGAAACCACAAAATATCTCCATACATATTCCATATGTGGTTTCAATTATGCGACTTTTCATTTCTGGGTGCTCTATCCCTTTAATACAGCATCTCCGTATGTGTTTAAAAGAAAGATGAGTTTCTGTTTTTTTGGGGTTTTTTTGATAGTATTGAAAATCATACCTTTGGGATTTTGTTAATACTTTGGTATACCATAAGACTGTGACCAGGGTTTAAGACAGATAGGTCCCCCCAACTGAAGTGATGACCAACTCAAACAAACATTACAAAAAAAAATTACAAAACAAAACATTATTTAGTGTACGCTGTAATCTTGTAACTAAAGGAATCATTATTTTTTCATTGATACAAGGTCATTGATACATGTGGACCCCTACATTACTACTTGCATACTTACCCACATGGATGACTTGAACTGAGTAGTGCTATGATTCATTCATATCCATTTACTAATGTAGCCTTCCTTAAACTCAGAGCAATTCTAAAGTCTGAAGTCTTTGTGAGATCAGATCAGATTTGCAGACGTCATGCTATGGTAATAGCTCGACTAGGCCATTTAATTGAACTACTGTCCTTGTCCCAGTATACAAGCACAGGAGGGGAATCGATTTATTGACCGCAGTATGTCCCACTCCACTACGATAGGTGGCGATAAGCCCCCTTCAACTTGTTAGTACTGGACATTTTTCCAGTTGACCTATTGGAACACAGACCAAGCAATTGCCATTCCGTGTTTTCCTCCCGTCCATGTATTTAAAAATTTTTAACTCTGTCAGCTGACACAGCATGAACTGTGTCTCCTCGTCTGTCAAAAATGTTTGGCTCTGATGTTGAGATGTACGCCATGTTGTTACTGGCTTCTTCTTCTGTTATGCATCAAACTGAGGGTGGATAAACTGTGGAGCACTGAGAACCTAGACCAGTTTGGGTCTGTTTGACTGCACACATGCAGAGTAGTGATTCGATTCCCAATCACATTACCTGGGTGTGTTAGTCTGACTTTGAGAAATCTGATTTAGTGCGATTTCAGTCGGACTACCATGTTCACATGTATTTTAAAAGTCCAGTTTTAGTCAGGCTAAAACAATAAATCAAATATCTCTGATGCCATGTAAACCATGCTGAGTGTCTGAAGATTAATGGAATGAGGATGAGGATGAGGATGAGGATGATGATGATGATGACGATGTGAGAGAGAAGACAAGAAAACGCAGAAAGTGTCTAACAGACAAACTGAGACATGTAGAGAGGAGATAGTAAGACAAAGCTGTCAGTGATGCTGTAGTGTGTGTGTGTGTGTGTGTGTGTGTGTGTGTGTGTGTGTGTGTGTGTGTGTGTGTGTGTGTGTGTGTGTGTGTGTGTGTGTGTGTGCGTGCGCATAGTTGGTTGGGTGACCTATATGTGTCACTGCAGTGTGTAGGACACCCCTGGGCTTGGGTTATATTTGGTCATAACACGTTAACCCAACCAGCAAGGACATATACACACACACACACACCCCTTGGGTCAGAGACAGGATTATTGCCATCATATCAGTGCTCTGGTATATTGAGAATGAATACACCAGGTATGAATACACCTGCAAATTAAATCCAATCAGAAGTGATAAAGCTCTACTTATATTAAAGTCTACGAAGTGAGACTTAACTGTTGGACATACAATGGAAGACATTATTCTTATTTCTTTCATTCAGTCAGTTTACATGCCTTAAAATGATCTGCCTGGAAAACGACAAATGTCTTCAAAGTCAAAACCCTACCATACCCACTATCTTGCAAAAAATATAGCTTCAGTCAGCCCCACAACACCATCCCATAATGAGCATAGCAAAATCTGTGGTCTGATGAGCATCAAAAGGGGTTGGTTTAGGACAGATGTCCCATTATTGTAACATAAATGATTGAACATTAGTCATGATAGTGGAGTATTGTGCAACTTGTGATAAAAGCATGACATTTATGGAGCCATCTTGAATTCTCAATATTTTTCAAAATGGCCGCCAGCAACAACAGTTTTCTTATCCGGGATGGATTTAATTTGATATTGAGGCAATATTTAGTTAAATTTATTCACCCTACCATTGTGAATTGCCTTACCTAGCACACACCTCTGCATCCCTGTACCACGCTTTGGTCTTGTAGCAGCTTTCAGAGACTCAGGAAAAGTACTGGTCCAACACCAGATCAAGCCAAGACACACTTTCAAGTTTTCTGGCTAAATATGGAATGAAGACCTCTTGGACGTAGTCACTTAAAGGTGCTGTATGGAAGAATCGTGGCCAAAATGGTTATTGCACTCAAATTCAAAATACTGCCTCGAGCCCCACAGATTCAATCAATTGCTTTATTTGTCCCCAGTGGGGCAATTAATTTCGCAGCAGAGGGAGCAACACAAAGTACAAAAATACACAAATACACATAGCATAATAAACACGTTGTGGACAAGCCTAATAAATACTCACTCATATTCATGTTAAAAACAAAAAGAATTAAGATGTTCCGCACTAATGAATAAGCTACCTTTTCCTCCTGGTGTTTAGAAGAGAGACAGCAGAAGGAACAAGGGAGTGCTTGTATCTGTTTGTTTTAGCAAGTGGGAGTCTGAGCAGTGAACCTGATGGCAAAAACTGAAACTGTTGGTAGAGGATGAGAGCAGTCGGACAAGATGGAGTTTGCTTTCTTAATCAGCTGTTTGTTGTAAAGGTCCTGTAAAGTTTCCTGTGCAGACCCAGTGATTTTACTACAAACACTAACAACTTTGTTTAGGAGATTTCTCTCTTTTACCCTCAAGGATTGAAACCAAGGAAAAAGTGATCACAGACTCAATAAAAGAACGATAAAACATAGACATCAGGGTAGAGTCAACCTGGAATTTAGCAAGTTTCCTAAGACAAAAAAGACACTGCTGACTTTTCTTATAAGTCAAGTCCGTATTTTTCTCGAATGTCAGCTTATTGTCAAGAATAGTGCCTAAGTACTTATAAGACTCTACAATTTCAAGGTTGCTGGACAGCGGCACGCTGGAGACTGATTTGTTTGCCCACTGGCGGCTGCCATGGCAGGGCCGTGTTGCCGCGTCCGGCTTCTCTGCTGCTAACGCTGCTGTCGGGATACAGCGGAGGAGGAGCCGGCTGCTAATGCTATGTACCGGGACACTGCTAATGTTGCTTGTGTGCTCCTAATGTTTGTTTCTCAAAAAACTCAGTCGGGTCAATGACCCACCTGCACATGAGCTACAATGTATGATCGTATAAAGACACTCGCTTTGCCTCGAGTTTTGTCTTGCCATTTTTGGGAATCATAACAAGGTTGTTTGGGTTTAGTCACATCGTCAGCCATTGTAGCTCAGTCATAACTGTAACTGATGCTGAGGCTCTACTGACTGCGTGACTGGTAGTCGGCGGTGGGTGGCGCAACAGGCCAAAACACAAATTCAAAATATAAACATGATTTGCAGACCATAAAAATGTTTTTTAAATGCAAATATTCTGGCTGTACTATTGTTGTCGGTGAGATCAGTATGTTATATGAACATTATTCCTTAGTCTCTGTGACATATTAGGAGGATTTTACGACTATTTGCTTTAGATTTCTTACATATAGCTCCTTTAAGGTCTGAACAGGAGTTGGTTTCAGCATCTGAATGATGCCTGCCGCATCTACAATAGTGCAGGTCATCTTTGGATTCTCAGAGTATACACTATGAACATGTTCCAGGCATCTCCCGCACTGGTACATCCTGTCTGTCCAGGTTTGGCTATGTAACTACATCTAAATATGATGTATAAAATAAAATGGCTGCCATGGCCACCATATAGACAATTTTTCTATATCCAATTATTTTCAGAATGTCTTTGGCTATATGCGTACCAAATGTCATGCTTTTATCACAAAGTGCACTATTGTTTTGGTTATCTGCCCCAATATTTGTCATTAGTCATCTTTGCTTCCGACACTGAACAGAAAAAGCGGGGAAGTTCTGTTAATGTTAGGTTTTCACTGAACTTATCACAAAATTCTGACTCTGAGGCAATGTGAGGCACAAATTAGGCCATGCTCTGAATCATACTTTATATTATTACTAGTAATACCTGATCTCAGAACCTACTGGATGTTGGTCTGACGATAATTACGCCAAGGCAATAATTCGCCAAGGCTAATGGCTAATCTGTATGAACAGATATCTGCATATGAATACAGATAATTAACAAAAAAAAAAAATAATAAAAAGCTAAATGGACTTCAAACGATAGTTGATGAGTTCAGTGACTGCATTTTGGTCAATGCGTCTTTTGCTCTCCACAAAGACTGTTTACCTGCCGCCAAAATGTGATTGGTCAATATTGTACCAATGCTTACAGATTCTGCAAACATATGCAGATATATTTTAAATGGAAATTAAGTTACATCTAGTTTAAATATTTAGCTACAAGGTTTGAGAGTCACCATTATCTAACCACTCATCATTGCTCACATATTGGTTCAATGAACATTTTGTAATTTATTCAAGAAGGTACTGGACAAATTTGACATAAAATTCCATGCAGACTTATATGCTGTAGAGTTAATTACAATAAGTGAATAATTGTGCACAACAAGGAGAAGGGAACATGATTCAACAACACAAAATTCAGATATTTTTTTATATAATGACACTTTGGAGCATTATCACAATTAAACATAGTCATTAACCAAAGGAACAAAGAAAGGCTACTTAAACCGTAACCCGTTTTCAAGTTAGTTTGGAGTAATGGTGTTGTGACACATTAGCATGTGGTTTGATTTTTAAAATGGTGGTTGAACTATGTTTAAGTAGTTTGAATTATGTAATAAAACACCTGAAGGCTACAGTATAACCTCTGGAGGGAATATTAAAGGACTGTTATATTGACTTTTCTTGAGGGTTCCACATACAGCATTGCTCAATTTAGAGTTATGGCATATGAGGTTTTGCGACCAATGCTCTGCTTGCACGCTTCAAATCAAATCAAACCTTATTTGTATAGCACAAAGTGCTTCACAGAATAAAAACATATAACAAAAATATTACATACATATTGAAAACCCACCCCTCCCATCCCCACATAACACACACACACACACACGCACACACACACACACACACACACACACACACACACACACACGGTCAATATAGTCAATAACATGGCTGGGCGCTGAGGAACCAGGTAAGGAAAGAACCACCTACTTGAATGCAACCTGGTCATCAGAAGAGAGCCCATATAATCTGAGTGAGTGCTGCACAACACAGAATTACATTACATGCGTTACTCTGAATGGCATTAGGTGAAAGATCAGTCTATTGGAGCTGACCTCCATCACTCACACACTGTTAACTTGTCAGCACTGGGCCATGACTCTGTGGCTGTGTGTGTGTGTGTGTGTGTGTGTGTGTGTGTGTGTGTGTGTGTGTGTGTGTGTGTGTGTGTGTTTTGAAGGTCACACGATGAAGTGATTGTATGGGTTTAATGCCCTTGACTCCTCTCTAATCCCTTCCTTGGCATTCAATTCTGACCTGCTATGCTCCATTGACTTCAGATTACTGTACACACAGGGCTACAGCACTGTAAGCACCCACACATACACACATGCAATGAAAATTGAAACAGATTGCTTTGTCTTTACATTAGTAGTGTAGTCAAGTGTGTACTGTATGCATGTATCTTATTTTCCTCATCATGCACTGTGCTTATACAGTCCAAAGAGACACTGTCAATCAGAGTGACAGAACACAATTTCTTCAGTTTCATCAGTTTTATATGAGAATTTCTTACAAGCTCTGACTGGTTCTTGGTTACCACATCATCTTCCCATATGGGCTGAAGCTAAGTGCTTGCCACAATTCTGCAAGTATTTCATAAGCTTAAATGAATTAATTTCAAAGATGTAAAAGGCACAATGTAGTGTATACACATCCCAAAATAAAACCCTGTGTGTTGGCAAAAAGAAAAAAGCACCAAAAAAAAAGATGTGCGTACACTGAATAGAGGCTCCCAACAAAAGATTTATTGAGTATAGCTATGAGAGTTCTTGGTCAGTTGTGGAGTATTACCAAATGAAGACAGACAGTCAAAGCATCACTAGATTTGCGAATTGAGTAACTGGTAAATGGACTGGTTAATGATACGCTTTGCCTGTCATTCACTCTTTTATGCTTAAACACCAGAGCCAGAACCGTACAAGACATTGGTCTAACCAATGGGACCAATTCGGGTTCAGTGTCTTGCTCAGAGAAACTTTCAAATGTGGGCAGGAGGAGTCAGGGATGGACCCTCGTGTTACCTTACTTTGAAGGCACAATAGATGCCAGGGCATGTTTAACCGAAAATCTTTACAGGAATAGTTAACTCCAGAATCAAAAATACATGTTTTCCCTCTTACCTGTAGTGCTATTTATCAATCTAATTGTCTTGGCTTGTGGTGCTCAAAATTTACAAAACTCAACAGTGATGTCTCTTTCCAGAAATCAACACCTGGTTACTCAAGTAATCCAACAACTTTGTTGGGAGTAGTTTCACGTAGGACCTATTTTCTTCCTACTGAACTATACCTGCCAACTGTGTCACCCCGCAGAAGGAAGCATGCATCTACTCAAGGAGGAGAGCCTTGTGACACCTTCAGATGTTAACATAAATGGCGCCCTCCTCAGCTGAGCTGTAATGTTAGCTAGGTCACTGGCGCTGGGTGAGCTAGCAGTAGACAAGTTCTGTGGATTATCCTGAGTAACCACGTCATGATTTCCAGAAAGAGACACTGCTGTCTTGTTTTTCAAGAGTATTTTTTTGGTGCTTTGTGCGGCACGAACCGAGTGCCAGCTAGTTCCATTACACTGGATCTATACTGAATCTCCAGTGTATCTCCAACACACTGCAACTCACACCAAAACAATGTAGACTGGTAAATAGCACTACAGGTAAGACGAAAAATATGAACTTTTAAATTTGGGGTTATCTGTACCTTTAAAATAGTAAAATTGTGTGGTGTGTGTGTGCAACTCTACAGGTTGAATGAACAGTGTACTTACAAAGTATCCCCTGCATTGGTATTTTGATGGTGGTCTCTATATGTTGCTCCACAACCTTGGGATCTTGTGACCAGTGGTAATTTTGCTATTTTAGATTTAGTCTCTGTCTTCAGACAAACATGTATTTATTAGTTTTAGTCACATATTAGTCATTTCTATCCTTCATAGTTTTAGTTTAAGTTTAGTCAATGTAAATTCTAAACATTTTAGTCAACGAAAATTCCTGACATTTTAGTCAACTTTCAGTCATTTTGATTTTTTATGTTGTTGTTTTTTTCATCTTTAAACTAATCCAGTTAGGCTAATTTATGTATCAGAAATTAGAATCCCAGTGACAGATTGTATGAATTTGTTTTCTACAACTATAAATGATTTCTGCACACTTACAAACTGTCATTTCTCCAGCAGTTTTTGACAGATTTAAGGAGTGATTTACAAGCACACACTTACTTATCATCATTTGAAAAGTTCAAGATCTCTATTTATAGTCTCAAAAACCACGAAACCATAACTAACTAATATGAGACAACTAGGTTCTGTACCTAGAGTCATTGTAGACTCTGACTTGTCCATCTCACTGTTAAGTAGCAGAAGAATAACTAACTAATTCTTTCTTAATCTGCAACATGTTAGTCTGGAGGTTTAAACTTGTGTCCTTTCACAGAGTCGGTGATTAAAACTAAGCTTTCATCTGTCAGAGAAAACTGACACAGATAACTAAGCTTCCTACCTGCCTGTCAAACAGCTATCAATCCATAAAGCTTCTCAAGTCAGGACTGAGTAGAGTCCTACTGGGATCAGTACAGTGACAAATCGCTGCTTGCTCCGCTGCAATGTCTACCAAGCGGAGCTAACTGCTAACAGCCAGCGCTGCAACTAACAAACTCCATAAATCCATTCAACAGCTCCACCATCCACAGCCAGACACACACGACTGGTTATTTACTGTAAAGTTACAGCTCACAACTCACACCAACAGCTAATACCACTCTGGTGTGAGTGTGTGCAAGCTAGCAAAACATCCTTGTGCAGACAATTTACTGGCGTTTACCAGCCTGTTGCTCATGCAGCATTTGAAGATAATTGTAAGCATTGGCATCCTCAACTATATATATACCTGATAGTTGACCACTGCTTGTGATTTCGAACACCATATGAAACATTTATATATTCATCAAACCATTCAGTGAGTCTTTGCCAGTATGGATGTATCTGAATTCAGAGTACATTTCTCTGTCATTGTTTTTCCATTCATTTGTCAGCCATCTGTATATAAATTATCTGACGACTGAATTTCCAATAATTGGTACTCATATTAGACTTATTGATCAGAATCACAATAGTCATTCTACATCAATCTATTACTGAAAAGTAGTGCACTGTGCTATGCAAACTGGTGACTAAATGTTCTAGCTGAACAATGTTATAGTATATCCACCCTTTTTTCTTTAGACAACACTGAAGATTTATCTTTAATCCAGAGCCACTGACCTTCAACGTTATGGCCATGAACTTTAGCAAGGTTTCCCACAGTACAACTGTCTACCATGCCCTTATAATCAGCTACAATCACACGTTAGTGTTTGTGTGTCTTCATGCATGCTTTCACTCCTGCTCATCTTGTATCCAACATCTTAACCATCACTCAACCAAAGACAATTCTAGATACCCATTTTCCTCAGTAGTAGAGTACGACCTTTGAGGTGATTGGTCCTCCACCCTGACAAAGGCCAGGGCTCCATCCAGTCAAATTAGTGGACAGCCTGGGCTGACCTAATTAAGCACTGAGATAACAAAGTCCAAAGGATAATTGGTGGGCGAGGACCACAGGAACAGACGAGTAACCTCCGGAAAACTCATCTGCTTTCAGTTCTCATCACTTCCTAGATTCATCTTCCTATGTCTCACCTTTTTTCTGTCTAGTGCATCACTTTATTCTGCCATTCATTTGTACATGTAGTTCTTACCAGCTGCACTCCATTGATGTAAGTTGTTTGGCAGAAGACTGAGATGGGTCTGTAGCAGGGAGCACAATTAGACTCAGTTTACTGTAAAGTATTGCCCAACAAAGACACTTCAAACACAACAACTGGTTTTCCTAATACTTGCTGGGAAACTGGGCAAGATAAGGACTCACCACTCAGCCCTGACTCATTCTGACAGTCAGCCTGGAGAGTGGATGATGACTGAATTTTAAATTTAAGGTGAACAGTTTCTGTACCAGTTTCACTCTGAAAATCAGCCTGGAGCGAAATATGACTGCACTCTTGAAAAGCAACATTTTAAGACCTCTGGGATCCCCTTAAAAACCTCCTTTCATTCATCAATGTTTTTAGTTATCACTGAATGTAAAAGAGTCACATAAAGTAAGAGAGTGGTACTTGTAGTGTAGAAAGAATTAACTCTGGTGGTCAGTGGAGATTTGAACGTTTAGCTCATTGTTTTGATTTTAAGGCACATTTCATTAACACCTATAGGCAGCTCTTTCAGGCAAACAACCTCCAATAAAGCCACTGAACATTACCTGCCCATCACTAAACAGTAGACAAAGTTAGCATCCTGCTGTGAAGAAAGTCAAACATAGCAGGTTGGTCGAGACCAAAACAGAGGTAAAACAAGACTGAATACTGGGTTAAATTCATCAGATGGACAGAAACATATGCTAAAGCTAATGTTGCTCTGTCTTCTGGATATTTAATTAAGCAATGTTTTGCTTACATAAAGTATACTATAGTTTATAAGCTGATTAGATGTGGTGGCTGTGTCTTCCACTCAGTAGTGTTATAAATTATTTTTTACACAGTTCATTATGATAAAATAATGTTACACTGATTAAGCAATACACTGACTATAACATTGTCTGACTTATAATAGGCAGTTGACAAGGATCAAAATCAACACATCTTTTTTATTCAACACATTTTTCTTCCTTTTTAATATTGGAGCCTTCACTGCTGCTGAGTGCAACACCACTGATGACAGTTGTACAATTTTATTTTTGGTTAGTCCTACCCCACTGTGCTGTGATTGGCTAGTATTTGTCACATCCAAGCAACATGCAACAGGGCCATTGGGTGAAACACTACTGAGCATATTAAGTGGGCTACATATCATGCAAGTAAACCCGGAAGCTAGAAAACTGTTATGGCATATGCACCAGGCCAGCAACTCTATTGGAATGAATGGGCACCATCTCGGTGTCCACTATCTAATTATTCTGTTTTGTTCATCCAATATCTGTTGCTCGTCTGTTCATCCTGGAAGCGAGATCCCTCCTCAGTTGCTCTTTGTGAGGTTTCTACCATTTTTTCCTCGGTTAAAGGATTTTTTGTAGGTGTTTTTCCTTATCTGCTGTGAGGGTCCAAGGACAGAGGGATGTGGTATGCTGTAAAGCCCTCTGAATTGTGATTGGACTTTGTAGATCAAACTGATATTGAAACTGAAATGAAATTACTATTTGTACAGCCCTTTGAGGCATGGACTACAGTGAACTTTGACTTGACTGATGTGTACAGCACTTTGGGTTGCCTTTGGGTATAAATGTGCTATATAAATAAATTTGCCTTGCGTTAAAATCTATGAATCAAATCAAGGCTTCCGCTAAGGCCTCAGCCTACATTGGACACAATGCTCTGTCCAGGGAGCATTGTGTCTTTTAAATGCGGTAGTGGTATGCACCACTGACAGTGACTTCACTAATGTAAAATAGGGAGCTGATCGCATTTACAGATTAGACTGATTTTCTTAAATACTTTCACTTTATCTTGCACTCACTGGAGAATTTTGTATTTCTGTCTCAGATAATTACCTCAATTACACCATTATTGGGATAGCCTCAATAGCCTGAACAAAATCCCCTCACATCAGATGTGGGCACATTGCATATTACAAAACAGTATCATAACAAAATCGTTATGGATGTCAGAATGGTTTATGGGACTAACATCCATTTCACAGACAGTCACATAGTCTAGCGTTTGAATTTTTGTTATGTTGGATTGCCAATATAAGTGAGAAACCACCAGAAAGTGCACTTGTACAACACAACCAAAAAATGTTGATGCATAAATTGGCGACACAATATCTAAAATACAAAGCAACAATCATTTAGCAAAGAGGAGACGATAAAATAAGATCAAGATAGTCTTGAGGATTACCAATTTTCACATGTATCCCAGAGTCTATTCACACAGACTGCCATGACAGCTCACCGCCTGAGGCCAGACTGAACGTCTGTCACTCACAGCACCGATACACTCCCTCTGCACATATGAATACATAATGAGGACTACACATACAACTCTAAGAGGACACACACACACACACACACACACACACACACACACACACACACTGCACTGCAGTCCCTTGTGACTGACAACACATCACCACTGATGGACCAGGCAAACAGATTAGTCATCAGATTAGTTGCTGAGTGAATGGACCAAGCCACCTCCAAATTAGCTCAATGGCCTCTTTACTGTGTATGAGGCACTTCAGTAATTATGCACAAGGCTTAAACTCGGATTAAGACCTTAATTAATCATAGAATTATTGTTTGGCCTCCATGTAGAACGTGGTGATTATGGCTATCTGGGGAACATTGCAGTCTTGGTTCAGATCAGATGTGTTCAGTAGTAGTAATCAAAATAAGAGCCCATCTCTGCAACTCTTCATTACAGCCTGTTCTTTTAATGACGTTTTACAGCACCTGCACAGTTGTTTTTCAACTTGTCACAAGGTAATGGTGTGTTCACTTTGAACATGGAGCAAGTGTTTCACACCGCAAGAAGTACATACAAAGTCAATGTCAGTGTGAATTTGCGTCAGGTGACTCTAATGATGCAACGCGAATGATGTCAAGACAGGAAATAAGTGTGACTGAGGAAGAACTCTGTTTATCATTATATGAGCAAGTATACAGTGAAACTGCAGAATTCCCGTAGTGCACAATGTACATTGATAAAAAAATAAATAATTTTAAAATTGGCAGATAACATAAATAGTGACTTGCAACTTGCATAAGAAATTTGCGCGACATGTTACAAAAGCCTATCAGCACTGACTGAGACTCCAGTTCAGATTCTCCTGATGTAACCAAGAACCAGAAATGGAAGACAACCTTATTCTTGTCGTCTGTGGTCACCCAAAGCTGCACAAAGACAGAGCAAAAAAAGGGGAAGGCTTGGAGATTAGTGTCCAAAGCCATAGAACTACATGGTAAGTTCTGACAATATGTATTTGTGACTTGTGTAAGCTATTTTGTGGAGTTGCTTCTTAGAAAAATGCTCAGAGTAATTTAATTTGCTCTTTAATTGTGGAATGTAAACAGAAGGAGGTAAGTCGTAATGTGCCGCCGTGACAGTATGAAAAATAGTGATGAAATAGCAACTTGTTTCCAGCTATTGGTTGTACTTAACTGCAAAGTAAGTTAGCTGGTAGCTGCCTTCCCCAGTTAGTGAGCTAGCAGAACTATTAGCACAGCTGTTAAAAGAAAATATTTGCCTGTTGCAAAATACTTAAAAAAAAACACTCAGGCGGCAAAATTTGCGCAAGTAATGCAACGCAAAAATTCGCCTCAGGTTCTGTGATTATTGCTGCTATCAAGTTGGGAATTTTAAAATGGGGGTCTATGGGGATTGACTCGCTCTTGAAGAAAGCCTCAAGTGGCCATGAGAGGAACTGTAGTTTTTGGCACTTCCTTGTTGGATTCATTTTTCAGTCCCATATGTTGCCTCTTGGGCAAAACCAAATTAAAACCTCTCCCTAAAATAGCTGTGAAGTTGAGGGGCTTTTTCAGGCCTCCCTGGTTCCCATTTTTCCACCCCTTAGAAAATAGAAGGATATGTCTTTCTATGTTAAGCAGTCATAATTTATTGAAAGAAAATTAGGAAATGGGAGCAAAGAATGAAGAAAAACATATCTAGCAGCCCCTCCCCCTCTACAATCTATGGAAAACGCCTAAAATCAATGTGAAGTCAAGCTGAATGAATGAAATGAGATGGAAATTGGGCTACAAAATAAGCTTTGGGAACAAAGACACCAATTTTCTTCAGTTAATCTCTACACTCTTTACCATATCCTGACCAAACCCATAATTCATATAAAAGGAAGCCAACATTTTACAGCTTCATTCTCAGCTGAGACATTAATAGGTTTTCATGTCGTAGAACAAAATGTAAAATATTTTTAGGTTTATGTGAATTAAGTAAAAAAAAATTAAGAAATATAAATAGTATACTGGGAATTATTGCTGCCGATGGTGAGCAGCAGCCTGACAGTTCTCCACTAACCAGAAAATCTAAATCCTTTTCAGTGCTGTGGAGCTTTTAAAATATACTACAGAATGAATCTCCCCAGCTGAGCACAAAGTAATCTGAGCAGCATTCAAACCCTTTTTTTCTGAAAAGCAACCTTGAAATTAGTCACAGAACAGCTGCAGAGCAGGCTGACAAAAATGCAGAGGACTATTAGACAAATCGATGGATGTCATTTTCTGACCAGAAATGACATTGACTCTAATAATGGGTAATTTACGCTTCAAATCAAAGCAGACAAACGTGTCATTTGGTTTGGTTAAGGGTTGCATTATACAGCCTGAACAAAACTAAGACATGGAATACACACACACACACACACACACACACACATTCACATTCACATTCACAGTGGTGTGAGAGTTAAATGAAAGGGAAATCAGGCAAACAAATCAGGTTTGTAGTGAAAAGGCATTCAGCCTCAAAAACACACTGCGAGCTAATGAGGACTGCAGAGATGTGTGTGTGTGTGTGTGTGTGTGTGTGTGTGTGTGTGTGTGTGTGTGTGTGTGTTTGTGTGTATTTGTGTCTGTGGTGTGTGCATGCATGCATTTGTTAACAAAAAAACATCATGTGTGAGCAGCAGAGGGAAACCTGTCAGTATCAGACAGAAATTTCTTTTGTGTCCCCAAAATATATAAATGGGAAAAATCTGAACCATAAGTGCATCTTCCTGTTACTGTATGTGAACAAATGCTGCACAGATGGAGCTTTGTTAAATTTGGCAGGGGGTTTTCTTTTAAAATGTGACCAAATGGCATCTGGGGTTGACTGAACTCTTTCCCAGCATCTGTGGCTTGGACCAAACCTGACCTCTCATCCTGAACACATCACATCTGTACCACAACAGTCTGAGCAGCAGCCGTAGCCTTGGCTCCCCGCCTGGCCTCTGTGGGATCCAGCAGAACATAAGGAGGAGTTTGGGACACAAACATTGATCGCAAGTATGTCTGTGTTGGAAAAAAAAATGAATGCAAGTGGCTGCATTGATGTGAACATGTTGATATTGACGCCCAAGACTACCTTCAGCATGATTATGAGAGGCACCAAACCTTCAACTTATTCCAATGTAAAGCCATCCGCAGCAATACCTGACGCTGAGAGCAGCTGACATGGTATCAAGAACAAGAAAGTCTGTGTATGAGGTGGATGGGTCAAATAAAACCTGTATTTTCACCAACTTTTACCAAGAAGGGCAGTTCATGTCCCATCCGAAACCAAAAGTCAACATTGTTTCCCCGTACACTATGTAACTTCCATAGCTTACTAACTTACTTACATACCAACGGCCCATGCCAAATCAAAGGTCACTGTTGCTATACCGTAATGTTTCGTAATTTTTTGTATGATCATCTTGCAGTGACATTACTCACGTGCCATTACATAACAAATGTACTTATTTTAACCCAAAACATAAACACTTCTAACACTTACCAAGGTGTTGCTGTTTAAATCTAGCTGTGACAGTTCACAACATTAACCACGTTATGATGGTGTTTCAACTTTCTGTCACTATGAGACGCTCGTCGCTATTTGAAGACCTGGGAATGAGAACAGGTTGCTTCTCTCCAGTGCCTTGCACGGTACCTCCTCTCAACCCATCGAAGGGTGAAAAAATCTATTAGTTTAAAAGAAACACCCTGAAACAATTAAAACTGGAGTTCCTGGATTTATTTTCCTCTTGGATTTTTGGACTATGTGCTTCTTTCTGTGCCCACAAATACACTCTTTTAATGGAAGCTCCCAACCCTCAACATAAATTGCCTTGCTCTTTGACTTTTATACTTTTAAACCAATGTAATGAGGTATATTAAATGACCAACAACCAGCACAATAACCACTCTAATCACTGATTTGTAGATGCATCACCAGCCCCCCCGTCCCTTTCTTTTTTTATACTTTTCACCAACTCCCTCCATGTTTGCATTAACACCCTCTGGTATCCATATCTCATCTCTCCCCCAATCTGTTTCTTTTTTACAAATCAACCCTCCTCCCTTCCCCTCCCCCATCATTTTATCATCTCCCTGTCTTGTATTCATATAATCCAACACCTCCTCCCCTCCATCTTGATTTGGTCATTTTTCCTCTCTCTCTCTTTCAGCTTTCCTCTGTGTCTCTTGATCACTGCCCCCATCTTCCTCAGCCCTCTGTCCCTTCTGTCCACTGCTGCTGTCTTTCTTAACCCACTTTCAAGGGAAAACAATAGACACAATGGGGAGTGAGCCCCTGAGGCGATGGGAGGGTATGTAGATCGCAGGGCCAGTACAAGTATCAAAAGGCTGCTCCCCACCGAGAGAGAGACATGGAGACACAGAGACAGAGACGGAGCACTACTGCCCATCTGCTGAGGTGCTGAAAGGATAAAAGGGGGGTTATAGAGGATGGTGACAGACAGCAGAGAGAGAGTGAAGTGATTGTGGTATGTGTGTGTGTGTGTGTGTGTGTGTGTGTGTGTGTGTGTGTGTGTGTGTGTGTGTGTGTGTGTGTGTGTGTGCACAGACAGCGACACACGCTGTTCACCCTCTCACACTCTGTCTCTTATGGTCCATGGCCACTCTACAGATGCACTAACACTCCTTGATGCCATGATGTTGGGAAGTAGGAGGAGTTGCTGGTGCCAGAAGTATGTATTACCACTGTAAACTGCATTACATTCCAGTTTTCTCTGAGTTGTATCCCTAATGTTCCTTGACGTAGAAACACAAGAGTCTCCTGAATAATTTAATAATACCATGGGTTTATGGTATGATATATTTCTAGTTCATAGAATGCTGCAGGGTGACATTTCTTCCTAGGGCAACATGGAAGTTAACTTCGCCCTGGATCCTTCGTCAAAAGGTTTATAGGTTATTTTCCATTTGGTTTTGGATTATTGCAGAAAATAAGCTCCGTGGCAAACAGTGTTTATGATACTAAAAGTTTGGTTCAGCCAGGTAACCTTCACAATTGAAAACCACCTTTATTTTTGAGGAGTAAATGCAATCATGAATGCTAATGTTAGTTTATACACGAACTAAACTACGGTCGCATGACTTCAACCTCACCACCACAACAAACACTGTACAACACTATAAAATTCAATGCAGTTTTGTGATGACACTCTTCATTTAGCCACTTGTTAGCAACTGCCTTTTTTAAGACACTTATAAGTGTCAAACTCCATGGTTGAGGTAGTTACTGATTTATTTTATGTCATAGAACAAAACATGAAAATCTCTAAAAGCTAGAGACATCAAAAACTCTGAGACAAGGGACGAGGTTTCCTTTATGTTAGCTTCTAAACAAAAGTGGACATGTTCCAGCAGGAATTTGATAAAAACCAGGAGGACATTAACAGAATAGTCCACCAAAAGATTACATTTCCTTGACATTGGCAGGTAGCTACATGTATGTTAGCAGTGTATATGTAGCCAGGAAATGACTGTGACAGAGAATAACATCCCTTTTTACCATGACAAATTACCAATAAAAGCTTCTAAACACCACCAGGGTTGTTGCAGCAGAATAATCGGGGAGAAAATTGGCCTCACAACATTAGCAACATTAGAAACCAAAAGTGTGGATACACAGTGGATAAGACTCAGACAAGGCTAATAGAACCCTTGACATAACACCCAGAATAGCTTTTCCCACTTCACAACTCTGTTACTGTGAGTTGGCTTTGGTTAGCAGGTGATAAGCTTCAATCAAATCCTTGTTTTATACTTGTGCAGATGTCAGA
Source organism: Epinephelus cyanopodus (assembly GCA_026686955.1). NCBI lineage: Eukaryota > Metazoa > Chordata > Actinopteri > Perciformes > Serranidae > Epinephelus > Epinephelus cyanopodus. The sequence goes on from CM048915.1 coordinate 6,494,165, forward strand.
TTAAATAAAAGAAAACATATGTCAGTGGCAACACCTGTAATATGTAATCAGCTGCACTGATCCAATATGTTATAATTCAAAGTTTTAAAGAAGATTAAAATGGTTAAGTGTTGACAAAACAACAATTTGGAATCTATCAACAGTGGCACGGACATGGAGAAGTTTTTTTTTCCCCACTTCCATGTCATTGTTAAACATGGAGCATATCACACCAGTCTCAGTCTTTCAGTCAGCTGGACACACACACACACACACACACACACACACACACACACACACACACACACACACACACACACACACACACACACACACAATGCATTCACTGCTCACTTTTCTCTACATTATATGGTTCTTTCAAATCGCTACACTGAACAAAAAGAAAGAACCACAGTATGTCTCAGGGTTCAGATGCATTGTGGGTATATTTGCATTGTGTATGTGTGCGTGTATTGTGAGTGTATTGTATGCGTACTGTAGCGTATCAACACAGTGAAAGCTAGCACAGGCCTGCAGACTACAGTGGATGTGATGTTAATGTATGCTACAAGACTTTCATTGAATGTAGACACTGACAGTTTGTTGGCATTAAAGGAAAACAGCAGGAACACAGGCTCAAGTGTTAATGTCATACTGAGCTTCAAGTCCAGACTGTGCTCTACTGGGACTATTGCTGCATTAGGGTCTTAATCTCACTGTGGCTGTTTCTGATTTTACCTTCCTCCCTGTGGTATTAGTAGACTTGCCTTTATTCAAGAAAAGCCCCTAAGAAAGATTTTCTAATTCAGTAATGAACACACTTTATTTCCTATAGATTCTTCATGATAAAAGCCCCACATTATTTTGTTGAGTAAAACCTTTATTATAAAGCACCAAAATAATGAAATTTTAAGTTTTTTTAACAGCAGTTTCACACAACTTTTAATATGGCTGATAGTGAACATTAAATAGTAAAATAAAGCAGATATCTCAAGTAACAGGACACAGGAGAGAAACTACACTCCAAACCAAAGAGATGTAGTTAGAAGCTACAAAAGCACTGATAGCTAAACAAACAGACTTCTGAAAACGCCTTTCTCTCTAGTCTCCTCCTGCAGACATAGGTGAGTGGAGTCTCGCAACACACACGGCTTGTTTCAGAAGGGAGGTTGCCTGGGATTGGCTGGTGTCAAAGATACCTTTGACCTCCAAGTTCTAATCAGTTAATCCTTGACCCAAAGTGGATGTTTGTGCCAAATTTGAAGATATTCCCTCAAGGCATTCTTGAGATGACCAGTTCACAAGAATGGGACAGACAGACAGGCAGACGGATGGATGGACAGATTACCTTAAAACACAATGCCTCCATCCACGGCTATTGCTGGCATGGAGGCATAAAAATCTGATTAAGTATGATACAAATACATAATACAAATACACGTGTCAGGTTTCGTGTATACATGCAAGTTCTTCAGGCCTTACTACAATTACTCACAGGGAATGCTTAACTGATAATGATGGTCTGCCTCTCATTAGAAAAAGAGGATTTATAGGGAATGACAAACTCACACACACCATACACACACCACAGACACATCTGTCCCATGCTAGCATGTGGCTCCCTAATGGAGAGGCAGATAACCTCTAACCTTATACCATCAGTAGCCATTAACACTGCATGCTAATGGCATCTGTGTGTGGGGTGGTGATCGTACAGATCATGGTAATCTCAGATGTAGTACATAGTCAAGGAGAACAAATTAAACACAGAAACACAAACATCATTTCAACCATTTTATCATTCTTGAAATATCTGAATTACAGTAGCTTATATTTCTGAAACCTCCATAATGGGACTCAATACAATAATGGTTTCATCAGAAGCAACCAGAAAATACACTCTCATCCCGCATCATCTATGCTATTCTCCCCTTTCATCTCTACTTACGCAATGCACTTAAGTCATTGAGATGTAGCTCAAGCTGTATTCTGCAATGCTAGTAAAAGCCAAAAACCGATAATAAATTGATCCCTCTACTGAAGGATTATATATTTAATACCTCAGTATTGTGTGTTTGTCTACAGCCTGATTCTTCTTTCTTTGCGCTATAGAGCTCCATTGTTGTCCAAAACTACTCAAAACCAATTATTGAGCCACACTGTTGCACTGGGTGATATGTTCCTTCATTACCAAGAACACACATTGTAATTTATTTTGATTCGATCCTACATTCACAAGCAAAAAATGTGAATTAATCCATTGTTGAAAATAGTCCCTAACAAATAAACAATGTCATCCTGTTTGAGCAATGCACTAACTAAAAAGCTATATATTTTGAGTCCTTTTTATACATGTACATGTTCAGTAGATTTACTGTACTACTCACAGTAGAGGAAGTCATAATCGGTTGAGCTGCTGGCACATAAAAAACATCTCACTTGTGTTTTCTCCCCATCTTTCTCTTAACTTCTTTCATTCAATAATTCTTCCAACCTATAAGACCACATACACGTCCTTTGTTCCAAACCTCTAATACAACCTACAGGAGCGTCTCCTAAATGAATGCCCCTACCAGTGCCAGGAGATCAACACGGAAATGACATATGACCAGTAACATTTAGTTTTAAACATGTTGTTTACATTGTGAAACAGTTGCATTTTGGTCAAGTTTATGCAACAAAACTATTTGGTCAGTATTAGGAAGATATCATGGTTTGGGTTAAAATAATTATGTTACGTAACTGACATTACATACATTACTTTATGTATAGTTACATTACGTACAGATACATTAAGTAAAATTATGTTATGTACAGTTACATTACCTCAGAAAATGTAACTTAACTCAACACTGACTTTTGGTTTCACATGGGACAGGTGCAGTGGTTCTGTGTTTCAGTTCTGTGTTTGTTTGACCCATCCATTCACCTGACCTCCTCCTAGTGACCACTACTGGTCAATACATGTAAACAGGGGTTGAAATAAGCTGCTTGCACAAACAAGCTATGCTGTCTTTTTTTGGAAGGGCAGTCTCCATTTTTGTAAACGAAAGACCTCTGAACTTTCCAAGAGCACCTTCTTGCATATAAGCGTTAGTGGTTGATGTCTTTGTATAGCAGAAAAACAATAATGTTTGAATGCTAGGGACATAAAACTTGAGTGAATATAAGCTTAAACCAGGCATGTCCATTGACCAGGGGCCAATCGTGGGTGTGGACCGGTTTTAAATAGCACACAGCTTGTCTCTCAAAATATACTGCATATCGTTGACCAAGTTAATCAAGCAAGATCACTTCGCATTTTTTCCATTCATCTCCCACACTGTCATACATTTTGTAGACATGTACCCAGTAAGAACTACGCAGGTGGATCTAATGTGTTTCAGTTGTGTTTGTCTAATTTGTAATTTGTAATAACCCATCTGATGCGAGACGCAGATGGCCCCAGGGTATTATCACATTATTTAAACTGGTCCCCATTCAAAAAAAGTTTGACCACCCCAGCTTACACCAATCAGATACTTAAAGAAATCATGAAAATTAGGAAAACTGAAATGAATGAGCCGTAAGAATGTTTTACAGACTGTCACCATCATCATCATCATTGTCATCCCTCTCTGTCTTTGTCTCCTTACTCTTGACCTTAACAGCCCTCAGGTCACAATCATCAGGTCACTGTGACAAACCCCACCCATCCACTGCAGCTCTAAGGTGTCGAAGCCAATCATATCAGGTAGCAGGCTGGTAATAGTGCTATTGATCCTGCGATGGGTTAACCATGATCAATATAAAGCTGTGACACCTAGTCAGACAGCAGTGGGAAAGCCCTGCAGGGTTACTGCTGCTGGCGAGAAGGCTGTCCTTTGTTAACAGGTTTAGGTGGTACAGCTTCTAAATGAGAAAAGCCTTTTGTCACAGACACTCCTCACCTGCCTGCCAGATGCAGTTAATCAGCTGTAGGAAGACACAAAATGCAGTGACAGATGGGATGTATGGCGGGAACAGCCCTTCAGGCATTCAGCTTTAGTTACACTCAGACAGGTTGGAATAGAGCTGAATGATCAGATGAAAAACACACAACTGTTGACAACAAATAATAACTTTCCAAGTTAATTTGTAGTGAGAGGGTGAGCTGAAGCCGAGATTCAGATGGAATTCTTCACCTAACATCTCTGTCTGTCACTACATGTGGAAAAAAAAGCCTATTACCTCTAACACTTGTCCACATGAAAAACAGTTCATTTAACAGCTTTTGTCCACCATCGACACTTCATTAGATAACACTAATAAACACTAATGACACTAATAAAGAACAACAAACAAAGATAGAATGTGAAAATATGAAATATGAGGAGAAAAAAGGGACAGGAGCAGACTGATTGATTTCCCTTTCATTGTGCAAACATTTTTATTTTATACAACCATTTGTGTTGTGAATCATGACCCACTGCCACAGGCATCACTGCACCTTTGGGTTTCATGTAAACTTTGAATATGTAGTTGTTGTGTTAAGTCGCACAGTAAGCAAAACAACAGAAACTGATTGATTAGCACAAAGTGGTAAACTGGATGGACTGAGTTAATGATTAACCATGCAGGCTTTTAATGGAGCTCATTTCCTCTGCACAACGGCAGCATCTGCTTCCTCTTTATAGCCAGAAGCAGTCTACAGGCCGGACACACACACCCTCGCCAGTTGCTAGCATCTCATATATTAAAGGAAAATTCTTTTTTCTTTAACCTCAGGTTTATGTTGTTAGTTTCAGCCTTCGCTTAGGCAGTCAATAAAAGTTACTGTGGTTAGGTTTAGGAAAAACCATGTTGAGGATGTACCTTAAAATGACTCAAGGCAGAAGTCCATTTTTTGTGACCCATCCACCAATCTGCCTCATCACAAGACTGCTCGGAACTGCTTCCTTGTTTACTGCTGTCAGTGCAGCCTCTCAAAATATGTGGGATACACATACGAATTTGGGTGCGTTGCTTTTTCAAAGAAAATTCATGAGAACAGCCTGGTTTATTCACCATGTCATGGTTACCCCTGCCCTGTTTCCCTTACCCCTTAGACTAATAATCTGTTCCTACACCCCTGCATTCTCATGAACATTTCCTCACCTGGTCATTCCACACCTATCCTGACCTCACAAGGTACATGCCTAATATAGGGCCCTACCCAACTTAAACCATGTTTCCACTTAAATTAGTGCATGTACGCGGGCTTTTTTTTAAACATAGGTAAACCCAAAAGTCATTGACAGGCCAGAAAACAGGTTAGTAAACATTAAAAAGCAGCATGGAGGCCTGTGAAAACCTAATGATGGTTATTTCTTTCTTTAGGGGACTAAAATGAGCATGTTCCCCCGATCTTCTGTTTCCATCAATGCCAATCAGAGCTGGAGCCAATAAATAAAATACTTAGTCATTTGACCCAGGAGTGAATACTTGTACTTGTTATAGCCTTTCCCATTACTTTAAAAAGCCAAATGTTAGCTGGTGCTAATGGGATATTTTGTGCAGTGGAAAAGGGACTTTAGAATTATGTCAGTCAAATTGGATTTGGCTTTGAAAAACAAATATTTGACTATTCATTCCTTTTATTTCTGTATAGAGTTTGAGAGTTTTAACCAGGTTTGGCGGGACATTCGCGGTGACATTCATATAATACAGAGAACAGGTCAAGTTAGCCCTCTGAGCCCCAGTTAGGTTTGGATGATTGGATGAGGGAACAGCCACAGACAGAGCCAGCAGCCTCTGACCTCACTGACAGTCACAGCTGCAAAGGGAAATTCAACCCAAGTCAGTGAGGAAAGTGCTCTAGTATAATGTTGAAGTTACCAATTAGCTAACATTAGACTGTTTGATGTCAACAGTTTTAATACAGATAACACTAGTTAATGAATCAGCAGTCAACATTTGCATTTACAGTATGTAAGATGACGATAACATTAATGTTACATTAACAACAGCTAAAATCATGTTAACTAGGGATGTACTGATTGTGGAATTCTGGGCCAATACTTAGTTTAAAATAATAATTTGGCCATTAGCCGATACCAGTGTTTTTTGGGGTGTGTTTGTGCTGATGTTTATTTTGTTGATGTTGTTACTTATTCCCCTTTTTGGCCAGGGAAGCAAAGAAATCTACACTATAAAAAAATAACTAACCTGCTCTAAATTCATTCAGTCCTCCATCATGCTACCTTTGAATGAGCACAAATTCAGTTCCTACACAGTTATGTAACAACCTTTAAAATAACCTTCTTCAACATAAAAAAGAATGTTTTAAAAGAAAAAAATAACTGCCTCTAAAACCTTTTACTATGTCTTTCATAATGCCCACTCTAATATCTGTTTGATATTCCTGTGTAAAACAAATTCCTCTTTCAAACAGCTTTATTTATTCAAGTTTCTTGCCAAAAAATACATTCCCTAACCCAATACTCATATAGCAGAGCTTGAACATATCATAATGTAACTCAATGCAACCTCCGTCAGTAGTTAGATCCTGCTGACGTTAACACAGATTTACTGTTTACAAAATAGCATTATTAAGGAAAAAAATAGGGTGAGTCTCCTGACATGTCCATAGTGAGTTTACTGTGTCCTTTCGTCCCAACAGCGTCCCAGAGAAGATCTCTGTTCATCCCTAACATTGTTTTCTGTTGTCCCTGGGATGACGGGATGCCATTAGTCTCAAGCCCTGCCTTTCAGCCTGCGCAATATTGATGTGATGGGGAACGGCAGTCAACAAGGCAAATGTCGGCCAATTCAGATATTAAGCAGCTAAATTTGTGCATGGCTAACATTAACTAGCACCATCTCGTTGTGGAATGAAAGTCTGCTTTTTGACCATGGCCTCTGGTAAAGTGCTTTAAATTTAATCTGCTCTGCTTGCACGTGTCTGCATGTGGGTCACTTTACCCTGTTCCCTAAAACCTGAACCGTGACACACCAGTATTATTCCTGAGGTTATGATGCAGCAATTCAGACGGAACTTCATAACAGAGTGTACTGTTAAGGGACAACAAAACTATTCCATATGAAGGACAGGACAAATGAGCAACAAAGCAGAAGTTGCAGATTCATTTAGAGGGCTCCAATTTAGAATGCATGTCAAGTTGTGCGGAAAGATCAGAGGAGAGTTCCTCCTAGTTTTTGTCCTTTTCACAGCTGAAAAGGCCATGTGTCACTTCTGCCCTTGATGCATATGCATGGCCTAATATTGTAATGCAGCAAGGCATACAGAGAGACAGAGAGAGAGAGAGAGATAAAGGCAATATTACTAAATACAAAATTGCAACAGTAACATAAAACTGACAGAATCATCCTAGATTTAGGTTAAGTTGGGGCTTCAGAAGCAGCATTTTTCAGTGACACAACACATCAACTGAACAATTATTCTCCTAATGTAAATCCATTCAGCCTCTGGTTACAGCACAACAGAGGGGGTAGAACAAGAGAAGGCAAAGGGAGGAAAAAAGGATGGGATATACAACAAACTCTGTGACCCTACCTTTGATTCAGCAGCACTTCAAACAACTACATTAAAGGACACCTTGTTTACAGTGTCTGCACATGAAATATGCCAATGCAAGCACTGTATCAATGAGGTGACAGTGAGAGAAACCTAATATTTTAGACATAATTGCAACATGAGAGAAAGTAAGCAATAAATCAGGAGATGGGAAGAAATGCTTTCAAATGGAGAGGCGAGACAAACAAAGCAGGCCCTAAACTTTAATTATCCTGATAACATCTGTCTGAATAGCAGCTTCTACCCAATCAGACGTTTGTCTCCAAGGATCAGATCTGCTGACTGTATTTTAAATCCTAACCACAGAGCAGCTACATTTGGAAAGCAGCCTGTGGCAAAGCTTTTGTTGAACCATCGTCAGTGTGCATCGACTGAGCAGAGCTATGACCTTTGTCTTCCATCAGGCTTTCCTTAGCGCTCCTGTCTCTGTCTCCTCCAGCACTAGACTGATATATAGAGCCAATATTTTTTTTTTAACTGATTATCTTATACTGGCTGTATGGAATGATCATAACATAAGTTCAATGTAATAAGATGACACTTTAGAAAGGCATTTTTCACATGCTGCCACAGCTGCAAATTCACACTCCCCTTCAGATTGGCAGGATAGACAACTACACTTGACAAGTCCCTACCACAGTGCTATCCTCAGGTTCCCATCAGTTCCACCCCTTGCTCCTCCACAGCTCCACCCACTCATCCAAATATGGTCACTTCTGGCTCCAAAAAAACTAGATGGTGACGGCAAAAGTGCCAGACTGGTTGTCTACAAACCAATGGGTGACATCACAGTGGCTATGTCAGGTTGTTTTATAAAGTCTATAATTAAGTCAGACATAAGCACTGGGTAAAAATACACAGCCTCCTTATTCTTTTCAATGTGGCCGTTGTCCTGGCATTCACATTTCTCTCTTTGTGGCAGGTGACAGTCCACAAACCTCACCGCACTGAAGGGACTGTTCTTAACTTATCAGAGGATCCCCCCTATGTTAATCACTTATTGATGCTGTTTATGAAGTATCAATAAGTCAATCAGTAATTTATTCCATTGAAATACCATTGATGTATTATAGAAAAGTGATTTATCTTTTTATAAATGACAAAAGGCACATCTGCCTCATTTTTGCTGTGGTATCGTGATACTACTCAGAACCGCGATACTTCACTGGTATTGTACCGTGGGTCCCAATTTTGGTACCGTGACAACACTAGTGTGAGATAGATCATAGCTTATCAATGTCCTTCTTGTCAGCTGCAGTCTACTGTGTGACTTTGAGACAGCACCTGGATGCAGGCGACAGATGTGCTATATTTTTTTTTAAATGCCGCAGCAACACAGACATTTCATAGACAAGACAGCTGTCTCTCACTCCATCCCTCCCTCAGCCTCTCTGTTGACGCTATGGACGTAGGTTGGGGCCTGTGGATGGTCATGTAACTTTACGTTAGGAACATAATGTCATTTTGGGGAGCCTGTTCGTAAGATATCATACAAAATGTTGTATAAGGATATGTTGATTTCAACCTGCAGGTTCAACCTGGAGTTGCTCTGTATTGCAAAAGGCAGTCATGATTGATAATTGGGGTGATAACATTTCGTTTAGATCTCCAATAACCATGCTTTAGAGCTTTAGATAATATTTTCTTGGCTTACTTAGACTCTGCTGTAAAGCTGCTCAGAGACAGAGCCTGCTCAGAGCCTGCTCTCTTAGAAGACAAGGTTGGTATATTACTGAATTTTCATTTAATCTCAGACATTGTACAGTAAGTCATTGGTCATGTTTTAAAATCAGCTTTGAGCAGCATTAATCCGACAATATCAGCACTGGAATCATATCGGTAAGACACACTCTCTCCTCCTTGTTCCCTGTTTTCTATTCATCCAGTCAGTGGTCTCAGTGGAGACTGAGGCCTGGAGCAGTACCAGACTCCAGGATGCTTCCCTCCCTCCCTCCCTCCCTCCCTCCCTCTGTTCTCTCCCTCCTCTATTTATCCTCTCCACCTGGCAGCCCGCCAGACAGCACTGTGCCATTGCCCTTCACTCCAGACACTCACATTCTATTCTATTTTCATCCTTCCATCTTGGTATGTGCCTCTGTCTCCTTTTGCCTCTCTTACTCCTCTCTCTCCCATCCATCTTCTTTTCTCTCTCTGAAACTCCTCTCATCCCTCCCTGCCCTCTGAGGAAACAGCAGCTTCTGTAAGTGTTTAAAAATAGAAGCTGCTGAAAAGCAAAAAGTGATTGACACTTGAAGGTACAGCTCAGGTAACCTGAGTGGAACCACAGATGGATGGGAGATAGGGGAAAAAAAGGTTTTCCACAGAAGGACGGATGGCTGTAGAGTTAGAGGATGTAGTGTATACAGCAGGGATGAGCCATAGCCACAGAGATAAAGATACACCTGCCTGACTGTCGAGGAAGATTTGGATGATTTTTTGAAGCGTCAGAAAAGATAATGCTGATATTGAAAATTTCTATCATCTAAGATTTTTGCACATAAAAGAGATCATGGCCTAAAAGAAACCACATATGAAATAGATGGTATTTATTCAGTAAAGCTGATTGGAAAAGGTATTTCTAATTGATTAGTGGGGACCACTCTGCTTTCAGGTTTCATTAAGGGCAGACAAATCAATTCAGAAGAAATACACTTTCACCCACTAAGTTGTGGGTGAACTTGCACTCTCGCTTGAGTTAGTTATACCTGTAAACAGATATCTGTATATGTTTGCAGAATCTGTACACAATGGGACAAAATTCTGGGAGCATAAGTGTTCTGGTTTCCTTGTACTGACCACGTTTGAGCGGCAGGTAAATAGTGCATGTGGAAAGGCAAATTGCATTGGCCAAAATGCAATCTCACAATCCATCAGCTATCGCCTGATGACGATTTGGCTTGTTACTATTTTATTATTATTTTCATTTATTTGCATTTACATGCAGATATCTGTTTATAGAGATTAGCTGAAATGACCAGCACATGGATGAGTCTTGGCCCAGCTATCCACTTGCTACACCAGATCTCCCAAAATATTGGCTGTTGCTCCCAGAGACTTAAAATCATCAGACCAATAACCGATAGGTTCCGAGACTGAGGAACGGGTGCTTTTGAGAGTGTAACAACCAGTTAATAATGGGAGAAAATTTGCTCAAAATTGTGGCATTAGAAAACCTCTTCCTAAATGCCAGAAAAAAACAGATGAATATAATATACACACAGTATGTCAGATATTAAATGCTAAGATTTACAGAGCTGCCAAAACTATCACAGCCAAGTCAGTGCTGGACTCATTAAATAGAGAACTGCTGTTAAATTTGTGCAGAACAGCAGTTTCCATGCAGTGTCCATCATGTCATCCATGATATCCACCCACGCTTTTCTTTTACAATCTTTGTCAATGGAGTCAATGGGGCCCTGATAAAGGGATGAATCACATGACATACCTTTGAGCAAGGTTGTTGAGATAGATTTGTTTTTAGTAATTATTGTTGTCACATATGTGACTGTGAGTTGTCTTTCTTGAGGAGGAAAGCCTGCAAATTCTTTCTAAAGACACCTCAGTGAAGCATCTCTCCTCAGATCAGAATCCTACATCAGGTTGGTTACCTGTGGGTAAAGCAAAAAGCTGTGTAATGGGTTTAAAAAAAGTATATATATATATATATATATATATAATATTTTGGCATCTAAATCACGATTATTAGGCTTCAATTCCTTTTATTTTGAAAGTCAGTGACAAAAGTTGTACCTTTGACCCTGTCGTCACATTTGTCACTGAGGACTCCAGCAACCTGAGGATGAGGTGGCAGCCTACATCGAGTTCAAGACACCCAAGGAGGATCCTTTTGAGGTTTTATGGTGGTGGAAGGAACATGCTCACATGTTTCCTAACCTGGCAGTGATTGTGCAGACTGTTTTCACTATCCTGGCATTGAGCGCAGCCAGTGAAAGAGAATCCTTAGCTGGATTTGCAATTCAAGAGCGAAGAACTCAGTTCAATCTGAGTGACTGTAGCCTGTGTGTTTGATCAGGGGTGTGGGCCGGATCCCAGGACTTTTATAAATGTGTGCGGCTTTGACTTGGACATATTGACAAGTAACGGGTCAGTGCTGTTACTGAACTTTACCAGTAAGGGTGGGTTTTCAAAACTGGATCTGTGCAGGACTCTGCCTCAGATGGAAGCCCAGCTAGTGGAAGCAACACAAAAGCCCCTTTGACACTGCCAGATTCTCTGTGAATGTTGGGCTGACTTGCCGGCAAGCTGCGAGCACTTAGACACCACAGAGCCGGATTGGCGAGTTGATCCGAGGTGCCCAATTTTCTGCCTCATAGGGTAGTCATATTGGCGGAACCCTTTTATTTGAAAAGACCAAGGTGGCATTCTGCAATGGGAGGGACTGTTGATGATGCCGCACGTGTGACTCACTGCCGGTGGAACAGGAAACAGCTGATAGCAGGAATTAGCGAGCAGCTAGTAGCAAGAGTGAAACGCAAACCTGACAGACACTGTAAAGATGAGCAACTGAGGAGACAAGGAACTGCACGCCCTTCTTGCCCTTGCAAACAAAGAGGCCATTAACCTTCACATGACGGGGATGGTGAAGAAAGGGCCGACTTACGAACGGACTGACCAGCCGCGGCTTCCCTCCCACATCACTGTTTACGTCACTTGCTCACACCCCCCACTGCCCCGAAAAATGCACTGAATACACACTGAAATTTTGTATAAACAAAAGTAGGTAGGCGGCATTTTGCCGCACTTCCCGATTTTGTTTTTATACTGCCAATGCTGAAAGAAGACTGATTGGGCTTTCCTGCAAATTTGCACAAATCCTGTTTAAAAAGGGCTAAAGAGGCACTTTACAGCCCACCTTGTTACACTGATAAAATACAAAGTCAATCAGCAACTGTGGATGAAATGAAAAACCACCCAGCTACATACTGTTGTCTGTCTGACTGACTCCACAGCAGTTCTCTCTGTGTCCCTCAGGCAGTCAGACTAGATGCTGACCTGCAGTCAGACTACATTTGGTGCCAGGTGAAGTATTAAAACCCAACATTCACCTCAGCAGGGTGATTGTTCTAAATCCCATGCCAGGTAAGCAACACACACATATATACCTAGACAGGCACACCATGCCAAGTGATCATAGTGATGCCAGCGGGCTTCCCTAATGCAGAATTAATTTAACCATCACTGGGCACCGCCCCATCCTACCCACAATCCACCTGGCCTGGCTACGGCCCATCTGCACTGGCTGCTCCATTTGACTAAATGGGAGCCAGGAAAGGAGTTCACTGGGAAAGCAGCCATATGGCCTACCGCTGTGAACGCACCACGTACTCTTTATACCACGCTTTGATTAATAAAGGTTTTGAAAGGCTGATATTTATTTGTGTGCCAATGTTATGTATTTGAAACTAATTTATATTAGTGTATTCAGTGTGTGTTCTTGTCGGCATATGAAACAGCATGAACACTACCATGAGACACAAAAACTGATGTAATGCTTAAGTTAACAGTAATAATATTTTCAAAACTGTATGTGCGCTTTTAAATTACCCTTAAATGGTTTAAATCATTGCAGTGTAGCTTCACACATAATATATTTTATCCTACATAGAATAAAAAGTGAGCAAACAAGCAAGTAGAGGGCTGCATTGGGATTGGGTCCCGCCGGGTCCCGCAAGACTCAACCCAAATTTTGCGGGAGCGGACAGTTTGAACTTTGCTGTGGACGGAAACAGACAGCTAAAAAAAACACTGCGGGATGGATGGAGTTAACAAATGATGTGGAAAAGAAGCTCAAACAAGGTCTGAGGTCATTGAGCCCTCTACTTCCCAGCGCTCTCAAAGCTGGCACGTTTCATCTTCAGTATCCCCGCATCCAGTGCGCCTTCAGAGCGGGCCTTTAGTGTCTGTCGGCGCATCTTGGAAGAGAGACGCATGGGATTGGGACCGCAGTCACTCAGCAATATTCTCTTCCTCCACAGCAATATTATGGCCAAGTGATTCATTTGTTAAATTCATTCGTTTCATTCATTAACTTTGTTTATTTTATGTTATTTATTAGTGTTATTTGAGCCACTCACAGCCTACTAAAGAGGCATGATGATGCCATTGTTATTGAGCATAGGCTTTATCTTTATCTCATTAATGTTTCTTATTCAGGTCTCTCTTAGAAAAGAGACCTTAACCTCAATCACTGCGTGATTATATATAGGTAGAAAAATAAATCAAATACAGAGGAGGAGAACAGAATATGAAACAGCCTTTATTTCATTAAAAACTATATGAAAACAACTAAATAGGAGCGCTATTCCTGACCAGTGCATCAAAAGACATGCAGGCCAGGGAAACGAAACAAACAACTCCATGAATCTCTTTATTAATGGCCTATAAAATGACGTGTTTTCTCCTGCGGGACAAGAGAAGACACAAAATCATCTCTATTATTGTGCGGGAATAAATTCTCAGAGTTTTGTGGGAGCAGGCGGGAGTGGACATACACATTGCGGGAGCGGGCAGGAGTGTAATACACATGTTGTGGTTGCGGGCGGTAATGGTCAGAAATTCAGCTGGACCGGGCAGGAGCAGGATGAAGAAAACAGTCCCGCGCAGGGCAGCAAGTGTTCATTTGGTTTTGGTTGCTGAAAACTATGGTGAAAAAAGGTCAACAACCTTTAATTTCAATGACGAAAACAAGAAAATGACAAACTTAAAATAGACCTTGATAATAAAAACAAAGACAAAATCTATGTTTCATCTTCCCTGACGAGACATGACGAAAATGTTAGTGGTGGACACTGAAAGCCAAGAACAGCCATGCCTGTAATTATCTTCAAATCCTGCATGAGTGACAGGCTGGTAAAGTCTAGTTAACAGTCTGCGCCAGAATGTTTGGCTAGCCAGCAAAACCACACACACCAGAGCAGCGTCAGCTGTTGGTGCGAGATGTGAGCTGTAATTCAGCAGCAAATAATCAGCCGTATGTATCTGACTGTGGATGGTGGAGCTAAAATGATGTCTAAAATGTCATGAATTTTCATCAACTAAAACTATGAAGGATAAAAATGACTAAAATGTGACTAAAACTAATACAGATTTTTCATCTCAAGACTAAGACTAAATCTGAAATACCTGTCAAGATTAACACTGCAAACAGGCAAACCTAAAGGCTCATGGTTAACCATGTTCTTTGCTCCCTGATTTCTTAGGTATAAAATGGAGATTATTTTCTCGAGTTTTGGGCTGTGGCAGGATGTGGAACTGGTTGGTCTTCATGTTCTTCACTAGCTTCCCTCAGAAAACGTGAGCCCACAGTTAACCATCTTCACTAGCTCCCGATCAAATCCTTTATCTCCAACAAAATCTTCCTCCTCACCTACAAATTCCAGTGTCTTTGCCCCCCAGTGCTGCTGGACCTCCTCCACCCCTATACCCCGTCCTGGAATCTACAATTTTCGAACTCATGTCTGCTAACTACTATCCATAACAGACTTTCGGGGGGGCAGAGCCTACAACGTGGCAGCCCTCACCGTCTAGAACGCTCTCATCACAGAAATCTGTATTGCTGCATCTATGGCCACCTCAAAAACCTCCTGAAAACCCACCTGTTCACAACAGCCAATGGACTTTGTTAATTTGTTAACTCTGGCAAACTTTGCTATGACCACTTTTATGTTATGTTATTTATTTTTCTCCATATGTGTAAAGTGTCCTTTGGTTCCCCTGAGATACACTGTAAAACCACAAGCTATTAAAATCCAACAGGGAATATAAATGTACACATTTGGAAAGTTTCTGTTTTCAATTTTAAATGGTCTAAACGTTACATCTGATAGTGATGAACCATGTTTTTAGTATGAAATAAAATGATATAAAAGCACCACAACAGCTCAATGTAGCAGTGTAAACGTAGTAAATGTTCAAAGTGCGTGTGTGTGTGTGTGTCTTTGTGTCTGTGTGTGTGTCTGTGTCAGCGTGTTTGTGTGTCTGTGTGTGTCTGTGTGTCTGTGTGTGTGTGTGTGTGTGTGTCTGTGTGTGTACATGCGTGTGCCAGCATGTCTGACTACATCTGTTTGTTATTTGACTGTAGAACACATATGGGTGCACTCTCTGAGCAAGTGTCAATGACTATATGAAGGAGACATGTCTTGTGTGTCACAACACTGACATCTGCTGGCCAAAAACCTGAACTGCAGCATTGTTTTAGTTTTAGTTTAGAGTCCAGAGTTTTCAGATAGTAGCTTTAAGGGAAATTATTACAGGATTATAGCTACTTAGATATTTTTTATGTTCTTTACTTCTGGGATATGGCTCAAAGACCTAACTCATGCCTCATTGAAAACCATCAGGTTGTTGTGCTGTCTGTCACGGACAACACAAACTTGAACTTGTTAAAAATGTATTTTGTCTATTGTTACCACAGCAGCTGTTCTGTTCTGAGATGAGATACACACAGCCAAAAGACAAGTTAGTGGCTGACAGTGACGTGCTGTAATACTCTTCAATCCTCTTATGCATGCACTGCACCTGATCCAGTTTTAATGTCAATGTTAGAATAGTCAAACCTGGAGTGCCTTAGTAGCCAGATGGTTACAGCCAATGTAGTCTGACTCGCTAGATGTAGACTGTGGGTATAAGCCTGCCGTTAGCTGGCTATTTAGGCCAGCATTTTCTCTCCCTTATGCTATCTGTGTGTTACTGTTGTCAATATACCCTTTGCTACACGAAACAACAACCTCGGACTGAACCTACACGCTTTAAACGGCATATTTTGACAAAGATTTGAAACATGCAATAAGGCATGCCTGCTTTTGGTTAATTGTTTTGATCTACAACAAATAAGACAACTTGTGGATGCACCTCAGACAAGCCTTTGACTTTGTCTCGCATGTCTGGCATGGCCAGTTGAAATTGATTTGCCACGTTTTACTCTGCAGATGCTAGTGACACTGACTTCACCTATATACCAATCCATTCCACCTAAGACAAGCTCTTGTGATATTGTCATAATAATGTTCTGCTAGAGCCAAATACAGCTAGCAAATTATCTGTGGTTCAGGTCCAGTGAGCTCCTCCAAAGCTAAAGTATAGTCAGGCCTCACCTCTAGCACCCTGTCCTAATTAGATGTGATGTGAGCAAGCGCCAGTGACTAAATCAGTTTGATTGCATTGTTTTCTACTGAATTGTCCTAACTTCCAGCAAGCATCATGACGCAGTGCACTACGTCATTTTCAGCTACACTTTGGTCGGATGCCCTATTTCTATTTTATCCCTGTCGCTTGCGTTGAAAGCACCACAATGTACGAGGAATAGCTGATTCATGAGGTTGAAATGAGGACTTATCTGTATGATACCTCCTCATTTCACTACAAAAACCTTTGCTCGCAACCTAGCTTGTTTTACAGAATGGAGATGGTGGTATGATGTAGTATGGCAGCTACAACAATATCTATACGTTACCCAGGATAGTATTGTTGTGAATATGAATAATAAGGAAGCACGTACTCACGCATCTTTTCAGTGCATAGCTGCATGATAAGTGGTTTGCTTACATGACGTGACAGAATTCCATATCAGGACAACAACTATCAGATTTTGTTTGTCTTTTTTATCAGTAAAAGTTGAATCACACGGTCAACAAAGGTCTGTTACTGTTTTTTGTGGTGTTTTCTGTTGCAAAGAATTAGCCAATTTAATAAAAGTGCTCCTTTCCTTGTGTGCAAATGTTCCACCAAAACAATTTGCCCCCCAACACTTTTATGCAAGAGCACCATTGCTGCGTCCTGGGCTTAGCTCTCCCAAATGATTGTGATTGGTTTAAAGAAACACACACAAGCTAAAGCATTTTTTCTCCTATAGGAGAATGATGTGTGCTTCCAGACCTTCCTCTAGCACTGACATGTACAGCACTGTGAAGATAGGTCTGGCAACATGAGACAACAGTGCATGCCACTGCCTCAATGCCACCACTCTGATTCCAGTCAAGGACCTTTATTGAATGCCATGACTCTCTCTGCCTCTTCACTAACTATACAATAACGGCAAAAATTCCAAGAAAAAACTGAGCAATCTCCATATGGGTGGGATGCCTGACATCTGGAAACATTGCGTCATGGTTAAATGTGCCTCATCAGCATTCTCATATATTCTAATTCTGCCAAACTGCTTCTTAGATTTACACGTAAACATGTGCTGGAATGTGAATCCAAGCTATAAAAGACCTCAGACTGCTTGAAGGGAAGTGCTTGTCAGATCATCTGACAGTCTCTGAAACCCCCTTTGAGGGCACAGAGCTTGGCAGCTTGGCAGCATCAATTTTAGAAGCCTCCCTTAACAGACAACATTACAACCCTGGCCACATTATGCAGCAATTGGCCAGAAGGACGGAGGTGTGAAAGAGGGCAGTGTTTGAGTTCCCTCTGAAGTTCTCTTTTTCATTGTTTACACAACTACTTCATGACATCATTGCATCAAGATGACAAAGGCACACAAAAACAAATTCTTGGAGACAAATAAGAGAGACAGTGAGATGCAGCCAGGAGGAAGCTATGATGGCCTTTCCAACCTGTGGCCCTTCAGGGCGCAAATAAACACTTTTGCCTTTGGATGTATTTGGACAACACATCACAGAACAGAGTTCTTCTGAAGCATACTGGGGCTTTAAGTGTCTGGCCTCAGAAATCCTAACATATTTGTGAGTGGGTGTCCCCACTGCGTCTCTCAGCCTCCTCTCCTGTCATTCATCAGAGGAAGTCAGTTAAAGCACTGACACCTGACACCCTAGAGTCACATTTCTCACTGAAGACATGTATACATATCATCCTGCATCTGGTTTGGGTGTGGTGCATTTTTAAGCACACCATGTTCATCTTCCGTCATAACCCACCAGATCGGTTTCAGTACAGAACAACACTGACCATGAAACCACTGCTGACAGATGGCACATGCCCAGTGGAGCCCACCAGAAAAAGCTTGGCTCCAGGTCACGGTAACATGGAAGCTGTTCTGACTGCCCTGACATCTTTAATTCATAGTGGAAAAATATATTCCATTCAGAAGCAGGGCATACTCTGGTAGATCTAGATTCGCAGATCCCAGGGCACTGTGGCCCACATTCAATATGGAAGCCAAAAGCATACAGTCAGGAGGGACTTTATCTGCAACTGCATATCTGTATTATCTAACAGTGTTTTATTTAGTCATGAGGCAGTCATCTCTTTGTGAGTCTTTACTTGTCGCAACGTCTTTCTTGTCTGGCAGCATTTTTTTGTTGGTGGTTTTAAATGTAGTTCAATGGTGTAAGGAAATGTAAGCATCAACCTCCATATCGCCTTCACCAGAAACTTGTTAGCTCTGTTCAAATTCAGGAAGTGGATCCTCTGAAGGACACAGTCCTTCAAAAGCAGGCCCTGAGGACCTGAGCCTGTTCCCCAAATGGGACAGTCAACCTGACCAACCCATTCTCATCCCAACTTGTCAATATCACCACTTTGTCAGTGGACCTAAATGTCAAAATATGAAGCACTAGGTAGCCTCCTTCATCAGTTTTGGACATTCACAGAAATGACACAATTGACACTTGTTACATGCATTGTGTCTTTTCAAAATACATTTTCATTTTCACAGGAAATATTAAGTTTCTGCTTGTTATATGCATACAATCTTTTTCAAAATAAACATTTTGTTTTTCTTTAAGTTTAAGTGAAATCACTGTCAAAGCAACAGTATTTGATGAGTTGGGAATAAGATCAGGCTGTCGACAAAGGTAAAAAACTAATGGTGCACTCAGGCACCTTTTGTTAACGTGTTATGTGCAAAATTTACAAAAGTGTACAAAAGGTTTATCACCAGGAAGTTGTAAATAATACTGGTGGTAAACTGATAGGCACACTATGAATTGTGGAGTACCGAGAGCTACAAAAGATTTGGCCAAATGAAGGCTTGTTTTCTTGGCCACATGCCTCCCGGCTTTCCGCATTCTAGGCCAAACTCAAATTTGGGCCGTAAGTGGTAATTATTTCTCTCTACTGTGTCTGTCTGGTCATACAGTTGGACAGCTCACAAGAGAAAGATTTAAAAAAACAATTGCCCAAATCTGTGACATCATCAGGATTATTTTTTAAATTTTAAAAACATCCCTCCACAGCCACAGTAGACATCATACAATCGTTTTCACATCCTGAGCAGTGCTCAGAAAATCCCTTTTCATTTAAATTTAACTACCAGATTACTAAATGTTCCGTACCTAATGTCTGGCAGAAGTCAGTGGCATTTTAAATATGGAAGAATCCTTGGCATTACTTTTGTTTTTATGGGTGAACTAGGGTTTTACCTTAACAATTTTGTTTTTATTAACTTTTTTTAATCAAAATTATTGTGTAAATGTACAACTGCAATGGGAAGCCATTTAACACAATTTAAACAATGTAGCTGATGGGACAAAAACAACTTTTGTTATAATAGGAAAATATATGCTTTAATTGGAAGTAACTTAAGACAAAGACAAAGCTCAGAACCACAGTATTCACAGTGTTTCTAAAATGGGGGTGGGGATACCCCTAGGGGTTCTTTGAAGTACTGCAGGGGGTACATGTCATTTAAAAAAAATGTATACTTTATGTTCAGTATTCCTATTTTCCATGCCATCATTAGTTGCCGTAAACTGTCAATTGCTGCAACACACAGTCTCATTCAGGTTTACGTTTGTTCATTGTGGGTTTCTACCAAAAACATTTTGTGCTGGTCTGATACTCAGGTAGATTATGGAAAAAGTTTGAGGACCAATGGTATCACATAACATTATTGGAATCAGAGACAGTAATGGAATCTCAGTGTTCTAGATGCTGCTGTCTGGATGAAAATGATCCCAGGGTCGCCAACACTTGCAACAAACCCAAATCACAGCTGGTAAAAATCAAATTAAATATGTATAATAAGGCTATATCTAAATGAATACTATATAACAGCAGTTCATTTCAGTGATCAAAATCAGTTTAGTAGATACACTCAAAATGACACATCCCATTAGATTAATCTCACTAAAACTAAACTTTGTTTGTGTGTGTGTGTGTGTGTGTGTGTGTGTGTGGTGTGTGTGTGTGTGTGTGTGTGTGTGTGTGTGTGTGTGTGTAGCCCTGCAGCCTCACACATAGCTACACTGAACAGCTTCATGTTTTGCCCTGTTATGTGAATTATGTTGAACTGCTAACTTCACCTTTCGGTCCTCTACAGCAGCAACCCCAAAGCTAACGCTCTGTCAAACTGCTGTCACATTAGCTCAAGAGCAAACTGACTACTCTACAAATATTCTTGGTTTATGGTTAATGGGATAATTTGGATTTTTTTTAACTGGGTCGATAAGAGGTATTTATCTATAGTCAGTGTATTACATGGCAGCTGGCACCCTCCCGGTTTGGAGAAGCAGGCAGAAAAGTGTGAAATGCTAGCATCTTTTGATGCCGAAAGATCCTGAAGTTGTGTTGAAACCAAATCCCACTCATGGCAGCAGTAGCTCTTTGGGTCCGTGAGCATGTGTTTACAGTTTAAACTGTTAGCTTCTTCTCCTTCTTGCCCTTCAGTTTCCAAAGAGAATTGCCCTCTTTCTTTTTCAGGTCATTAGGGGTGGGAATCGAGAACCGGTCCCTCTTAAGAACCGGTTCCAACTGGTTTAATTCATCGACATCATTAGCCTTTATGCTTAACGATGCCCTGATCAATTCTTTTCCTTACGCCGAATCTATGCTCGTCAGTCAGCAGCATGTTCAACAACAAAGAAGACGTAATGGCGGAGGGACAGAAGCGGTCAAAGCCATGGCATCACTTCACACTGTTGTTAGCCTCTCTGGACCTGCTAGCCCGCTGTGGAACCTCAGCGCATCCCCGCTCCAGGTAGTCAGTGGCCGTTGTTGTCGATTTCATGGGAACACCAAGGATGGTAAGATGAGAGCAGCTGAGTTGATTTGCACGCCATTTGTTGTTATAATATGCTAGCCTCACCTGAGTTGGCTGTACTAGCTGCGTGGTGTTGACACACTCAGGCTGTGGGCTGGGATTTATCTCTAGATCACCACCTAGCAGTAACATTAATGACACTCATTGTGGCTGTTGTTGTGACATAGATAACTGTATGCCAATGCTGGCTTATGACTGTGAAAGCTGCCGTTAGTTTTTTGTGTGGTTAGACAGCGTGCTTTGTGTCAAATCTTTCTCATCGTCTTTCTAAACTAGACCATGGCTTTAAGGTTCATAATAAAATGTTATGAAAGCAGATGTCTTGGGTTACAATCAACCGAAGGTGATATCATTAACTCACAGGAGGAATCGATAAGGGAATCGATAAAGAATCAGATCAATAAGCAGAATCAATAATGGCATTGATATCAATAAAATCCTATCAGTTCCCATCCCTACAGGTCATTCAGTCTCCCTCTGCAAAAGTTCTCCTTCTGTATACTCGGGTTCATGACGGTATCCTACTGTCTCCACAGTGAGCAACATTTTGTCATTGCTATTGAATCACTTCTTTATTGTCTTGTATTTGTCGTCTCCTCCATAAACCACTGAACGACTGAACCTAATAGCTGATATGAGGCATAATACAGTGCAGGAATAAGGAAATTATATGTTTGAGAAAAGGGAGTACTAAAAGAACGGGGTTATCTGACAGCAAGGTAAAATTGTAAAAAATATTCTCAATATAGTGCCCACTCAAACTGATATAGATTTCTCATGTAGGCTTTTTTTTAACATTTTTTGCTGCTAACCTCCATCCACAGCAAGTACATTGCTGAGCTTCTGTGGTGGTAGTCCCAGCCACTTCTCCAAACTGGGAGCGTGCCAACTGCCATCTCCTGAATGTAATACACTGACTATGGACAAGTACCTCATACAACCAAGATCAAGATTTGTCTTTTAATTCTCATTTAAAACAAACCTCACGGACTGCATTTTTTCATCTGCGTAATATTGCAAAAATTAGGCCTATCCTGACCCAAAAAGATGCAGAAAAATTGGTTCACGCTTTTGTTACCTCAAGGCTGGATTACTGTAACTCTCTATTATCAGGTAGCTCTAGTAAGTCATTAAAAACTCTCCAGCTAATTCAGAATGCAGCAGCACGAGTACTAACAAGAACTAAGAAACAAGATCATATTTCTCCTGTTTTAGCTTCTCTGCACTGGCTCCCTGTAAAATCCAGAATTGAATTTAAAATCCTACTGTTAACTTATAAAGCTCTAAATGGTCAAGCCCCGCCATATTTTAGAGAGCTCATAGTGCCATATTATCCCACCAGAACTCTGCGCTCTGAGAACGCAGGGTTACTCGTGGTCCCTAAAGTCTCCAAAAGTAGATCAGGAGCCAGAGCCTTCAGCTATCAGGCTCCTCTCCTGTGGAATCATCTTCCTGTCACGGTCGGGAGGCAGACACCGTCTCCACATTTAAGGCTAGACTTAAGACTTTCCTCTTTGATAAAGCTTATAGTTAAGGCTGGCTCAGGCTTGACCTGTACCAGCCCCTAGTTAGGCTGACTTAGGCCTAGTCTGCCGGAGGACCACCTATAATGCACCGGGCACCTTCTCTCTCTCTCTCTCTCTCTCTCTCTCTCTCTCTCTCTCTCTCTCTCTCGCTCTCGCTCTTGCGTATCCTATTACTGTATCTTGTTTGCTCGGCCATTCTGGATGTCACTAACTCGGCTTCTTCTCCGGAGCCTTTGTGCTCCACTGTCTCTCAGGTTAACTCGTATTGCAGCGGTGCCTGGATAGTGTGACGTGTGTGGTTGTGCTGCTGCCGTGGTCCTGCCAGATGCCTCTGCTGCTGCTGCTGCCATCATTAGTCATTAGTCATACTTCTACTGTTATTATACACATATGATTATTATCATACATGTATACTGCCAGATACTAATATATACTTTCAACATATTGTGCCACAGTAGCCAGAACTATAACGACAATATTATTACTTTCATGAATGTTGTTGTAAGCTACTGTCATTATCGAGGATGTCATACAGATTATTGTATTGTGTCATACAGATTACTGTTAATTTGTTATGGTGATCTGTTCTGTACGACATCTATTGCACGTCTGTCCGTCCTGGAAGAGGGATCCCTCCTCAGTTGCTCTTCCTGAGGTTTCTACCATTTTTTTTTCCCCGGTAAAGGGTTTTTTTGGGGGAGTTTTTCCTTATCCGCTGTGAGGGTCCAAAGGACAGAGGGATGTCGTATGCTGTAAAGCCCTGTGAGGCAAATTGTATTTGTGATATTGGGCTTTATAAATAAAATTGATTGATTGATTGATTGAACCCCACTTCAGAAAATCAGAACTATCCGTTTAAGGCTCATTACTTGGTTCAAAACGACTCATCCAGATTGTGTTTTCTCATATCCAAAGAGTTTTTCCTTCAAGAGCAACAACACACTGATTAAAATACTTAAAGCTTCAAGGACAAATGAGGCGAAAATGCAAGTGAGCTTGTGTATAGCAGTGTGTAAACTACAATGTGTTGCCTTGCGAATGGTTTTATTTAGCCAGATTTTAGTCTTATTGACTTTTTAAATCAAGTTTTACCTACTTGGTGAAAATGTTATGCTAAGAAAAATCATTTATGATAAAAACCAACATGAAGGGTCACTAGTAATGGTGTATCTAGTATAAATGTCTAAAACCATATTAAACATACCATATTTTGACCATTGACCCTACACCAATATCCACAGCAAATAAGAGGATATCTAAAAATCATGTGTATTGGCACATGACTACTGCATATGTAGCCTACAGAACTGAAATATACTACTGTGTAAATTTGGTTCATAGCGTGTAAAATATATTTTTGGGACTCAGATTTTTTTATGTAATACCCATTCTGAAATTTGTGCAAAAAGAAACAATGGTTGAGGTCAGACTTAGCATTAGAATGAAGAATATACCTGACAACACTGGCTCCAACACTGACGAAATATAACAGCTAAAGTGTTTCTGTAAGGTTTGACTAAAACTTTGTTGAGGTTAGTGTTAAGACTCAATTTAAAAGCTGCTTTAAATGGGACCTATTATGCTTTTCCATATTATATATCGTGTTACAATAAAGGACGTTCTTAAACGTGGCCAAAATTTCAAATAATGAGCTAAACATACGTAAAAGTCATTCCCTGTGAGCAAAAACATCAGGTTCCCTACCATTCAGAACACTTTGTTTCACACAGGTTTTTCTACTCTGGCTACAGTATGATGTCATAGCGTGACCACATGGTTATCTGTTTCAGGCACACTACTGCAATTGTTATGTTATGTAGCCTACAGTGCTACCTATATGCTAACGTCAGGGAAACATGTCAATTTGGTTGCCAATGTACACTGCTGTCATACATGTAGCTACATGCTAACATCAGGGATACAAATAATCTTTATTTGCTGATGTTAATTTTTCCCCGATTTTAGATTGTATTCTTTCTGGTGCATGTCAGGTTGTGTTTAGAAGCTTTTATTGGTGAAATTTCACAGTAAAAAGTGCCAAGGGCTAAAAGTGACAGGTGCTAAACCTAGCCTTCTCAGACAGAGAGTGAATGCAGGTGTTCTTCAGTACAGACAGTATAAAGTTGTATTTGAACATTAAAGAATGTAGACATTTTTGATGAGTGCTGAGGCTCGAATATACTTTCTGCACTGAACATCCACAGACGCACACACGGTTCTATTCATAGCACAACTGACGGTCCACTTCAGCCCCCGGCAGTACATAGGAGGGCTGGGAGGTGAGCTCACTGTCCTCCTACTGCCAACATCCAGTGACAGTGAAATTAAGAAGATACTGCTGGGTCCAGTGTGAATGTCTGTTGAGTATCCACCTTAAAACTAACTTCACCATGGTGAGCCGGCTGCAGTTGGCTTGACTTGTGGAGCAAGAGATTGGCGTGAAGGGGACCCTAGCAGATGTGAAAACTGTGAACTGGTATATGTTATGTTATTGCTTACCAAAAAAAAACTTAAATGTAGTGAGTGCTGAGATTAGCTAACTAGAATAGTGTTTGTTCAGTCACTGAGTCCAAGCTATTACTTACTATCTAAATCGCATGGTGTGTTTATGTCTGTGTCTCCTTTAATCACGCATGTTGAGATTTCTATGTTTTCTGTTTCATTTTTCATTATATTAATTATACCACCAATTACTGTTTCCATGAAAAAAATACTATCACATAATATAAATGCTTCTGTCACCTGATGAACATCTGGCCTCTTTCTGTAAGCTCCATGCCTGTCCAGATGTTATACTGTCCTTTTCTTACATAAGACCATTAAACTGTTGACCAAGGCTCAGGTCACACACACACACACACACACACACACACACACACACAGTCTGTTACTGCGTTGACTTGCTAATACCCATCTCTTTGCTCCAATTTTCAGTGGCTCCGGGGCTGTTGCTCAAACTACAGATTGGAGTTCTGCATTTCTGTAAGCCTGCCACCATGGACACAAAGGGTATAGGAGCGGATCAAGAGAGAGATCAGCCTCTTCCTCTCTCGCCATCTTAAACTCAGATCACACTCAAAACTAGGCAGTGCTGATAAAATATGAACCAAGATTCTGTTACTGCATTGCCTATTTTTGCCGAAAATGCTTTCAGAAACATATTTTAACTCACCGTTTAACTGTAATACAAGATCATTGGTTCCAGCCAGCCAGCATATTGTTTCAAAAGAGCCAAAACCAACTCGCATCATGTCATCCACTAGCAGGAGCATTTATTGGTCCGGTGCGGTGCAGTGCATTCTGGTAGTAGTAGGTTTTCTATGTCTTGAGCAAAAGCAAATGCTTCAGCCCTTTTGTTTTTTTTCTGCTTATGTGGCAAACATTTTAAAAGTATTTGAGTCTTTCTACTCAACTCAACTCAATTTTATTTATAAAGCGCACACCACAGTTGAAACAAAGTGCTGTACATAAGAGGTCATAAAACCACAAAAAAAAGCAGGTAAAACAAACAAGCAAAATAAAACAAAACAAAACTGAATAAAAACAGCAACAAACAAATAAAAACAGAGCAAGGTCTCATGCTGGGTTAAAAGCCAGTGAGTAAAAGTGGGTTTTAAGGTGGGTTTTAAAAACAGACAGTGAGGAGGCCCGCCTGATGTGTTCTACTGTATAAACGACCTTATTTTATGAAAGGACCGTCTTTCCAGGAGTGAAATAATCTTTTAGTTATCCACACACATCCAGCCACTTCCTAATGCTTGTTCCTAATACTTAAATGACTTGCTTTATTGAACTACGACTGACAGTCAAACCTTGTGAGTGATGACAAGTGACATCATTAAATTAAATGAGAAAAGTGCAACTATTTAACTAAAAAAAAAAATCTGCAATACAAATTGAAAAAATTAAATCACTAATAAAACTCTGTTACTGTGAAAATAAGAAAAATAAAATGAAATATTTCCCTGTATTAATCCATTTGATTATTACCTACCAAAATGTGTGTTTGTTATGTAATTCAACATACATCATTGAACAGGATGAAGTTTAAAAAAAAAAAAAAACCTGAGATACATTTACACGTAGCTACACATGACATCATGTGACTACATGGTAATCCCCATATTTAAAATGCAAGCAAAAACTACTGAAGTCAACCTAGTGTTGTTTTTATACATTTATATTGTAGGTGAGCTGTGATTGGAGTGTAATTTTGCCAGAACAACGAGGTTAATTATTGCTCTAAAAGTTACACAGACTCTTTCAAGCAAATGAAGAGTTTGTTCTCAGAGCTGATGGTTCATTGTGCACTTCAAAAATACCCTCTGCTGGGAAAATGAGCGTAATAAGAGTTCAGCCTTTCCTCTATAGGTTTTATGTTAAACTCTCACTCACACATGTGCTCACACACACTTTTCTCTTTCCATGGCTGAGTACATGCATTAGGCTCTTATTACACCAGTCAATATGCAAACCTTTCTATACAGTTACACAGTCGCAGCAAAGCACATACAGTACAGGCTATGGCTCCTATGGAAGAACACTATAGGAATAACAAAGTCCTATCATAGGAGATGAAAATTACTGCAAGTATAATAGGTCATGAAAACTCACAACTGAGCACCTCAGACAAGTTTTTATCAACCCATTCAAGGACAAGCACTAAATTTAGTATCATGATAAAATTCCCCTGAATTCATTGACTCAGTGTAAGTAAATATACTCCAGTATCGTTCTTAAGTACGGTATTTCTACTTCAGGCACTTGTACTCTGTACTGGATCAAAAATATTTCACTTCTACTTTAAAGTTGTACTCCACTACATCTGAGAGCGAAATGTAATCTTTACTCTGATACCTTTAGTTGACAGCTATAGATACTTATCTTTTGTAGATAATAATTGCATATACAAAACATGTGGTGGTGATGATGATGATGATGATGATGCACTGTCGTAGATTAAACTAACCACCAGTATATACAGTAGTTAAAAATTAGCTCCATCTCAACTAGCTAGATCAGAAATAGCCCCTTATATGTTAATGAATTCATACTAATACAATATGAATAATACTGTAAGAAAACATCCTAAAGAACTGATTCTGCGTAATAACTGGGTATAACTGGCTGACTGTACTCTGTCCCTCTGTTTTCATAAAACTGTGAATAAAGGACATTGAGTTGTGTATTCATGTGTGTGGCGATGGTATCTAAAAGATCTAAGTAGTCTTACAATTTAAAACTTAACTTGTAAACCTGATTGGTTTGCAGGAGATAAATCCAATGCATGACATAATATACTTGCCACTTTTTAACACACACTTTAAAGTAGCTACAGTAAGAAGTACAGTACAGTAGTTACAGTAGTCAATAAAAACATCAGGTGAGTAACATCCTTCAGGTAACTATTGATGGGAATCCCTAGTGAGAACATTATGACTGTAATACAGAGCTACTGCTGGCATGCAATATTAGATACCAGATTTAATAATGTAACTAAACTCACTACTGAGTGCAGACTGAGTGAGACTGTTATAATAAAGGACTACAGTCACTAGTGTTCACATACGGTATTAAAATAGGTAGCCATAAAGTCCAACAAGGTCACCATGTAATGTAGCTTTCTGAGGCACAGAAACACATACAAGTCGCTATGATAACACTGTGGGAATATACTTTTTGTGTCCTCCACTGGGTGATAAGATATAGGCCCAATCGACTTTAGATGCTGTGGGGTTTGTTTGGGTTTTTTTTTTGGTTGTTTTTTTTTTTTTTTGTCTGAGTGGCCTCCCTCACATTCAGATGTGCTCTGATCCACTTCCAGTGCTGAGAGACAGACCTGACTCACCCTGTGTGCAGCCCAGGCTGCAGCCCCGGGGCCTAACCAAACAAGCCCAACTTGACAGCCCTTTAAATGTCCCCGTTCGCTCGTCCTCTGCAATGACACTTCTCCTCACACATCACACGGGCCTCTGCAGATGCAGACGGCGAGGCCGGGCCCGGTCAATTCATCGGACTTCGGTACCTTTATTTGCGATTTGCGCAGAGCAGCAAAAATCCCACAAAACCGCAGCATCATCCAGAAGATGCGCAGAGAGAGGCGGGGGCCCGTGTGCACCGGGTGCCCGGAAAACACTGCATTGAGACCGGGCAACAGTGTAGGCTACCTTGCCTCCTGGACGGGACCGGGGCTGCATTCTGTCCTGCTGTCATTTTCCATATCCTCGGTTCTCATCATCAGCCCCAGTGTAGCCTCGCCACGAGCGGGACACCACCCGATGCGTCAGTGCGATGGGAGATACAACTATGGAGCATCACAGGAGAAAGTAGAAAGTGTCCGCTTACCTGCACTGGTCCGCAGCTCATCTCCCCTCTGCTGCACCGGGCACCGTCAACTCCGCAGCGGCATCAGAAAAGATCCAGCTCCTCCTCTGTGCTGTCGGCGCTACCGGAGCTCTGACTCCGTGTTCCCAGTCAATGCGGCGCAGGTCTCTCTCTCTCTCTCTCTCTCTCTCTCTCTCTCTCTCTCTCTCTCTCTCGGACTCTTCGTTCCCCCTCGTTCAACTGTTCTCTCTCTGCTCCGCAAGCACGCAAACACGGTTGTGTCGACGCATGCACGCGCTCACGTAACCAGGGGTTGGCGGGCAGGTGGTTGGGGTGGAGGGCATGGCAACAACCATGATCCGTCCCTGGCTAAAATACAATTATAGTGGACACTTCGGTCATAAAACTAGTCTGCGCTTATATTAGTAAGCTTCCTTTTTCTGACAGGACACGGATCAGGTCAAATCACATGTGGCCCACATCACAGCATTTATCCTAGGTAGCATTCAGCTGCCTAGCAGGCACTGATCAGGTCTAGACTGGAACTGACACTTCTTTAACTTAAAGGTCCACTGTGTAGGATTTAAGGTGATATATGTATTTGCAGAAACTGAATACAATACAATGAGTGTATTCTTCAGTGCATAATAACCTGAAAATATGAATTGCTGTTTTCTCCTCACCTTAGAATGAGCTTTTTGTATTATTTCGGATCTTCATTCATGGAGATCGCCATGTTTCTGCAGCAGTGTTGGGCTTGTTGGGCTACTCTAAAAAATGTAATGCATTACTTATTACTCGTTACTCTTTACAAAAGTAATAACATTACTTTACTTATTACACCCTGCTGGCAGTAATTCATTACACTACTTGTTATATTAGTTTTCCGTTACACCCCATAAATTTGGTAATTGTGTATCTCCCCAAAATTGAGATTTGTGCCTCTATGTGAATGTCTGGGTAATCGTCGTTGAAGTGACACTTACCTTTCTGGAAATTTTACGCTTTACTTTGTTTAGGTTTAAATGCTAATAATAAGCTGATGGCACACTAAAATGTAAGTGAATTCCATCAGAGATAAAAACTCATAATTGTACCATTCTCATATGGTTCTAAGAAAACTCAGACCAATCACTGCATCCGAATGCAATGATTGGCTGAGTGTCCTGTCTGTGTTCCCTAGGTGGAGGCCTCTGACTGATGTAACCACTTGCATAACATCCGTTTTCACAGGAAATGTACAGTTTGCATACAGTCTCTTTCAAAATAAATGCACTATGTCAGTACAACACTGAATAAGAAGAATAAGAATATTGTATTGTCACCGTTAACATTGCCAGACAATAACACTGTGAAAATCTGTTTAGCAGCTCCTATTTGGCAGTAGTACAAAAAAATTGTAAAAATAAAAATAACATTATAACAATATAAGCAGGATAGCCTATATACAAAAGAAACAATATAGGAGCCAAATATGTTCTTTGGAGGTTTGCTTTTAACTGTGCAATTCACTGTGTGGGCATTGGGGGGGGGGGGGGGAGCACTGTACTGTCACCTGGTGAGTTCAGGTTTTTGAGGATGTGACCTCACTATGGTCATCAGGTGTTTGGCCCGGAAGGGCAAATGTTTTTTGACCGCAATGGCGTGGAACGCTACAGTTTTGTTTATTGGATTTGTATTGAACAATAAATGTGGATGTAACAGATGGACTTTGCCATGCACACGTGGAATAAATGTTACAGTGATGCAACCCAATACTAACTGTTTTTTTTCCCTTCAACAACAAAAGTATGTGGTTATATTTTTCCAACAATTGCACGTGGTTGGGCTCAGGAAAAAGAACAGGGTTTGGCTTTACAATTTTACAGGAGGAAACCGTATATACAGTCGCATGCAAAGTTTGGGCACCCCTGATCAAAATTCCATTGATTGTGTATAGCTAAGCAAGTAGAGGATGAACTGATTTCCGAAAGGCATGGAGTTGATGATAAAACATTTCTTCAGTATTTTCAGCAAGACTACCTATTTTAAAATCTAAAAATTAACAAAAAGGAAAAAGATCCTGAAGCAAAAGTTTGGGCACCTTGCATGGTCATTACTTAGTAGCGCCTCCTTTGATCAGTAATACAGCTTCTAAACACTTTTTGTAACCAACTTCCTTCCTGCAACAGGCGTTTAGCTCTGTGAGATTCTTGGGCCGTCCTGTGAGGCACTGCTCTTTTGAGTTCTATCCACAGATTTTTAATGATGTTTAGGTCAGGGGACTGTGAGGGCCATGGCAAAACCTTCAGCTTGCACCTCTTAAGGTAGTTCATTGTTGATTTTGAGGTGTGTTTAGGGTCATTGTCCTGTTGTAGAATACATCCTCTCTTCATCCTCAGCTTTCTCACCGATGCTGTGATGTTTGCTTCCAAAATTTACTGGAATTGAACTTAATCCATTCTTCCCTCTACCCGTGAAATGTTCCCCGTGCCACTGGCTGCACCACAAGCCCAAGGCATGATCGATCCACCTCCATGATTAACAGTTGGACAGATGTTCTTTTTATGAAATTCTGCACCCTTCTTTCTCCAAACATACTTTTGCTCATTGCATCAGAAAATTCTATTTTAACTATTAACTTTCACAGGACAGGAAAAAGTATCAGGCTTGTTTGGAAACTTTGCAAACTTCTGACGCTACATTTTGTGGTGAGGATGCAGGAAAAGGTTTTCCTCTGATGACTCTTCCATGAAGATCATGTTTGTGTAGGTGTCACTCAGTGGTGTAGTGGTAGCTGATTGTGGATTTACTACTTAGTAGCTGGGTAAGTTACAGAGGAGGAAGTGGGCATACTCTCCTATATAGTCTGATGGTTTTTTATTTGATAGGTAGGTGTTATTGGCCAGAAAAAGATGTGGGTATACCCCGTATACCTGCGTATACCCTTCACTACACCACTGGTGTCACTACACAGTAGAACAGTGCACCACCACTCCAGAGTCTAAATCTATCTGCAGGTCTTTTGCAGTCAAACTGGGGTTTTGATTTGCCTTTCTAACAATCCCACAAGCAGGTGTCTCAGAAGGTTTTCTTGGTCCTCCAGAACTCAACTTGACCTCCACAGTTCCTGTTAAAGCTATGGTCTATGTTTAGAAAGATTGATCATTATTATTAACATCATTTAGATGGTGGTTATGGCCCAATAGTTCTAGCTACACAATGTGAAGACCAAAAGGAATCAAAAAAATCTATTCTCTCTGGTGGCTGTAGGCCTGCAAAGAAATTGACCAATCACAGCCATCCGGTCCACATGGGAATTACTCCTTGCTCAAATTTGCACTCTCTCTCGCTTACCCATCGTCCAATCCCCTCGCTCCATTTTGACACTCCTCTGCTCCTTATCCGGCCTTGTCCCAACCCCCCTCCGCATTTGAAAGTACGAGCGGTTTGTAAGGCCCTCAGGATGGGCACGCTGCAGTTTGTTTACAATGGTTGCTAAGCTACTAAGAGCAATGCTAACGTTAGCATCCAGTGATATGTAGACAGCTGAGACAACACTCAGTTCCTGGGGAAGGTAGAATGGTCTGCAGGATATTGAGAGAGCCTCAAGGTCTGGACAACAATGGTGAGCAATGATCCTGCTGTTGTTACACCAGTTGTTATGGAGATAAACACAGAGCCCCCCTCCTTTCCTCTTACTGGACTCGATGTTTCTGTCCTGCCGGTGGCTAGTGCGGCCCGCTAGCTGCAGCGCAGCTTCGGGTATGAGCGGGTGAAGCCAGCTTTCCGTTACGATCATAATCCCAAAGGTCTGTACGTAGCGGTTAGAGGCAATCAATAGCTTCAGTTTGTCCATTTTGTTCTAAATAGATCTGGCATTTATCAGGAAGATGCTCGGCAGTGACGGAGTGTGAGGGTACTTCTTTAGCCTAGCCAATATTCCCGAGCGGTGCCCGCACTTCTGCCTTTGTTCACTCCGGTGTCTGCGCCACTTACTCGGGCAGCAGATTACCAGTGACTCCGCAGGTCTGCCAGTGGCGTCCGGGATGTTGTGAGCCTTTTGAAAGTCTCTCGTGATGTCAACCTTGCACTTCCAGCCAATGTCGATAATGTCCTGCCGACTATACACAAAATCTGCATGACATGAGCAGAAAACTACATACTGCCTACTACTACAAAACTACATATACGAGAACGCTAAGACCCGCTGCACTCTCGTGCGACGCCATGTTCTGTCTCCTCAGTTCCTTTGACCGATGGAGAAAGTTCTGGCAAGATCTGGGCCTGAAAAGCTGATACAGCGGAGTTTTTGTTGAACAGGTAATATTTCATTTTTATATTTCATTTTTATTGTGGATGTTGTGACATAGATAACTGTATGCTGTAAGTGTATGTTGCTATGCAGGAGGGGGTGTGTCGTTAGGAGGCTCCGAGGCAAGGGGGACACGAGCTGTGTGTGTGTGTGAGGGGAAATGCTTTTTTCAAATCTTTCTCATTCTCTTTCTAAACGTAGACCATAGCTTTAACTGACATTTCTTAATTACATTATGAACTGAGAAAACAGCTACTTGAAAACACTTCAGTCTTCTTCTGCTTTGTGGGAATCAGTTATTTTGGTTTTCAGAGTGCTAGGCAGCTGTTTAGAAGAGCCCATGGCTGCTGATTGACAGGGCGAGGTTTCAGGAGGCAGAGTATTTATAGAGCTTTGAAATTTGCATCACCTGACCTTTCTTAACAATGATCGTTAATTAATTATGGTCTCAGACCCTGGAAAAAGTTGTCAGAGTGATCAAATGTCTTGGAGTGCGCAAACTTTTGCATGGTGCTCCTCTCCATTTTTCACTCTAAAACTGTACAAAACTAAAATTAATACGGTAATCATGCTTAAAAAGTTGAAAAGTATGTATCATCTTGAACATCATGCTTTACGTAGATTTGTTCATCTTCTATTTACTTTTTTTTTTTTCATTTTTTTATTTGAGCACAACGTGAAGGTATACATTAACCAATAACTGCTGTCAATATAACAGCACATCTAGATATCAGGACAATAACAGACAGGTAAATAAACAAAACAGAATATATTAACAAAACAGTAAAACAAAAAAGTTTTAACTTTTCACACTACAAGAAATTTTGACAAAGGTGCCCAAACTATTGTATGCCACTGTATAATCTAAATATCATATTTATGTTGTAGACATGCATATTACATGCGTGCATGCAAACACGCACCCATGCACTCACTCACACACATACAGGCACACACACACACACACACACACACAGGACAGAAAAAATGGATTCTACTTGTGTTCACAGTAGTCGCTTTTTTCCCTGAAGCGATGGAGAATTTTGAAAAATCTATCTTTTACCAATTTTGGAATTGGACCCAGAGGAACAGGGATCATACTGGTGCAAGTAGCCAACCCAATGTTGGAAAACATTATTTTTGATTTTTGTTACAGATTCTTAGCTTCCATGTAAAAAAATATATATATATATATATATAATAAGTAATGTAACTATTGTAATTACTTAACTTAACTTATTACATTTTATAAATTTTTGATTTATTTTCTAACAAATCTTTTAAACTGGCTTATAAAACTGTATGTAAGTATCTAGAAATAGGCTCTGCCTAAAGAAGGCATTTCTGCATGGTGAAAAGAACAGAATGAATGTTTTATTCTACATACAAGTAACTAAAAAAACAACAAAAAAATATATTCAGATGTAGCCCCTTTGTAATGGCCAACATTTTGATTAGTAACTGTACTCTAATTATATTTTTTTTAGTAACTGTAACTGATTCCAATTACATTTATTTTGTAATTTAATTACATGTAACTAGTTACTCCCCAACACTCACCAACTCCACTCATCTCTGACATACCTTCTGTTCATATCTGAGTTGCATTATCCACTCAAATGTAATGATTACCAAGTTACTCATTAGGGTTGTACTTTATTTCCACAGCTGACTGGTGTGGTATTATGCATATTGGTTCATAGTATGATTCAATGCATGAGAGGTCCTAGGTGATGTGAACATGTGGGGGTACTGTGGGAGTGCAAGGGGGTTGGTTCTCATCTTATTGTAGTAGAACAAGAGGTCAATAAAGTTATGATTCAGTACACAGTCGGACCAAGTGCTTCTTTAAGTTCAAACGACACGACATGGTGTCAGAAGTACTGTGAAACTGGGTCAGAACAGAAGGAGGTCCGCCTGGAAAGGAAAAGAGGAAGATCGATAAGCAGTTAATGGATAGACGGAGACAACAAGCAGAGCAGGGAAGGAGCTAGCGGGATGGCTAACACCCAGAGCTATGTTTAGCATTCAGCCACCGGAGCGCTTTGATTTTTCCAAACCACACGAGTGGACAAAATGGATCAGAAGATTTGAAATGTTCCGCCAGGCAAGCAACTTATCTGCAAGCTCTGGAGAGAATCAGGTTGATCTGATTCGGCCATGTGTTGAGAGGCTTAAAGCTAAATGATACGGACCAGTGTCAGTACACTAAAGTGAGAGATGGCTTCCAGTCGTTATTTGTAGTGAAAAAGAACGTGGTTTATGACCGTGCATGCTTTAATATGCGCAAACAGGAGGCAAATGAGACTGTCGATGCATTTGTCACTGCTCTGTATGTATTAACAGAGCAAAGCCACACAGCAGTCAGAGCAAGAACCAAAAAGGCTCCCAGGGCCACAAATGTGGTGCCACGCCTCACCCAAAGCACGAGTGCCCTGCTAATGATGCCAAGTGCCATAACTGTGGGGTAAAAGGGCTACTACCAGCGTGTGTGCCATTCGGGTAAAGCTGTGCATGGTATAGAGGAAGAGGAGGAAAGTTTCTTTCTTGGCTCTGTGACATCTGGTGCTAAAACATGAACTGCTGACATAGGCATAATGGACAAAAATATCACCTTCAAACTGGACAGTGGAGCGGCTGTCACTGCTGTGTCACAGACTGTGTTTAACCACAATTCTCCAGCACACAACAGCCTGCTCTCCAAAAGGCAGAAAAACCATTGTTTGGTCCAGGACAGGTTCTATTGGATATGACAGGGTACACCACACTGCAGCTGTGTAGAGGAGCTACGCAGACTATTGAGAAGGTGTATGTGGTCAAAAACCTGAGCACACCATTGCCTGGCTTGCTAGCTATTATAGCCCTTGGTTTGCTTGTGCCCCGTGTTGACAGCGTAGACATGGAGAACGTAAAAACAAGTTACCCCAAGCTGTGCAGCGGGCTAGGCTTGTTACAACAACCGTACAGCATCAAGCTTAAACCAGGTGCTGTGCCATTTTCTATAAAAAAAAACCCAGGAGGATTCCGCTGCCTCTGAAGGACAAAGTCAAGGAGGAGCTCCAGCGTATGGAAGCTCTTGGTGACATCAGCCGAGTGGTCCACATCACCAGCAGCCCAGGGTTTCCGCAGAGTAATGGTGAAGCAGAAATAGCAGTCAAAACTGTGAAAACCCTCCTGAAAAAGGCAGGAAACCCCTACCTGGCTCTACTCGCCTATAGAGCCACGCTCCTTCAGAGTGGTTACAGTCTGGCTCAACTCCTCATGGGTCGACGTCTTCGCACCACGGTGCCTATCCTTCCCTCTCAGCTAGACCCGACTCTGCCAGACAGCATCGCAAGAGAAAAGGAGAAGGAGTTATCAGATGCTGACAACTACAACAGGCGTCACCGCGCCAAAGCTCTCAGCAACCTGTCATCAGGAGACCAAGTGTGGGTAACCAACGCAAAGATGTCTTACCTGGTCTTACCTGGTGGAATTACCTCAGGGAGTAGTGAGGCGTAACCACCAGCACCTTATACTTCTGCACACACCTGCACAAGACAGCAGTTCGCCACAGCAACAAACGCCAGAGCCAGCTCCTATGCAGGTGCCCATATCACCTGCTGTGGTACCCCGAGTCTCATCTGCAGAGACTCCTGCTCTCAGGACCAGGTCTGGGAGAACCATCATTAAACCTAGTAGGCTTAACCTATAAACTGACAAACACTGAAACAAGAGAATACTGAGATTTAAGAAAGTAACCCCTATTTTATTTATCAGTACAGACAGTTTAATATTATGGGGTAAAGTCTGAGCACTGTAAGTCAATACTGTGGAAATTCAAGAAATAGTGCTTATTTAATTTTGTCACATGTATGACAATTTAAGTGCCTATATTAATCGTTTGTAAGTTCAGGATTTAGATAGGAACAGATCTTTCAAGAATAGAGGCAGAATAATCCTCTAAGGGGGAGTATTATGCATATTGGTTCATAGTATGATTCAATGCATGAGAGGTCCTAAGTGATGTGAACATGTGGGGGTGCTGTGGGCGTGCAAGGGGGTTGGTTCTCATGTTATTGTAGTAGAACAAGAGGTCAATAAAGTTATGATTCAGTACACAGTCAGACCAAATGCTTTTTAAGTTCAAATACACGACAACTGGGAGCCAGAAGGAGACCCCTGATGGCTTCACCAGTGAGTCCAAGATCCTGGACATACGTAGGGCTGACATCAACTCCTCACACAGGAAGTCTGTGCGCTACAGAGAAAGCCCAAAAAGATGCTGTTCTGAAGAGACTTGGACTTTCTGTTCAGAACATCACCCAGCCTTTCCCATAAGAAGCACCGAAATCCCCTTAGCGAGCAATGAGGTTTGTCCCTCTTTTAGATGTTCCCCATCTCAACATGGAGGACATTAACCTCGTTTCCATCTAAAAGTGATTTGAATCTTTGGTAAATGCGCATTTTTAAAAATGCGAATCATGTGTGCTTCCATTAAATGTTTGGAGCGTGAAAACTACACTAAGAACACATACGAGTTGCAAGATAACCTGGTTGCAGAGCCAGAAACAAAACAAATCTCACAGTGTATTGCCGTGTATTTGAATGTACATTCCACATGCTAAAGAACATCTAAGTAAGATGCAAAGCCAGGGCTGAATGTGTAAACATGGTAAGAGTCAGCTAACGTTACTACTAACCTTCACTGCTGCTGTTGATCATGGACGACAGCGAGACCTCTGGCCAAGGATGTCGTCGAGTTCATGATAGTACTTGAATTTCGTTCTCCCCCCCGAACCAATTTTGGAAAGCACACATTTCTCCGCCAGGTACTTTTACTTAAGGCTTTTCCACTTGTTCCTCAAAGCAGTCCATGGCTTGTCAAACCCCTTGCTTAACATTTCGGCACAAAGTTCTTGGTAGATAATTCCATTCCACTGCTGCTTGCTATCCAGAATTGCAGTAATGTTT
Source organism: Epinephelus cyanopodus (assembly GCA_026686955.1). NCBI lineage: Eukaryota > Metazoa > Chordata > Actinopteri > Perciformes > Serranidae > Epinephelus > Epinephelus cyanopodus. The sequence continues at coordinate 6,532,738 of CM048915.1, forward strand.
TTATCCTTTATCAAGGCAATAAAGGTTTTGATTTCTTCCTCCGTCCGCACAGACCTCGTGCTGCTTTCTGCCATGTTGTTGGCTTGTGGGAAAACACCACTAGCGGAAAGACTTGATCAGTCAGATGTGTGCAAGTGTGCTATGTCAGACTTAATTCGAATTAAACTGTTTCCATCCCATTTTGCAAATCAACCCTTTTTCACATCAGCCAAAACCCAGCCTGAAAGAGCAAATTTTTGTTTGTGTGACTCAGGGGATTTTAATTCGAATTTTGCCATTTCCATCAACATTTTCCGATGCAATACTTCTAGATGCAGATCTAAACAGGCTGATGGAGACATGACTATTGGCAGAAGCCAGAGGAGTCCTGGGAGTTTGTATAAGGAGGAGGACAACTCCTTCTGGGACAAGATGTTTCTTGAATTATTAAACATAACCACTTAAATTATTTGTCCAGCGATATAATTTCATAGTCAGACTAATAAAACCACACCTCTTGTTGATCAGACAAGAATGTTTATCGCACTTTGGGGAAATTATTAATTATCAATTGTCAATCCGGATAGAGCTCAAGTAGCCAGGGTCTTTGCACCCGTAATGTGACGTAATCCTACAGAAAACCAAGACGACACCTTTATAGACAAACATTTATTCTAATACTACTGGCACAGGAGACCAAGACACAATACAACTAACAACAGACAAGACAATGAATAAATGCAACTATGAGTGGAATAAAATGAATACAGCGATGCATAATGAATGAATGAACGAATGACCAGAGTTAACCAGATGAAGCAGTGAGCAATGGTAAGATAATTAGCAGAGGAAACTTTGACATGGACCTGTTAGGGGAAATCCTAGTTTTATCTAATGCTCCCTACCATACTGATTAGACTAAACATCAAACCCCAGCGCAGGAAAATTATGTTGTTTTACCCGAGTTGTAGCAGACCAGAAAGAAGATGCTCTGGAGGGGGAAGAGGAAAAGACAGCGCTGCTCCTTGTTGTGAACTGCTCTCGGTGCCGTCCTTCTCTTCTCCTCAGTTGAACTCCTGGAGCCTTTGGGCGCTTTTGGGCGTTCCTGAGCCCACACGGCAACCTTGGCTCGGATGATCTTGGCCCTCCAGGTTGGTCATCATCACACACCCAGTGTGGGCATGTGGGAGTCTGCCTTTCTTCAGTCCTGACCTTGTTGGTCCAGGACACAGGGATTAGACAGACTTTGTGGCATGAAGTTCTTTCTGTTGGGTTCTAGCATGTTCAATTCTGCCCAGGATGCCATGGAACTGCCCAGCAGGTCACACTGGATGGAGCCCAGCATGGCCCGCCGGCTTCTCAAAAGTCCTTCTTCAGTTCTTTGTCTCTTTCTCTCTCTCAACTTTGACTCTTAACTCTTAACTTTTAACTGCAAGACAAAAAGGTCACTTCTCATCTTATAGTTGTTCCAAGGGGTTGAGACTGGCAGGCAGGCTCTGGCCAGATTTAAATGTTATACATGGTGATCATGTTATAACATCATAGATATATGCACATGTGTATGTATATACACTGAAATAGAAAGAAAGGTGAAGCATAAAGCTACAATTCAACATGTTGGTTCCTGGAATTTACGTTTCTGTCTTTTCCTCTTAAAAAACAACTGCAGAGAAAGGTGTTATCATATTAACATACAGTAAACACAGTCGTCTGCACCATAGGGGACCTGGTGCCGAGTCTTCTTCTTCTTCTTGCATGGTACCAACATGTTAAATAATAAAGTTATGTTTGAAACACCTTTCAGACCATGTGGCTGAGTCTGTCTCCCAAGTGACCCAATGGTTGGTCACCGATTCGTCTTTGATGTCAGGAAGCTGAGTGAAAGTCCATTGGTGTGAATCCAGAATAAACAGGCTTGATCACCCTACAGCAGTGAGATGGCTGTTCTTGCATGTCAAGAGGTTCAGATGGCAGACAGAGACGAGAGCCTGACTGCTTCCCTCAGTTCAGCTGAGGGAACTTGAATGCCTCCTAAGCTGAGGGCCATTTCTCTGATTGAGGATATCCCAATCAGACCAGCTCCTCCTTCCAGTGGCGATTGCTCTAAGACTGCAAGGGAAGGTCAGCTTCCCCTAAAATGTCAAAAAATAAGTGGTCAAATATGTACTGTTGTGTTTACATTTCATTGACTAAATATGCGCTAGAACGCGTTCAACGTTTGTTCAGAATCAGCTACTTATCACAGGTCACTGATGCGACTTTCTTCTCATTCATTCCTGTAGCGTCACAGTGCATTAAACAGTGTAGAAGCTCAGCGTCCAAAGACTTCAGTGGGGAAGCATAGAGTGGGTTGTTCCACTGCAGCGAAACTAGACAGTCATTGGATAAATGCTCGGCTTTGTCAGCGTCTCTGGGGGTCTATGGGGCAGTGGGCTGGCCTCGGCTGGCCTGGACGCTGGGCTTCTGCATGATGATTGGATGATCTGTCTGAGGCTAAATCTGTTTTTGATTGACAGCGAAATGAGCGAATCAGCGATCTTGAAATATAAACCACCACCGGAGTGATTTTCAAGTTCATGTTCCGAGTTGATGTGGAGACTTTTCCAATCCTCTTAGTGACTTTTTCTTTGTTAAAAACGGCTAGCGACAAATCTAACATCTTTTTCTGGTGTTGTCGGAGACTGTACTTGTGTTTGGAGACTGACTTCTGTCGCTCTGCAGTTACTGTCCCCAACGAGCAGCGGGTGCTGCTGTGAGCCCTCCACTGTCCCAAAGCACTCACAGGCGGTCACACTACCAGCCCCAGCTAGCGAGCGAGCTAGCAAGCCGCACATGTGGTGAGGAGGAGGAGTAAGGATAGTAACAATAGCGTTGTTGTCAACAACGCCACCCTGGGAATTTCACCCAGAGAATTATTTTTGCAATACAAGGCACAGAGGTACGTTTACTCAAGAGGCATGAGACGTGGTTCCAATTGATAAAAAAGTAAACTTTATTAAACAAAATGAGTTAAAAATCGTAATTAAAAATGTAACACAGGGAGGGGAAAAAGGAAACTGACCAGGGCTGAGGCCTAGTTAATGGACGGGAGCTGGTGCAGGGGAAGGATTCACCAAAAACAAAAAACAAATCAACTTATATCACCGGACACACACTCAGTGAAGTAACCCGCTCCCAGGAACACAGCAGACAAGACAGAAGGGTGCCAACACCAGATCACCAACACCGCCACCACCGGCCTCCAGCCAATGAAAAAAGGGGAAGATAAAACAAATTAATGGGGTTGCAACAAAACACAAGGCAAAATCTAAAAAAAATTGAATTAAAGGAACAGGGCACAAACTTAAACTTAACAAAATATATCAACCAATAACTACCCAATACGGATTTAAACAAATATAGCCCAGAAAAAGGAAAATAAGGCTAAAGAACAAAAAGACAAAACAATTTCCTAATTACAAAAAAAACCTTTCTAGTTAATTCAATTAATTAACAAATGAATTACACACGGAGACCAAATCAAGATCAACCCAAATAAAACATACAAATAAACCTATACAAATAATCAAAAATAATGATGTAAACCCACACTGTCACACATGCCCCCCCTATGAATAGAGAACCATGTCCCCGGCGTGGGGACATGGTAATGTGCGCCCCAATAAGCTGGTTACAGTAATTCCTAATCAAGAAAAATACTATTAGCAATATTAAGTACACTGATGATGACGCGGTGCACGTTATGCTACACATACATACCTTTTTAGCAGCGGTGGACACACACACGCACCAGCGGCACTCCTTATAAACAGTGGCAAATCACAAAGGATAAGCACCTCTATGCTGCCACACACATAATGGCAGACAATTTGAATTTAGAGTTAAACAGCAAGGCAGATCAACACCTCAGATTGATTCGGTGCAAAGGGTGGAGAAAAGTAACAGTTCTTTTCACTCATCTGAAATTCTTTGAGGCGTGTTTTGCTGTGGTTCTATGGCATGAGTGTGGTTGAAAAACAATCAATCAATTAAATGCTCCTTTTATAAGTTACTGCCTCGCTACAATATGACAACTTTTATGATATAAACTTAAAGTGAGCTTCCCCTGTTTGAAAGACCAGCAACCGCCACTGCCTCCTTCTCCACGACCAGTTCTTTTGTCCAGGAGAAGAGTGTTTCGTCTGCCTGCAAAGGCAAGCAGAAGGAGTCCTGCACTAGCGTCCAAGAGCACTCTTGCAAAGGTAGCCGGGAGGACCCTTGCACCGGCTCCCAAGAGGGCCCCAGTAGACACTCCTTTGGTCCCAACACCCCAACCAGTCCCCCAGACCCAGAGAGGAGGAACTTGACTCAGGACGTTCCTGCCTCCTGCAAAAGATTCCAATGGACCAGGTAAGTTTTGTCTGTCTGCCTCAGAAATTAAAGCCCGTTTCACATAGAGCACGCAAAGCACAGACCTCCGCCGAGCTGAACGGCACGTGAGAGGGCACCTGCCACGGGGTCTGCATGCCACCAGCCTGTGCTCGAATTGAAAAATTTTTCAATTCAACCACAATGCAAAATGTGATATTTTTTTGCTCTTGTAACAATAAAATGTTAGCTTAAAATAAAATATAGCATTCCAATGCCTCATATCAGGATCACTTGAATTATCAATTTATGGTTATGAAAAAACCACGTGACAATATTTTTGTAAACTGAAGCTGATACTTTACTACACGTACTACATGTAGTGGCGTGATGTTGTTGCACCATATTACTGTGCGTTCACACCGGGCGCGAGTGAAGCGAATTCCTCGCACGTAACCGTGCGTTCACACCAAACGCGATGGAGGCGATGAACGCCACAAGTTTCCATTCAAAATCAATGTAAATGATGCAATGACATGCAATGTCGCCTCGGGCGACGCGTTTTGGGCGATAAGATTGATGCGATGAAGCATCCTGCAGAAGCACATCCAACTCGGCGAGTTTCACCACCTCCTCCAGGAACTCCATCTGGATGATAGCCGCTTTCAGCGGTACTTCAGGCTGACTGGGGCCCAGTCTGAGGACCTGTTGGCAAGGGTTGGCTCCAGGATCTCCCAGCAGGACATCAACTACAGGTGCTCCATTTCAGCTGCGGAGTCCATCTGTCTCCGGTGTGTAGCAGTCTATTGTTGTGTCAACAACTGGACATCAGGGGGTCAAGACGTTAGGAGAACCTCAATGCTGATTGGCTTTCGTCCTCTCAACCGCCATGTCTCCACTGAGAGAGCAGAGCAGGAGGAAGGTTCCTGTAAAGTTACCGGGCTCTGTATTTGACGTAATCATTGCACGACCATTTTGACCCGGGTGACGTAGGGGCGTAGCGACGCCGTTAGCGGTTTCTGTAATAACTCCGGTCACGGTCCGTGAAAAAAATAGGTTTTTCCAGCGGATGTCTTAGTTACAACATGATTGAGCTAACTGGAGTAGTTTCATGTTGTATCTGACAACGGGAGGCTTTTAACAGATGACGTCCTGTCAGCTGATGCTTTCTAGACATCGTGATTTCCCAAAACTGAATAAATACCACACAGCAACACAAAACTGCTTTGCTAGCTCAATCATGTTATCAGCTGGGATGGAGCGCCTGTAGTTGGTGTCCAGGTGGGAGATCCTCGCACCGATATGGGCCAACAGGTCCTCAAACTGGGCCAGCGTCAGCCTGAAGTACTGGAGGATATTGTGAACCCAGACACGGAGGCATTTGGGTCTCTAATCCAAATCAGATGTCCACAACAGATAAAGAGCAGCTACGGTAGTTAACTCAGCCATGGTTGACGAGAAAATAGCGGGAGGTGGAGAAAATTGTGGGAGGAGTGTGGCGTCATCGCAATTGAAGCGATGAAGCGATGATCATAAAGGTGACATTTGTGATCAAGCGACGCGATACTCGCGTTATAGGCGATGACATCACGTCCATCACGTTTGGTGTGAACATAGCGTGACGCGATAACCCGAATTAACAAAATGGTCAGGCGTCTAAACTCACGTTACGCGCGAGCGCTTCACTCGCACAGTCACGCAAATTCGCCTCAAAAGCCGCCTGGCGCAAATTTGCGTCTAATCGCGTCTTTGCATTGACTTTGTATGTAATCTCGGCGAATTTGCGCTCGGTGTAAACGCCGCTTGAGCAAGGCAGGGAAGCGCAAACTTTTATTTTGAAGGGTAGCGTTTTTGCTGTCATGTTTTTCTTTATTCCTGGAGTCTTGTTGAAATGCTGGGAGAAAATTGTATTATTATAAATCTTTATATTTAATGTTTTAAACACATAAATGTTAGGGAAAAGGTCTGAATATTACCGGAAGTATAGTGAGTATTTTATTTTCTAAAACTGCACTTACCGCGTTTCGTGGGGTTTTACTTCCTCTTTGCTCCATGACTTTTCCCAGAAAGGTAAGCATTTCTGCTGCTCGTCGTATTTTCATGGTTTTTGTTGTAAAAGTGAAAGTTACTCAAAAATATTTGAAAAGCTGGTGTACTCACAGCGTTATGTGGTAGAACTGTTATGTTGTTTCTTTTCAGGCATAAACTTGATAATGAGAGGAGAAGTTGTTGCGGTCTGTGTGTGCTGCAGGGCTGCTACGTAGCTTCACGCTAGAGTGTCGAGACTGGTTGTTAACAGGTAACTTTCGTCATGGTAGAACACTGAGAGCATGTACGAGGAAAAACCTGTGAACACCTGTTAATGTTTCTCCTCCATAATGCTGAATGTTTCTCCTCCATAATGCAGGTGGGTCATTATATGAAAACATGCCATTTCCCATTCTTAATGTTTGATTTTCAAAGTACTGTTTTAAAACAATTTATGACCCTTTTTGGATTAAATAGGTGCTGTGCCATTTCAAGCTATCTTATTTTTTATTTTTTTCCACATTTAATCAACATGCATATGTGTGTTTTGTCAACCCTGTTACGATACACCAATTAATGTTTGAAAATGTTTTAAATACATATTTACAACAAATCTGATATACATTGAAGGATGATGTTGTTACACTGAGTGTGTTTGTACAGTGAGAATATTGAGGTGTTTATTTTTATCCATGGATGAACATGCTCATTTACAATTGACACTTTCACAGCATCTTTCTTTTTAAGAACAGAATATGGAAACAAAACAATAATACCAACATTTCGTTCTGTAGATTACTGGTTTCTTTTACTTAACATATAAAATGAGTTGATTTGACATTCATCTTTTAATTTTTTTAATTATACTAGAATATTATACACGTAACAGGGCTGACACCTCAGTAACTACGGAGTTAATTTTGTGTCATTAATATGCAATCAAAAAGAATGGATTTGAAAACAAAAAAATATTTTGCAAACAAAATTATGATTTTAAAAATACAAAAAAATGTCCATGAATGAATGAAATATATTTGTGATTAAAATTGTATCTTGATAAATCCACAAGTTTGTTTACAAACCAAACCAAAATATTGTTCTCATGAACGACAGATTCGTTTGAGTTTCCTGAGTTTTCATTTGCGTTTCTTGAAGTTTTGCTTGCGTTTCTGCATGAGTCTCATGGGCGGGACCTCCTCTGAAAACTGTAAGAAGCCTCCTGATTGGTCAGTCTCACTCAAAGAGACAGGGTGACAACTTCCACCCCCAAAGTGAGCCGGCGCTAAGGGAGACCCGACGGTGACAACATCGATCATAACAGGTATGTTTTGTGTAACTTTAATGTCTTATTGATGCTGTTATGTTTACACTTGTCACTCTTCTGGTGCTTTTTATTTCTAACCAGTAGAGATAGCATTATCAGACATTAACACTCATAATTCAGACGAACCAGCTTAGTGCTCTGCGCTCGTCAGAAGTGACTGACAAGCTTATTACTGCCCTGGCTTCAGTGACAGTTTGATTCATCTCACCGATAGCGGCTTATTTATGTATAAATAAATACACTTTAATTAGATATACTATCAGAACAAATCATCAGGTGTGTGTGTGTGTGTGGATCGTTTAGTCATTCCTGCAATACATTAAGTAAAGAGTTATAAAAGGGGGCGAACTTTCACTGATCTTCATCCATTAGTGTTTGATCGTAATCCACTTGGTCTCCTGAAGTTGCATAAATGACAGACAGACACTGTATTAATCACTGTTACTGGTACCTGAAAGCTGTTAGGTTACTGAGGTACCTGTTATTATAACAGTTTTTACTCATGGAGATTAATTTTCCTTGTCTTCACAGGAGGATGGATGGAGACAACCATCCTGATGGCTCCTGGGGGGGAGGGGGATAAATAGAAGTGGGCATGGCTCAAGTAGGGCGCAAAATTATAGAGAGAGAACGATTGACAAAGATTGCCACTGCCCTGACACTGTCATTTTTGTGTAGGAATAAAGCTACAATACATGACATATGTTGTTTTAATTAATAAATACAGTGTGAATAAAGATTACATAACATAAAAATAACTGCAGTCTTTGTTATTTGATAGCCACTTAAACAATTTTTATAGGGCAAGTAAAAACTGACTTCGGGCAAGAAAAAAAACCTTAGCATTGAACCCTGCAGGGTTGTCTGTGTTTATTGCTAAATTATCAGTAATGCAGTTAATCTCGACAAAATTATGAATATGTTGTGTCTACTAAAGGTGAATCCTGCCGGTTGTGGATTGAATGGGGGGTCACAGACACAAACAGGAATACGTATTCCTGTCAAATACGGCAGCTACAGTGCTCAGCGCGCCTTGCTCTCCGCACGCTCTCCGCTTCGTCTGTGCCCTACCCTGCGGTGGGCGCAGCGAAAATTGCGCTTTATGTGAAAGGTGCTTTTGGGTCAGGCTTTTTCTTTAAAATACTGTTCTAATACGTTTTAACTGTAAATTATTTATGCATTTTAACTTACTTATATGTTTACCTCCACATTTTCTTCAGGAGCATTATCCTCACAAATCAACACCATTTTTATGATTTTTTAAAATGTAAATGCAATCGGCAGAAGAATTGAGACAAAGTGACATTAGCTTATAATGTCACTTTGGCACAAGCTAACGTTAAGCTATAAAAGGACTACACCGTGGTCGCATGACGTCACCACCACAGCACAGCTGTAAAGCTGTGTTCGGTGTGATGATGTTCTGTAAGTCTCAATTAGCCACTTGTCAGCAACTACCTTTTATAAAACACGCAAAAGTTTCAAAGTTCTCAAGTGGGATAGGCTATGTACGGACATATTTTATGTTGTAGAACAAGGCATTAAAGCCTCGTAAGCTTGTGCTAACCACAGACCTTAATTCAGGCGTCTAACAAAAAATCAATTTAAAAACACACGGCCGTCTTGAAGGCAGTGTGTTTTTAAATTGATTTTTAGATAGATCATGAAGACAACCTGGCATTAGCCCAAGTAGCAACAGTTAGCTAGTATTCGCTACTTACCTTCATAACTACAGAGATACAAGGACACATAAAACTTGAAACCTTTCTCAAGTTTGCTCTGCGGTGTTGTACTGCACCTCCGGACTAATCTTCGTACATCACTGACAGTAAATTTAGGTAATTCCAGCAAATGAGTGAACTGGAGCGATTCTGCCATTCTTCCGCTTTCAGTCTCGCTGACCAGAGGTGGATGGGCAGCCTTATGTCAAACGCGGAAGTAGAATAGAATATACTTTATTGTCCCCTAGGGGAAATTTGTCATGGACTCAAGTGCATGTAGCTGCCTTGCAGACAATAAATATACACAAAACAGCAAAGACACAGGAAATGGCAAACATACACACTCATAAGACACAAACCAGACAAAATGTGAAAAACAGAGAGAACACCAAGTTATTGCACAATCCCCAATATTTCCCAACCCAAATTATTGCACTAAGTTAGCAAGTGATACATGCATAGAGCCTATTGCTCATTACAAATTACATGATTTTTCCAGGGTTTTTTTTATGACCATAGGAACTCTGTTAACACTGTCCTGGCTGGATCTGTGTGTTCCTGTGGCTCAGGAATAAACAAGCAGTGTGGAAATATTGATTTTGGAGAAAAAAGTGTTAACAGACAAAGAAAATGCCATACTCAAATAATGCTAGCCTGGTCTGGCATCTCACTCCACTTTCTTGCAGCAACACAACAACATTAGCTGCTCTGTTTCAACAAAGTTCAACTGAAAAATCATGTATGGAGACTGAAATTGAACTGAGCTGTTCTGTCGATAGCTACAGTGACTTAAACCGGTGAGTAAGAAAAAATTCAAATAATACATTCAACTTATCAGTGTATGAGTAATGGTTATTTTATGGCAAATTTATGCAATGTAAACATGTGAAAGCTAATAATGAGCAACTAGTGAAAAAAAAAAGTGTTTTGTCTATGAACCTTATTTTTTTGGTGAATTTAATACTTCTGTTAAGTGATCTTGTTGTTTCATGTTATATGGCTGTTGGGAGAAGATTGCCATCAAGGCTTTAAAGAGTAATTAAACCCTAAAACCATTTTTTTTCAGCTGATAATCATTGTTTCTGGTAGTGAAGTAGTGTTACTGACTGGTCCTGCTCAAAATCTTGACAGTTTAATGCAAACTGTTGAAAATCTACATTTAAAAAATGTGGTGTGGAGTGCCCTCTACAGTTTGAAACCTGGTTACTACATTTGAATTTACATTACATTACATTGGAGGCGAATGACTCTTTTTCGAGGCAAATGACGTCACTAACCGTCCACGCTAATGCCTGTCCTCCTCCCTTTACTCCTCCCCTTACTATAAAACCATTCTGTCCGCAGTTATCAAACTGATAGCAAGTAGGTTGGATCAGAGCAGAGAGAGTAGTAGAGCAGAGAGAATAGCTAGTAATTTGTCGAATTGTATTGTTAGCATAGTGTATTTTAGTGTAGGTTTACAGTTAGTAGTGTGTTTTTTGTATTTAGGTTAGTTGGTCAAGGAGAGGCGCCGAGGCTCGGGAGTATATGTGCGGGGCAGCGAGGGAGGGATGTGGAGGGCCGCTGCGCCATGACAGAGAGCCGAGCCTCAGGGGTAGATGTAGGGGCTGCGAGGGAGGGAGGGGTGGATGGATGCGGTGGGCTGCTGCACGGTGAGCCCAGGCTCCCAGAGACGGATAAAATAAGTCAAAGTGTGGAGAAGGGGACAGGCTGAGCTCCGGCCGTGGGGGATTCCAAGCCACCATCGGCACAATGAAAGCCCTCTCCTCTCTTTTCAATCCGCCCCCTTCCTCAGCCACTCACCTGTCCCCTGTTCATAAGGGCAGAGAAAACAGAATTCCAGCCTCAGGCCCCACCTACAGTACTGAGACCCATCTCCATCACCAGGACCCATCTTGCCCCTTCCCTTTAAAAATCAGTCATGTAGTTTATTAAAGGCTGAACCAGGACAGATATCAGTCAATCGCATTGCTGTATTGATGGGAGCGCTCAGTGGCACTCTGCTGGAAATTAAGGTGGTGTTGTGAAAGCATGCATGGTAGAGGTGTGAATACACTATCTTAAACCTTATTTTGTTTTTTGTTTTTCCACCAGTGACACAAAGGTAAACAATAGAAAGTTTATACAGTATATTGAACTGTAACTTAAAGGTCATGTAGGTCATGTATCGCTAGGTTTAGCAGCAAACAACTTATACTAACTTTATGAGTTTGCTAACGTTAGTTAGCTATGCTAATGTCATTAGCACACTAATATTAATGTTGTTTCATGAAAGCAATAATAAGAGTTAGATTACAGCTAGGGAATGTGTAATATGATCGGCAATGGCTGTTTGTATGTGGTACATTTTAAGCATTTTAACAGATGCATCACACTATTCTGTACAATTCAAAAACCCTCATCCTTCAAAGATTCACAACCTGCTGCATACAATATCATTGTCCATTCTGTGTGAAATACAAACCAAGAAACTTGTCCAAATTGCAGAAGCATGTAAATGCTCATGTCAAACATGCACTGACTTCCAAAGGTATATTTGTGTCTTAAGTTACTAAAAAATAAATTAGATTGTTTGTATGACTAATTGAAACTACATTCAACATTCAAGTACAAAATCTGAGTCGGGGTACATCACAAGTTTCTTATTTGTCATTTCCTCACTCTTGGATCCTTGCTTGAACCAGAAGTCGTTCTGGTGCACCATCTTTAATGCTATCCCAAAACCCTTACCTGTGTTCTGAGGAGCAAGGAGGAATCTCTGAGGAGTGATGTCTTTTATCAGCTGACATGCCCCTGTAATGTACATTGGACGCTGCATAGACATTTGTGAAGACAGATAAAAGAATAAATTGTAAATTGTAGTGTACTGTAGTTGTATTTGATTTGTTTTGGAAAAATCAGCTGTGTAAACAGTACATCTGACACAGTACATATTATAAATACAGAACACAGGTTATTCATGCGTGGTGTTTGTTAAACAGAGAGAAAATAGCTTACCGTTGTTCTGGTAGTGAGAACTTTGTGCCTTCATGTTTAAGTGTATTCCACGTGTGCAGAAACAAACCCCATCAAAAGTCTTTCCAACTGTTAAAGCAGCTGTTATCAGCTGCCGCTGTCAGCAGAGACAGGCATCACTTTACGTGACGCTTTAGAAAAAACTATTAATTTCTATAAAAACATATTTCCTCGTTTCCTCTCTCCTCGCATGATTTCTTTCCATCTCTCCATGAATCTCTGGTGCGAGGGACTTAGACGAAAGGAAAAGATGCAAGTGAGGGAGACTTAAGATGCACCCATGGACTCAGTAGCGGGTCCAGTTCACACCCAAGTGTTTGTTAGTGTTACCATTTCAGTTTAAATAGATATTTGTGGAGACCAGGTTCCTAATTATTTTTTTCTTTTTAGATTTACACATTAAAATACATTCTCAACTGCAGAACAGAGGGTCATTTTCCCTGTCCCTGGTGTCATCATACAAATATGAGGAAATGCTATCTTTTTAAATACCTGATGAGTCCTTGGAGGACTCAGCAGCTTTGAAGGACAGCATAGAGGATGGCATGGAGGATGTAGCAGCCGTACAGGATGAAGCAGCCATGCAGGACACACAATCCAATGCCCCATCCAAAATCAAATGCCCTCAATGCACAACAGTTCTGTCAAAAAAAAAAAACTGCCTCATTATATAAGCCACAAACACACCAGTACATCCAGTGACATAACTTCCAAAAGCCACTTGGCTGAAGCCACATGTGTAATGTCACCAATGGTATTTCAGCAGGCCAAAAACTAAACAAATCACCAGTATATGTTCAGCACAAAACCTGAAGCAGAAAACACATAGTGATGTATGAACTGGAGGAATACATTGAAGAACCTCCCATCTCCATCCTCCATCAGCTCAGTTGCATCACCCAACCAGGTGGATAAGGGCACTCAGCCTGAGATCCATCGGCCTGCTGAAACTGCAACAGATTTTACACTGTGGGGGAGATGTACACCCCTGACCTGGCAGACAGCTGCTCTCAGGCCTTTGAGAAAATGTCCAGGCAGACTTTCATGGCTGAAATAGTTCAAGTCTTGTTTATTGAAGACCAGAGAGAATATTAGAAAACTGAGGCTGATGGACAGACTACAAAATAAATACAAATGGAATACAAAAGAGGCGGAAATTCAGAGAAAGTGAGCAGATCCCTGCGACATGATCAACTGTCAGACTTTCCACCAGGTCAGAGAAGAGCAGGAGGTCAACTTCAACTGCTTTCTTTTTGAGCACCACCTCAGCCATCTATGGGGGTAGCATACATGATTGTGAGGATTGAACAGGCTGTCAGGACACTTAAGCCCACTGATTGGACTGATGAGGACAAAGCTGAGAGCCCAGCCAGCAAGACATTTTTCAAAACATACAAAGACGGGGGGGGAACTTCCGGTGACGTCGACCGTGTAGCAGCTTTCAGAATGAGGTGCCGCATTTTTGGTGCAAACTATACTAACTTTAGCATTTGATTCAGCCCAAATTGGCGCTAAACACAGAAGTGTGTATGATGTTCTTGGAGTACTTTTGGGGCAAAGCTCTTGTTAAAATGGCTTCTAAAACGACAAAAACAATTGTAAAATTGTAAGAGCACCACAGCTAATAATGCGGACAAAGCCCAAGATGGTAGCACAGAGATTGAACAGCTAAGCCTGGTGATGACCAAGGCCATGACCACAGTTACAGTGAATATCTTGAATATATCTTGATTCCTTCCTGCAAAAAAAATTGGAGATATATTGAAAGAATTGCAAGACAATCATGCATGTCAACAAAGCTGGACAATGTATCTCAGCTGTGGAGGACACAAATGTTGAGACAGAGAAGCCAGTTTCATACCATGAAAAAGCTGCCGCCTAGTCACACGAATGTCTCAGGGGCCAGGAGGACAGATGCAGATGCAAGATTCTTTGAATAATCAGTTTGCTGAAATCTTCAAGGTAGGGCTGGGTGATATGGCCTAAAAAAAAATCTCAGATTTTTTCACAAAAAATCCGATTCACGATTTAAATAGATTTTTTTAAAATTAGTTTAGTTAAAAAAAATATATATATATTTGCGGCCTGGTAGCACATACCTGGGGTCCAAAACTTTCAGCATGTGAATAAACCCCAACTTTTTGGCATTTATAAACACTCACTCATGAGACGTGAGCAGAAGGAATTTGTGTGTAAACTGTTTACATGCAGAAATTTACGTGTATTTTGTATTTATCAAAATGTTTGTACTTTAAAAGTTTTTTGACGGTACTAACAAAATCTACATCTGTAAGTAAATTTTAAATTACAATTTTAAATTGCATTGTGCTCTGCTATATTCACAATACACATTTAGTTAAATAAATTGGCATTTGAGCTTCAGATTAGGCCTCTTAAAAATGTGAATGTTAGTTATTTAAATTGACTCAATACAAAACTTGAAAACGCTGTTCTCTGAATGAATAAAATAAGAAACCAATGCGCTCCTACTCTGCTTTCTTTATGCACTGCATGCTTTTTTTGTTTAATTTGATTATCAGAGACACAACGTGGAAGAAGTAAAAAACATTTTAAATTGGCATCTGTCTCCACTCAGTTGGTGAACCCGAATCTGGCAGAGAGTTGGAGCGAGACAGTGTACTTGTTACTTGTTATTGAACTTAACCATGGATTGACTGCCTGCATTAAAATGTTTAATTAATGGTTTAATTTGTCAGTGATAAACAATGCTGAGGTTTAGAGCAAACTGACAGAGAGGACTTTGGTGATGCAAGCAATGTACTCGTCTGCAGCAAAGAGCTGTGACTGGGAAAAGCTCCCTGTTGCTGATGTGTTATTTTGTGAGTATTTATGTAATTTTTGCATCAGGTTTCATGTTGAACTATTTTTGTTGGATGGTTCTTACAACTGATGGCACAGGGTTACAGCACAACAAGTTTTTTCTTTAGTCTTAGTCCCTTTGTACTAATGCTCTTTGTTTACGTTCCTCATTCCCGTTTCTCTTCTCATGTGCTGAGCTGAACTGATTGGTCAACGGACTTATGGAAATTTTTTATTGGACCTTATAATTTTTAACCCACACAAGACAATCTGTTGTGTAAAGGAACATCCACAAAAATATAGCCTGATTTGCAAAGACACATAACTGACTGTGTAAACACATACTTTATGTAAATTTCACATAAGAATGTTATGGGTTTTACAAATGTCAACAGTTTCACCACAGAAAATAGATGTGATGGTTCGTAAAACAGAGTTACAGCACCTGTTACCTCCTTCCAAGCCTTTGATTTACCTATTTTTGTCACATTACTAATAACAGAAGAAAATGTAATGTTTTTCCTCAACTCCAACTTCACCTAAAATAACTTAAATCTCAGCATTGGACAAGTCTTTCTTTTTCTCTCTTTGGCTTTCTTTGTTTGCTCCATGTTCGCAAGTCTGCAAGATGTACCTATCCATAGTAATTATTACCTCCATATATGGTGGTCACTGGCTATTCATGGGCAGGGATTTATGCTAATTTAATTGCTGACAAGTGGGAGCACGCAGTCAATCAGTATTCATGACACATGCCTATGTTCAAATCCAAGTTTTCCGCGGCGTTCATGAATCTGGTGTAGGTTTTTAGTTCCGAGGTTTTTTATGTGCAAGTCCACTCACAGAAATACTAAAATTACATGAATGAGACCCCCTGACTGGACAAGACAAAGTTCCTGACAAGTATGAGTAATTGTAGTCATTAGACAAAAGTCTACGATAAACAAACTGAAAAAATATTCTGCTGCAATGTTAATTAATGCTTAGATAGTGTTGATATAGGTTGCTGAGGGAAGGCTTTGTTGACTGTAATATTATTTATTTATTTTGCTGTATGTTTTTTTGTCTTTCATTATATGCCACCATGCTTGTGAACTAAGACTGTGCTGTGTTACATTCTCTACTTTGGAGGAACTGTGTTAGGAAAGGGGAGTTTTCAGAGGGATTTCGGGAGTTTGAAAGGGGTTGATGAATGAAAAATGTGTAAACGCGTGAAATTGATATAGTGTATGCATAATTACTGATAAAAATACGTTCTAGAAAAATTCTAAAGACAGCATGGAAGAAACAATTTGGCAAAAAGCAGGTCAAAAAGGTTGCGACTGTCAGAACTCCTCCTCCGTGACTCTGGATATAGATTTTGTCATGCTGTTACTGGCTGCTTTTTCTCCAGGGCAGAAACTGTCTCTCTACTCAGTTTGTGATGAGTCACACATCTAGCTCTTGTTCAGTTTGCTTGCCAGTCTGTTTAAGATATTCGTTAGTTTGTTTGCCTGCCTCGAAGATTCCCACCTGCTCTCCTCTCACCAGAAACACCAGTCAGCCAGCCACCTCTCTATGCTTGCCAAGCTGCCAGCTAGTCATCAGTCAGAGAAAACGCTGCCAAGACCATCCACCCCCAGACAAAACACCAACCCCCTTGTGCTGGAACCACTGCTCGTCATCCCCCAAACCCTCGTTTACCATTCACTTTTTCATTGAAAGACTTGTCACCTGTCTTGTGTCTGCATTTGGGTTAAGCCTTAACAAATATGACAGCAGCAGTTTCAGAGTGCTGTGAAAAAGATGCTGTTGAGGAAAGAAATGCTTCTACAAAAACAGACCCAATCTCCACCTCTCTGAAGGTAAAATTTACTACACAGTAAAACTATGTAGGATGAGATTCGTGTTAAGTCATGCCTAATTAGGTTTGTGTTTTGTTGAATTTTGGTGGTTTGCGTTTACTTTTTTACATAACGTTGTTCTTTTAATTCTAGAGTCCAAGGTCATGAAAATATATTTATCTCCAGGGCCCTCAGAAGAGGATAGACATACTGTATTTTCCCACAGTCCCTGTTATCATACAGAGATACTTACAGAGGCTCAGTGAAAAGGAGGTTATTCATATCCCCAATGAAACTCTAGTGGATACATTAATGACAGTTGTGTGAATTAAACCTGTGTTAAACCTTTTCTTTCTGTTCTTTTTAAGGCAATAGCGGGAAGGAAAGGAAAGATAGCGAAGGTGTTTACAGTCAAGATGCACAGCCAGTGGTCCACCAGCTTGTATGTTCTACGCTCACGGGAGATGAAATAACTCTTAAAGTGTTTTCTTTTGGTCTCACTCCCTCTGGACTTTAGCTCTTTGTTTACGTTCCTCACTTCCATTTCTCTTCTCATGTGGTGAGCTGAACTGATAGAGTATTCCTTTGGTCAGTGGGCATATGGAAATTCTTGTTGGACATTATCATTTTTAACCCACACATGACAATCAACAAATGTGTACCATGATCCACAAATCTTTCACTATTTACAAACATGTATTTTTTTTTTTTTTATGTTTGTGTTGTGTAAAGGCACATCCACAAAAATATAGCCTGATTTGCAAAGACACATGACTGACTCTGTAAACACATACTTTAATTTCACTACTTCAGTTTCACCACAGAAATACATGTGAAGTCATATTAACACATTTGTGGATCCATTTTTACACATGAAACAAGTTTTGCACATTCATGGTTTGCTTCCTGTTAGTTTACAGGCCACATGACATTTGTCACCTCCCTCTATTTGTGTATTTTTGTCTAATTCCTACTGCAGCAGATCTGTTAAAAAAAAAAAAAATCAGTGTCAGATGCCACATCAGCAGATGGCGACATTTCTTCATGAGATGACAGAACTTCAGGCACCAAGTTGACTACAACAAAGATCCTATCTAGCATTCACAGCCTGATCAACAAGACACAAGGACACGAGTCAGCCGCTTAGTTTGTTTCCAGAGTGTGGGGAATTTAATTTTGTAAAGTATGAGCACATATTTTGTTTATAGTCAAACGTGAGATAAAAATGCATGATTTTAACATTATTGCATCACAATGCTAATTTTCAGTAGGACATTAATGGTAATTCCCATGATGTCATAGCACCATGGCTAACGGCCTAATTTGACACACAATTGCAGTGGTGAAAGAAGTACTCAGATCTTTTACTCGAGTAAAAGTACAAGAAAATCAAAAAGTAAAAGTACTCATTAAGCCAGACTGTGTGTATCTTTCACCCAATTAATGGGCTGTTTGCTCAAGCTGATTGTATTAACTACATTATTGACCAAACCAAGAAGAGGGGTTAACCTTACAAAAACAGCTTAAGATATATTATTATAGTATATCTGGCAGGTGTATTTGAACCGAATACTAATTTGTCATAAAAGGGTTTCTCACAGTCTTTGTCTGATTTTCACTGCAATAAAATTCTATGCTAAAGCCTATTGTAGAGCTTCTTTGTTAGGGGACTTTGGTTGATACATAAAATAGTTTCAACTTTTTGTCAATAATTAGTCTACCTGTCAGAATAGCTAAGAAACATTTACTTTCTTTTGGTCTAGGAGACTTATAAGGCTAGCTCTGAATTGCTTCTCTCATAATTTAAGCAGTTTATTGAGACACACTGCTTGTGTTCTTTCATGGCTGACATAACTCATGTTAAGTATGCTTCTACTTTGATACTAATTGGGGTAGCATTCAGTCCAAAATGGCAGCCGCACTGTAAGTGCACCCTCTTTGACTGTTAATCAAAAAGAATGTAGTGTCTTCTCTTGTTATTGTAACCTGCTTGGTCCAGTGATGGTAACAGCTAGGATTGCAAAGATGAAGCCAAGGTGCTGTTGAGAAGACAGGAGGACAAAGAGGGATGAAAGGGTCAGTGGAATCTCAGAGATATTCACAAGTCACATCATTCCCATAATCACATAGCAGAATCCCACCAGTGATATCATGGTTTACAAAGTGTTTAACCTTGAAATTACTGTCACTAGGATAATAATCATTTTACAGTAATCCGGCCAACTGTCCTTTTGATTCCATCATTTAACCAGAGCATTTACTGATCACCTGACAGTGGTTAATGTAGGCTAATGTGATTGGTATTTCCATTTGTGGTGTAAATTACTAATTATTGTAAAATCCATAAATACATGCCCTCTCACTCCTAGCCATGCCTTACACAGTGCACAGAGTTACAATTAGCTAATACTTCGATTTGACCCCCCTAAGCATATTCAATCAACTGTACAGTATAACAACAAAGTAGTGGTGGTGGAAAATGACAAAGTGCATTTACTCTCATGTACTGTATTAAAGTAAAATGTTGATCTGCTTTTCTCGAGTATGTTCACATTCTGCTACTTTATTCTTCTATTCCAATATATCTGAGGAATATTTTTTTTTTTTACTTTTCACTCCCTTGCATTTATCTGATACATTTAAATACTAGTTTAACTGCAAATTCAGAACAATAACAAAAAAATAATGAATTAATGCATCACTGGCTTTATTTGATCTGAAATGGACCATTCTGCATAATAAGTACTTAAAGTTTTTGGGGTTTTTTTGTACTTTTACATGAGTAAAAAGTCTGAGTACTTATTTCAGTCCGAATTACCATGAAGGTGCTACTGAAAAACCATCATGATAGCGATAGTGTCCTTACAAACCATCTATTTTTATTTCACATGCTCAACATAAAATGAAATATGCGCTCATATGGGCATAAATTCCCTTTGTTCTGTGGAAACGACTTCTCTCCTTGTATCCAATTGTTTTAAAATGTTTCTCTCTTGTTTCATCTGATGCAAGGGAATGACACCACCTGCTGATGTGGCAAGCAATTGCACTTCACAGATTTTGTTTTTTTCTACAGACCTGCTGCAGTGGGAATTGACCTTTTGCTAAGCCCCACCCCTTTGTGATGGTTCAACAAGCTGTCTGAGTAGGCATGGAGTCCACACTGTAACTAACTGATCTTTTAAAAAATATATTATCATATATTTGGAAGAATGAAATAGTGATGAATATAAAGGGAAACATTACCGATATTGAACCAGCTGTGTGTCTTCACAGTGTGCGCAGATGAACAGTGTTTGGCTTTGCCCCCGTGCCGCTGCCAGCACCCAGACTTCTGCCACCAGACAGGCAGGGATCTTAGGGGGAAGTCAAATAACATTCATCTATGCACAATGTTTCCCTGCTTCCCTTTACTAGTTCCTGTACAACAGGGTCGGTCTTTTCTTCACTGTTATAATCATTAAGAAGTGAAAGCAGCATGTGTATACATTCAGTAGGCTATATCTTCAGTACCTAGCTAGCTAGCTAACTTTACACTTTTCTGTTTTGATTTTGGTTTTGGAACAGGGAAGAAACGTATATCTTCTTCCAGCCTCTCCAGGTAACAGGTATAATTAACTCAAAATCCACAAAACCAGCCCGAAAATGAAGGAAATCTGAAATGATTGCATGAGAGTCTGTGGGGCACAGCTGTGTTGTTGTCGGACCCCGGTCTGAGCTGGTCGCTGGTCGGAGGGAAGTCACAAATGTGCAAAACCAGCCTCAAGTGTAAAAATGGATCCACAAATGCATAAATATGACTTCACTTGTATTTGCTATACGTTTGTCTGGTGGTTCATTAGTTTGTTACTGTTATTTATTATTGTTCTTGTTTATAGACTTCCCATGAGCCTCTGCTGATGCCAGTGCCGCCTGGCACCCATAATAACGCGCAGTTTTTGGTGTAAATATATTTAGTTTTTTCAAAATTCGTCCACTGCTACGGTCATGTTTTTAAGGGGTGGGGGGGAGGATGCACATGTTCTAAATATCGACAGTGACGTGTTCCCTGCCCTCTCCTCTGAAATTTACACCAAATAACACAAGACAATAATCTCACAGATATAAGCAGAGTAGTGTAATGTACAGTCATAAACACACTTGCATCAGCAAAGATGAACTTAAGGTCATTCGCAAAGCTATTGAGGGTATTAATAACCAACTCATAACTGTGCTTGAAAATTGCAGTTGGTGAGTGAGTAGGAGTCATGAGTGGACACATACAAGCCAAAATAAGCCAGAGCCTCTGACTAGCATGTAACATATAGCTTTCCCATAAGGATTTTTAAAATGTGGTATATTACATGTAGCATGATATCTTTTCATTTTCCAACAATTATAAGTTAAAGGGATAGTTCAGGGGGCGGCATGGTGGTGTGGTGGTTAGCACTGTCGCCTCACAGCAAGAGGGTTGCCGGTTTGATCCCGGGTGTGGGAGTCCTTCTGTGCGGAGTCTGTGCATGTTCTCCCCGTGTCAGCGTGGGTAGTCTCCGGGCACTCAGGCTTCCTCCCACAGTCCAAAGACATGCAATTTGGGGACTAGGTTAATTGATAACTCTAAATTGTCCATAGGTGTGAATGTGAGCGTGAATGGTTGTTTGTCTCTATGTGTCAGCCCTGCGATAGTCTGGCAACCTGTCCAGGGTATACCCTGCCTCTCGCCCGATGGCAGCTGGGATAGGCTCCAGCCCCTCCGCGACCCTCAAGAGAGGGATAGTTCAGATTTTTTGAAGTGGGGTTGTATGGGCTTCTTATCCATAGTCATCATATTATATACAGTAGATGTCTTTCAGCACACCCCCAGTTTGGAGAAACAGGCTGGAGTGCAGCAGGGATGCTAATCAATGTATTGCGGAGGGATCAGCAACAAAGCGTATTACAGCTGCATAAAAAAGTACCACCCAAAAAAATCAGTTTAAGTGTATGCTTTACTGGGAGTAATGTCAGACAGCCCCTTTCAACAGGGAAGCTGTTAACAGCTTCAGTTCCCAAACTTTGCTCTTGTCAAAGCCACCAGACTCCACTCCTAAAACAGTAATTGTAGCTCAGCTGCTGGTATACAGCTGCTTCAGTCAGTTAGTTACTTTGTGTTATTCTGTGATTTTGGTGAATCCAAACTATCCCTTTGAAAACCCAAGGTCACACAATAATAGTAACTGATCAAGGCAGTGGCAGACCAGCAATTCTTGCGTCCAGGGATGTTAAGTCACTGTTTTTCATGTTGGAGTCTTTAGGCTTTAAAAGACAGCAATACAACAGCTTCATTTTCTTGTTGGAAATGATCATCATACATTAAGGGAAAAGTGAAAATACTCTCAATATAGTGTACTGCTGCTGCTGACCCCTAACACAAGCAGTACATTGTTTAGCTTTTATATCAGACTCCAGGCTTTTTCTCCAAACTGGGGGCATGCTTACTGACATTCGCTTTATGTAATATACAGTCTATGGATAAGTACTCCATACAACCCCACTTCAAAAAATCTGAATTAACCCATTAGGGTTAACCCTTTCATAAAGATTTACCTCCAGTCACACGTGTAGAGGACTTCACCTTTTCCAACAGTTAAGCAGAGGAATTTCTGGAAAAAAAAATAAATAAAAGGTTTCTGTGCTGTGTAATGTGTCTTATGAGAGAAAGGGTTCATTTGTAGTCACTTTCTACTTGGCACTACCAGCAGATCTCCAGCAGATGACAGTGTTGCTATAAGTACATAATACACAGGTGACCTGCTCCATTTATTTATTGTCACTCTATTTTATCACAGCATTCAGCTGATCTTAGATATGCAGAGCAACGGGAAACCAGTTCATACAAACAGACACAATTAACATTGCAGACATTAGCTTGTTCAAAACACAGATACTGTTCTCATACAAGACTGGAATAAATCTTTCCTCCACTTCATGATCTGGGCACCAATTAAGCAGGAGAAACAACATCGAAGGCAAATTGAACATAAAACTTTTTCACAGCAGATACTTTGACGTCATAGCAGGAAAAACTTGTGGAATAACTGTGCCATTTAGGTAAGTTGTGTCAGTGAGCCAGTGTGCACATTGGACCCTTTTCACAGCAGACTTGTTAACTGTCATTTTGGAGCTGAAACTAATTTCACTGACAATGACTCGGTTCCAGCAGGTGTCCCAGCGAGCCATGAGAGTGAGCCACATCGGGACCCTGGAACTAGCTCACCTAAATTAAATTAAATTAAATTAACTCATATCTTAAAGGGATAGTTTGGGTTTTTTGAAGGGAGTCTACATGAGATACTTATCCATAGTCAGTGTATTATATACAGTAGATGGCCACTTCTCGATGGAACTTGCAGAAGCTCAGCAATGTTGTGGATCAAGGTCAATGTATTTTAGCCACTTAGTATTAGTCTAAGTGGACGCCATATTTAAAATATTTTCACCACTTTACCTTGCCTTCAGACAGCCCTTCCTTTGGTGCTATATTTTCTGAACAGTGCAACTTCAATAGTCCTACGCAAAAAACGCCCAACTGTGTCTTGCTACAGGTCAGCGCCAGGGTCTGGGGACTTTGAACTTGTGAGACAGCCATCAATATTAATCTAACTACAGATGACTTTTTAGGCACATATATATATACATATACAGTGGTGGAAAAAAGTTTTTGGACACCCTTAAAATTTCACACGATCTCAAATATTATCATGAAATGTTTGTGGAAAAATCTTTTTTGTGTTTCAAAAGGTGTGGCTGCATTAGAGAGATACAAACAAATACAAATTATATTTTTTTTTTTTGTTTATTGTTTACAAGAAAAATTAACAAAAGTAAATTCTTGACAGTTTCAATATGTCAGTTCTCAACATTGTCGGTATCAAAGTCAACAAATAACAGAGAATGTGTTCAAAACTGAACAAAAAATAATTAAACCATCACATCATCAAACTAATATTTAGTAGTCCTGCCATTGGCACGTAGTAGAGCTCTAATCCTGGCTGGCATGTTCCCCATGAGCCTTTCACATTGTTGAGGGGTAATCTTGTCCCATTCTACTTGAATTACTGCTTTTAATTCTTCTAAATTCTTTGGTTTATGCTTTGAAACAGACCTTTTGATAATCCACCACAGATTTTCAATGGGGCTCATGTCCGGGGATTGAGCTGGCCACTCTAAGACCTGGATACTATGCTCCTGCAGCCAGGTTCTACTGGCCTTGGATGTGTGGCAAGGGGCATTATCTTGTTGAAACATCCAGTTTTTACCTCGACGGAACAGTGCACACGCAGAAGGGAGCATGTGGGTTTCGAGAATGGTACAATACTTGGTAGAGTTCAATGTGCCATCACAGACGGTGAGATGACCAACACCAGCAGCACTCATGCATCCCAAACCATGATACTGCCTCCACCAGCTTGACAGTAGGTACTGTACATGCTGGAGATAATGCTTCGCCTGGCCTTCTGCGTACCCTCACATTAGTAGGAGGAAGATAGAGCTGGAAACTGGACTCATCTGACCACAAAATCTTCTTCTAATTCCTGGCTGTCCAGTTCTTGTGTGCCTGGGCCCAACGACGCCGGGCTAACCTCTGTCTCTCATTGATCAGGGGCTTCTTGATAGCCTTGTAGGACCTTAAGCCATGATCTAAAAGTCGGCCACGTACAGTGCGGGTGGAACACTGGACACCAGTTTGGTTTGACCACTGCTGCTGAGGCTCCTGTGATGTCATTCGGCGGTTTTGCCTGCACATGCGGATCAGGATGCGGTCATTTCTTGCTGAAGAAACCCTTGGACGCCCAGATCTTGGTTTGTCTTCCAAGCTGTTGGTTCGTCTGTATTTCTGCAGAGTGTATCCAACTGCTGAAGGACTGCATCTGCACTTCCTGGCTATCTGGCGGCAGCTGTACCCTTCCTGGCTGAGAATCTTTATTTTCAGGCGTGTTTCCTGTGTTAGGTTCCTTGTTTTAGCCATTTTTGTGTCTGAAGAACTTTCAAATGTGCTGGCTTTATGTAGACACGAAGCTTGGCAACATAAAATGTGTCTTTTAATAAAAAGAACGACCTTTATCACTAGTACCAAAATGACCCAATACTCAAAATTTCTTATGTATTTTCATGGAACCAATCAATTAAAGCTTTTGATGGCTTTTTTAGGATTTATTTAGTATTTTGGCTGTGACTGTACTAAAAGAAATTGCACTTGAAGACCTAAGAGTGATTCTTAATGCAATATTTCACAAATGCATGGGGTGTTTTTTTTCCACCACTGTATATATATATATATATATATATCTTTAAACCCTGAAGGCAGTTTGTTTTACATTCATCTACTGAAGAGGGAATGTGTCTCTGTGCTGACCTCATGTTATACATGTGTGCACAAAAAATCAATAAGCTGGAGCCAATCGTGGTCCAGTATGCAACTTTTCATCCACCTGCCACTGTGGCTTGTGGATTCCAAAATCTACCAGCCACTCAGTAGATTACCATTGTTTTTGTTGGCTAGTGAGTGAAGCAAATCTCGCAGCCACTTGCAAATTTTACCGGCATTTAGCTGGTGCTAATGTCCAACCCTGAAACTTACACAAGTGTGGTGTGGTAACTTGAAGCTCCCTGTACACAGACACTGAGGGTGGACCTTTAAGTGGTAGAAGACATCTTATGACCACCAGTTACATTCTAGAAATGAACAGTATTTGCATATTCAGAGAATCTTTTTTTAATAAAGGAGCAGTAACTGTTATTTAGTATTTTTCACTGGATAAATAACCGAATTTGTAAAAAGAAACATGAGATACAAATCATTATTCCAGGCCTTTAATTCTTTAAAACGTGTCTGGGGGCAGTGCTTGACCTAGAACATTCAGGGCCTTAAGAGAACCCAACCTTTATATTTACTGTATTTATTGCAAAGAACAGCAAGAGCTAATAACAAATTAACACAAAAAAACAACATAACTAACGAACAGTGATAATAAATAACAGTGTTTGATGTTATGAGGCTGATAAACTCTTTCCACAGACATATCTGGCAAAGTACTCAAAATGGCTTCAGTAGTAGTTCCCACTATAAAAAGGTGCCACCAGGACTATGTGTTTCCATAATGACACACACACAGACTCACGAGGTGAAAACAGAAGCAGTCATCACAATGTTGTTACAGCTGGTAAATATTAGGCCTACAGTGAAGTGGTAAATCAGGTGCTCAGATATTTTTTACTACTACCACTTTTAATATTTAATATTTAACAAGTTGAAAATTCCCAAGTTTTAAACAATTATCTCTGTTCTTAAACCTTATGTTGAACTGAAAATATCTGCATATACAGCTCCTGTCCTTTTTTTTTTTTTTTAACTTTTGCTAGAATCTGACCAACAGAAATCCTGGTAATAGTGCTTCTGCCTTGATAGTGCAAATAAACCCAAGAGACCTTTCTTGCAGTAACAGCTGATATGTTAACTTGCTAAGACTAATACAAATATAATGACTGTTTTCCATTTAGGATGACCTGTCCAGCTCTGGAATTGTGACGCTGACTCACTGTCATTATTACTGGGACACCTTAAAGGGATAGTTCAACCCAAAATCAAAAATACATAATTTTTCTCTTACCAAAAGTGCTATTTATTAGTCTAGATTGTTTTGCTGTGAGTTGCCAGGTGTTTGAGATATTGACCGTAGAGAATACTACCTCCCATAACAGATAACTCAACAGCAGTGTGTCTTTCCAGAAATTCTGACCTGCTCACTCAAGATAAGCACATGTAAGAGCTAATTTCTTTCAACTGGACTACACCTGCCAACTGGGTGTAGCTAGCTAACATTACAGCTTAGCCAAGGAGAACACCATTAATGTTTAGATATGCTCTCATGAGCGCAAGCCTCTCGTCTATGAGTAGATGCACGCTGTCTTCTCTGCAGTGACACAGTTGGCAGGTGTAGTTCAGTTGAAAGAAAATAGTTCCTTCATGAAGCTGTTCACAAAGGTCTGTGGATTTTCTTGAGTAACAAGGTCATGATTTCTGGAAACAGACGCTGCTGTTGAGTTCTCAATTTATTTATTTTCGGCTCTGTGTTCACAACTAGCCAAGTGCTATGTTGTTCCATTATATTGGAGAGAAGTTAGACATCTCTACGGTCGATCGATAACTCATACCAAAACAGACCTTTTAGACTGATAAACTGCACTACACGCAGGAGAAGAGAGTAATTATTAATGTTATTAGTTACACCTGCGCCTTTCCTGCTATGACAAGTCACTACTGTCTACTGTGAGAGAGGTCTGTTATAATTTTTTGTGGGTGGGAAGCCAGTGAGGGCTCCTGTCCTCACCAGTCGTGCAGTTTTACATTGCAGTTACAGGGCAGTGCCACCCAGCAGGACAATGCGCCATGCCACTACCATCAGGGAGTCCCATTGCCTGGAGGTGGTGTACTTTTCCTGAAACGGTGTTTGGGTGGGTGGTGCATGTCAAGTGGCATCCACATAAATGCCAGGACCAAAAGTTGTCCAGCAGAACATTGGATTGTAACAACATGTTCAATGTTATTTGCTTTAATTGTCAGTGGTTTCAATGTTTTGGCTGATCGGTGTAAATTGCAAATATAACTGACATCTTGGGTGCTTCTCCTTTCATTTCCATTTGTAGACAACCTGTAACCTGTCTGTCTCTCTGCCCATGTTGCTTGCCTTGTTGGAATCCTGTACAGCTGTGGCTACCACTGAACCCATGTCTGCACACCTTAAATAGGGAATTGGCAGGTTACGTGTTACACAAAATTGTCCTATTATTACCTATGCGTGTTCAACAACACAGCCAGTGCATCAGAAATCATAATGGACCACACTTTATTGCACAACAGACAAGACACACAGTCAAACACTATAATTGTACACTGTTTGAACCTGAAATTAGCCAGTTAAAGCATGTTCACGTTTACAGATGTCTGGTTAGTTTTCTGTTGTGAGTCTTAGTTCACTTGGAGTGCTGTGCTCGGCTCCAGCTGGCCCTCTCTCTGGTGTGCAGCCTGAAGTGGGTGTTGAGGTGTGCTGACTGGTTGAAGCATTTCCCACACACATGGCAGCGGAAGGGCTTTTCCCCCGTGTGGATTCGGTGGTGCCTCTTCAGCATACTTACCGTGGTGAAGCTCTTTCGGCACACTGCACAGCTGTAAGGCTTCTCCTTGGTGTGCCAGCGCATGTGGACCTCCAGCTGGCAGGCGAAGCTGAAGCCCTTCCCGCATTCTTTGCAGCTGTGCCACCTCTGAATGCTCTGGCTTGGGTGAGAGGAGCGAGGCGGGGGCGGCCTCAGGGATCTCACATTCTTGATCTGCAGTATGTGTGAGCTCTGTTTTCCATTTGAGCGAAGCAACCCTTTCACCTGCTGGTCTGCTTTCTGTGTCCTGTGACTCTTTGCACTGCCCGCACGAGAATCGCTCTGTGGCGCTCTGCAGTTTGAATGAACAGTCATTGAGGATGGTAAGCTGTTGGCTGGCTGCTGTTTCCTGCTGTCACTCTCTGCCTTAATCTCCTGGGATGTTAGTGGAGGAGGGGAGATGCTCTGTCTGCTAAATGCAGTTTGCGCTGCTGGAGGATGTGACCTCTGCAGTGGCTCAATATGACTACTGTTTCCTTCCTCTGAGTCGCTTGCTTCTTGTGAACTATCTGTCTGAATGTTTTGGAGTTTTGGTTCTTCTTTAATTTGTGGCAGCAGCTCCGCACTGCTTCTCCACTCAGGCTCCCAGGGCTGACCATCTTCCTGGGGCTGGACAGAGTGAGGTTCTGAAACATTATAAACATAACAGTCATGCTGGGTGTATTTGCATAAAAGACTGTATTGCTGTATCTTTAGCAGGGATATCCAAAGATATTTAAAAAATCTGCACAGTTAACCTTGAAATCAGAAATCAGACTACATGAAATTACTTTAGCTTGAGATAAATTGATCAGAGCAGTAACCCAGTTTTGATAGGTCACACGTTCTGGTATTGTCCCTCCCTTGTCAACAGCCCCTTTTACACTGCCAATTCAAGGTGGGAATATTGTGCCATCCTGCCACCTCACCATTCTGTAAGATGCAAACACAGAATGGGGAACAGAGTGGTCCAGCATCTGAGCTGGGAATGGATGTAGCAATGCCGAAACCATGTCTGCAGGACGACATAATGGGCAGCACAGCTGTGACGTTTTGACATGTTATGCATGCGACTCACTGCAGTAAGTAAAAGTAACTGATAGCAGTTAGCAGCTAAGTCAATGAAGAAGAAGAGCTGCTGAAAATGTCCAGAAATTGGGAAAACAATGAGGTACAGGAGCTCCTTAACCTCCGAGCAGAGGACGAGATCAGCCGCCACATAACAGACGGCAAATGATTGTTATTGTCCTGTCATGCCATTGTTATTCTTTAGATAGAGCTGCTTACACGTCTGTTATGTCACACTAGAGGTTGATGCTGTTGTGTTTCATGTCACATCCGTCACACGCCATGCCAGGATGTTGTCTAAAATCAAACACAGGAGCTGCATGATGCCATAATCATTTGGTTCTGTATAAAAGTGCAAAGGCAGCATAAAGAAGGAAGTTTATAACGGCCATGTAGCGCGTTCTCTGTGTAAAAAGGGCCAATTTCTAGTCCTCCTTATTCGACACTCCTTTCAGCTCTGTGTAGTACACGTCCTGAACCTAACTCTCTCACCACCACCACCACCGTTAGAGTAACACTTGTGGAAACTCATGCAACAAATGTGCAAAAGACGCAACAGCATTAGTAGCTCATAGCACACAGACTAACTCAAATCAACTGGAAATCCAACAAGCCCCTTCAACAGATGGATCGGTCCCTCCAGGATTTCGCAGGCATTTTGGAATTGTTGCAGCCTGAAATGCCCGATATCAAGGCAGCTTTTCTAAAAATCTGTGATGCATGTTGCAAGGTTTACACCCATATTTTTGGAATTACATTGGTGGGGCAAGTTAAAATTGCATTAAAGTTGTAGTGATGTAATGGATTCGGACCTTATATTTCAGTGTTTCCCACAGAATTAGAATTTATTTGTAAAGCCCTTTTCCCACTGCACAAAAAAAAAACACTAACACCCGCTAACATCTCGCTTTTTAATGCAATGGCAAAGGTTTTAATCGGTGTCAAATGGTTTTGCAGTAGTCACAGGTATTTATCACCTCCAGCTCTGATTAGCATTAATGGAAACACAACACCCAGTTGAATGTGCTAATTTTAGCTCTTTACCAGTGAGATGCCATGACATGCCACAACAAAATACTAGTCTTCACCCAAGCGGCGCTCAAACATCAATCCAAATTAGTCTGGACCGAGTTTGAAAGAGAAACTGAATGGGTGAGAGATTTAAGAATCACTGTAACATTTTCGCTGGCGTGTTTTTTGGCCTGTCCGTGAGATAGAACGTGACATACCAAAAGAAAAACAAAAAACACACACACAAAGGCATACTCATCTACTGCAGAGCTGTGTGCACAGCGCTGATCTACTGGCAATGGGAGGGGAGTCTATCGCCTATTTTTAGCGGGCTAACACGTGTTTAAAAATCCTGCATACACACGCTAAGTTGACTGGGATAGAGTAGGACCTATAAGTATAAAAAAAACCTAAGCAGGATCTTTAAACAGTAAGTAGTTTTTACACAAAATGATGTCCTCATATAGGGACAATGGGTTTCTTTTTAATAGCCACAAGTGTGTAATAAAGTATAAAATTGTTTATTACAATGCCTGAATATTGTTCTGCAAAAACAAAATGACAAACAATGCAACATTTGTTCAATGTTTTGTGACTCTAAGAGTTAGGGGTCTCTGTTCAAAATGGTTTATTTCAATGACTGATCATGGCTGTGCACAACAAAATTGTAAATAATGAAACATATCTATATGATCTGTTCTTTTTGTAACTCTGTATGAATTTTCCATGCCCCATACTCCAAGCAAGGAAAGTCCTTACTGTCTGTAGGAACAATCTGTCACCAATTAGCCTGTGTGAACTGCTGCAATAATACAATAATATAGTCCCAATGTCCTCAAACAAGTACTTCAAATTAACAGGGTCTTAGCTTGTTACTACTGCTGATAGTTTCAACAATAGAATTTCATAGTTATTCTTGCTTTTTTTTTTTTTTGATGATGAGAGATGAACTGAACACTGAGGAGGACAACGGAAGCGGAAATATGGAAAAGTCTGAATGCCTCTACAAATGACTTCATGATTAACTTTATATTGATCTGATGTGCCTGTAGATAGTTCCATTATAAAGAACACAAAAAGAGCTTTAAATGTTACATTACACTGATAACAATTACAAGAGTCGTTTTCAGGATGAACTTGACTTTGTGTTGTTTGTTTCTGATAGAACTTTATATTGGCCCTGTTATTGGGGCAGCAGTAAACAACATAATCACAAAATAATACAAAAACTCAAAATATTCCCCAGGAAGTAGTCAAAAAAAGAAACACAAGACAAGAAAACTGAGATTGTGGTTAACATTTCCCCTTATGTTACTTTATTCTGGAATGGGGTGGGAAGAAAATTAGTTGATTTGAGAAAATGGATACTACCAGACATTTCTTTAATCACCCAAAACATGAGAAAACTATCTCACAAGATCACTGATCTATTAAAACTGAATATCTATGTAAATGTTGCTTCTGTAAAGTCCATACTGAACCAGGGCTCTCACCATACAGACAAACACTGTGGCTAGTCATCTCCAGATTTGTTATTGACAACATGATCATCATAATGTGCATAACTTGAAACCTAGCCTACCTTGTGTATGTATTGGTTCTATTACCGAAATGTTGTATGCTCAAAGCCAAACTTTCAATTAATAAATCTGTATTATCATTTGTAATCAAGTTTTGATGTATGGAGAGGATTTATATCAAATCACAGCTGTACCTAAACATTTCCATAGCTTCAGATATGCTCACCAAGCCCCTGTCTCCAGCGTGGACAGAGTAAAAATGTTGGTTTTGGAGGGATTGATACAATGATGTAGCTGTTGTACCGCGTATTTTCCTGCTGTTGATATGTCAGTTTCCATTCAATAAAATAAGATGTAGCAGGCTGAGGTACGACACAGGCAGAGCATCCTACTGTTAGCAACAACACAGCTTTACCCATTGCCGTAGCTCCGTTAAAAACGGGACCTGTTTGGTGTGACATTCAGTCTATCAGTAAACACATCGTACCAGTGACAGGCAGCAGCTGCTCCTCACCTGGCTGCAGGAGGAGCCGTTGAACGGCTACATTGAGGAGCCGTTTGAGTCGCTCGTTCTCCTCTTTGGAACGCAGGATTTCGCTCTGATACTCCAACACCGTGTTTTTAACGGCGCGGAAAATCTCTTCAGCGGCCGCGGTGAGCCTGTCGTTCAGAAACACGTTCAGCAGCTCAAGTTTGGTCATATTGTCTAACGCCGTCTCCAGAGGCGGAACGTCCTTCTGTTTACATCCACTGACCCGGAAGTAGAGGCATATACCGGCTGCGGCATGACCCGCCCTGTTCTGCCCATAGACATGTGACGCCGCATTGACTGCCTGAGCGCGTCCCAGCCGGCCGCCATCTTGGATGGGTCTCGCTTCGCCTCCACAGCGCATTCACTTCTACTGAGGAAGGAGCTGTTTGCATAAGTAAAATAGAAGAACTCACTGAATTTTCAACTGTTTTTCTCGCGGTTTGGTTTGTTACAAACGGCACACATGTAGTCATGATACAGAATGCTTTCGCACATCAAATGCGGGATTTCATGCTTTAATGCTTTCTGCAGATATCATACATATCTATATCTATATATTCCACTCTGGGGTTGAGGTGGATAAAAGAACTGTGTTGTGACCTAAACGACATGCAGTTGCTATCTGCAGAAAGCATTAAAGCATGAAATCCCGCATTTTTGATGTACGGAAGCATCCTGTATCATAACTACATGTGTGCTGTTTGTAACAAACCAAACCGCGAGAAAATCAGTTGAAAATTCAGCATCTTGTTTGTTTACAGTAAACACACTGTATATTGAAAAAACGTGGGATTTATTTACCACTGACCTTTTCTCTGGAGATATTTCCCTGCAGCAGAA
This sequence comes from Epinephelus cyanopodus, assembly GCA_026686955.1. Lineage (NCBI taxonomy): Eukaryota > Metazoa > Chordata > Actinopteri > Perciformes > Serranidae > Epinephelus > Epinephelus cyanopodus. The sequence continues at coordinate 6,565,917 of CM048915.1, forward strand.
GATGCTGAGCGTTGGGGAAGTCTGGGAGTAAAGTTCCAGTTTTTTCCTGGTGAAGCCTCCCTGAAAAAATATAATAATGTCAGGCCCTTTTTCCTTGAGTTGATCTTGACACTGATTTTAATATGCTTCTGCGCAGGTGATGGCCATGGCTGGAGGCATAATGTTTTCGGGTTGTAAGTCCATATGTTTGTCAAATGCTTGTGAACGCAATATTTCAAGAACGCCTCAAGGAAAATCCTTCAGATTTGGCACAAATGTCAACTTTGACTCAACGATGAACTGATTGGTTTTTGGTGGTCAAAGGTCAAGGTCATGTTGTGTTTTGTGTGCTGGTGTTATGTGCAGTACATGAGTGGCTGATGTGTAATGTGTATTTTTATGTTTTTTGTTTTTTTTATGGTGTATGCTTTTCATTTCCTCTGGACTGTTATTGTAAGGCAACAATACTTGGGTAGCTTCTGAGTCCAAGACAAATTTCCCTATGGGGACAATAAAGTGTATCGAATTATCATATTATGTTGTGGTAAAGATGAACTGATTGGATTTTGGCGGTCAAGGGTCAAAGGTCAAGGCCAAGGTCATTTAAGGCCAAGGTCCCGTTGTTTACTTTTGTATCTTTGCACAGTTGTGTAGAAATGTACTCCATAAATTTTGTTAATTTAGGGAAAAGTTGAACTCTCATGAACACAAGAATCCCGTGACAAACTTTCAGCCAGAGAGGGCAACAAATCTCTACTTTCCAGCCTGGTGTTAAATACTCTTTAAAGGTATGCTTTACAGGATTGCTGGTTACTGTTTGTAAACACACTCGGCAGCAAAAGTGAAAGTGCCACTGGCACCTGGTCACTACCCTCTTATAGGGCCCCAACATCACCTGAGCACTGCAGGGCTACATGGCCATAAATGTCCCAAACACAGAAAATAAGAGGGGAAAAAAAGAAAATACAGACAGAAAGGCAGAGTTTTTGCACGAAAATACACCGCCACACACTTCTAGTAGGTCATACTGTAAGTGATGACTGAGAGGGATTACCTCCGTATGAGTCTATGCATTGGTTTCAGTCATAGTCCTGCATAGTATATCTTTAAGTAAGAGTTTCAGTTTTCACTTACCTCATTCTTGAACTTGCTCCCTGAAAATCCACAATCAAAGAAAGACAAATTGTCATTTGAGTCTATACTTTTCACATTAATGAATGTTGATATGTTTTTGTGTAATATGAGTGATATATTTCCAGATTTATTCCAGACGGACTGAACAGACTGACTTATTATTTAACATGAGTTTGCAAACTAGAGATGACATGATGACACACACACATATACATGGACTTATTAGGGGAAAAGAGTAACAGCAGTTGTGACATTGTTGTGGCTGGTAAAAATGGAGGTGTCATCTGCAAAGACTGAGACTTAACATAAAAAGATAGAGCCACTGTCCACTAACGCTAAACACACAAACACTAAGAAATCCTATAATGACCATGTTACAGTTTTGTTACCTGGTCAAACCTTTTCCAGAGTACACAGAGTGATAGTAAGCGCTGCTCTCTTTGATGCCAATTCCATAGTAATGATATCTGTGTAACGCCAAGAAAATAATAGCACATAACCATAATTGCGAGGATTACAAATAAAACATTTAAACAACATTTTGGAGATTTAGGCTACATGAAAATATGAAACTAAAAGACAGAAGTGATGTTTTTCATTTACTTGGAGTGCCCTCTGCTGCCGAGTCTTCTTGTTGTTAGAAGAGGAAACTTCTGTCAAATCGTCTGAGGAGAACCGAAGGTAAAAAAGTTCTGATTAGATCAATCAGTAATCAGATTATGGTCACTGGATCAGTATTAGGATTCTACAGTATGTGGACAATAACTCATGTTTGATGAACAGTATGTAATTGTTGTAAATGTACAGTACTGTTATGTTTTTAAGTATAGACTTCTTGGAACATTTTCAAGACTACCTATAATAAATTCTCGCACTTATAACGAGACAAAATCAAACTGAAATCAGTGTGCAAGGAAAACTGAAATAAATCTTAAGGATCATGATGTCCACAGATTGTCACATTTTATTAACACTAAACTGTTTCAATCTATGAGTTTCCCCGTTACTTAAAACTAATATTCAGCTTAATAGGACATAAAAAGTTGACAGTGTAGATCTGTGTTTCTTATTTTCTAGAAGACATGTTGGACAATAAAGATGTCATATTGCTTCCTATTCAAGCTCTCACTGACCTTTCCAAATGTAGCAGCACAGGCCGGCTCTAGTTTCTCCTTCCTGCAGAAGTCCAGGTAGTGAGTGTAGAGGATACATTGAGGCAGACACACTCCTTCACACACAATGTAATTCTCCTCCAGCCTGTAGAGACACGTTAGTGAGAAAATCACAACAATATCTGTAGACGTCTACTGAATACAGTAAATGCAAATACTCACTGGATTTTAGCTTCACAGCAAAAAGAACTGTTACAACAACCAATATACAGCTTCACAGAGGTGTGTGAATTCATCGTCTGGTTGCCAAACTTGGTAAAATTCAAAAAAAGGAGGAAGAAATCACTTCCAGTTGTCGTTTTGTTTGAATTAATAATCAGAAGCAACTAGGTAAAAATTCTTACAATTGCAGCCCACAGAATACTTTTTGTTTTGACTAGGAGAAGTCTTTGTTTGGAAATGCCTTCAGATCTGCTGAAGTGTGAGCAAATGACCTGCAGGTTTAGTCCAAAGTTTCAGCACATGAGATTTCATACAGCCAAAAATTATTTTATAATGACACACAGCAGGTTATATGTTCTTCTTAAACATTTTCTTCAAACCTCCACAATCATGTTGAGGATGGAGGAAGGAAAGATTCAGTGGTGCAAAAACAATGACGATAAGCAGCTTTGGAGATACTTTATAAAGAGTTAATTTGCAGAAAAGATAAAATTAATAAACCAGCACCAGTTAAAGTGATATTTCCTGAGGTTCACAATAAAAAAAAACACAATTTAGGAAAATAAATATAGCAGAGAGAATCCTTTTATATGTGCAGTATGTCATCCCAGACACCTGAGTATGGATATTACTGTCCCTTAACTTTTGTAGTCCAGTTTGCAGTGCCCTTACCACTGCAGAGTGAGCTGTGTCTGTTTCTTCTTGTCCTTAATGATCTGACTGATGGTCTTCCTGGAGGGTGAAATGCTCTGTTTGATGGTCAGGTCAGGGGACGGTGTCTCATTACTGTCCTCTGCTTCTGAGATAACATACAGATATAAATACAGTACACAATTCATAAAAGAGGAGAGTGCTCTGCTTTAAAAAATCTATTTCAGTGTCCTGAAGATGTAGGAAAGATGATGGAGGATGAAAGAAGATGCGGGATAAATTGAAAGGCAGCACAAACCTGAGTCCTGTCTTTTTCCTATATCACTGTGGGGGAAGCAAATATTGAAGTACAGTAGGTTAGAGGTTAATCTATACCCTTAATTTCCTTACATAACTTTTTTTAGTATGGTTGCCACTGTCTTACGAAAAGAGGGTGAAACAGTTTCTTCCTCTCTTGTGTAGCCACAGCCAGTACCTTCTATGGAAAAGCCCTTAGTTGAGTGCGGTATCTGAGGTGCTTCCTGCATCGTACTGACCTATCTGTTCTTGTATTAACATTAATTTCAGTTTCAGTTTCTTCTCAGTCTCCAGAGGCAGTTCACATCCCTCCATCATCGCCTTGTAAGGGCTTAAGTTTTTATTGTTTACAGTTTTCCTCAATTGTTTACACACCAATACTGGTACTTGAGACACAATGACCACAACATGAAACTCATGCACCAACCCCCTGAACCAATTCTGCTAAACTACAAGCACAATTCCTGCTTTACACTCAAATTGCAGTTCTAAAACACACTTTTTTCAAAACATTACATACAATTCTCTGCATTTGGCACAATTTTCATGAGGAAAATCTCGTGTTTTCACAAGGAACACACTGTTTTTTAAAATTCTAAAGTTAATTGTCCTACTATGCTATTTCCACCAGGCTGCTCTGGTTCGTAACTGGTTCACGGCCCACCCACGCTTTTTAGTTGTTTATCTCCCCCCATATTCTCCATTCCTCAATCCTACTGAGGAATTTTTTTATGCCTGGAGATGGAAAGTGTATGACCGAAATCCACAAATGCATAAACCCTTTTCTCCAAGCTATGGAAGACGCATGTGGAGATATAGTAGTTGATGCTTTTCATGGCTGGATTCGCCATGCCAGGCGATACTTCCCCCGCTGCTTGGCCAGGGAAAACATTGCTTGTGATGTGGATGAGGTACTGTGGCCAGACCAAAACAGAAGAGAGGATGCAGCATAGTTTTGTTTTGTTTTTTTACTGTAACTGTACACAGTAAATTCATCTGTTGTTTTGTATGTAGACCACTGTATGTGCAACTTTGTGTTGGTTGGGATGTACACTGTGTACATTGTTTTTGTGGGAAAAATAAAATATATTTGTTACCATGTATTTGTGTGTTCTCAGTATAAAAACAATATTCTAAAATATTTCACAACACACTTATGTATGTACTGTCTGTAGTTAGTGTAACACTGAACAAAAAAGTCATTATTATGAATGGACAAGAAATGTTTTCCATGATCATAGTGTTTTACATTGAGCACATCGGTGTTCAACTGGTTCTTATAAATGTCTATTCATATGATGGTTTGTGTTTGTCATTTGAAAACAAAATACCATTTTGAGAAGAAATAACATTGTTTTGAATGTAAAGTTTCATTCTGCAGGAGAATTTAGGGGTTTTGCCCATTGTGTGTGTGTGTGTGTGTGTGTGTTTTGATTTGTGTGTAGAGTTCTGAGAGTATGAGGCATGCTTTCAGAAAATGTGTGTAAACAATCGAGAAAAACTGTAAATCAAACATCAGCTTTGAGGAGAATGTTAGGAATTTAATTTGAAGTATTTGTGTTTACCTGACCTTGACAAAGAGATTTGAGCCTTAATTGAGCACTTAACTGAGATTGTTCACTGGCCCACACAGTAATCCAAAAATTTGTTTGAGCAATTAAATAATGTGCCACTTTTTTCGAAGAATATAACAGCTATTTAAAGAGGCCTACAGTAACTACATTTTGAATGTTATTTTGTTCAAAGGGAATGTTTTAATCACTTTTTGTGTTTCTGTCTTTTGGAGAATGTGTCATCATACAAACTAAAACAAAGGACACCCCACAGTGAAAGAAGAGACAAACCTGAACACTGTTAATGTCATGTCAAGATGATAAAATCTACAAAGAATAATAGCTGTATAATAAAGAAATGAGAAACTGTCTAACAAGCCAAATTATATTTGGAATAAATGTTCAGTATTTAATTATTAACTGCAGAGAACAACATGTTATTACTGATATGCTAACATTCTCTGTTGTGTTCAAGAGCTCATAGACTCCCAGTATATCCACCAAAACATTGGAGCCAACAGCTGCAGAGTTTGTAAGTTTATCATTTAAAACTACGAAGAAAAAAAATAATACAAAATTGAATGTGAATCATGGAGGTCAACAATATTTTTGTATGTTTTTCTTAATTTTGTGGGACAATTTCGAAACCTATCAGCATCAGAGGATTTTAGCGAGTGGACTGGGCAATAGCAACAAAGTATAATTGTGGGAAGGGATGGTGAAAACAATGCAACTACATATAAAAAAGACTAAGACTAGTGAATTACATCAGTCATCATCATCATCATCATTACACTGCTTATACACGCTAAAAATAATCCTCTGGTTCAACTTAAAAAAAGATTAAGGTAACAATTTGCATGCATTCTTTAAAGTAGTTCCAATTGGCGTTATTGAGTCAATTCTTAGCCTTTTATAATCTGATAAACTTAATTAGTTTAGTACAACTAACATGATTTGCTTTGACCTCGAAAAACAAAAAACTTGAAACTTAAGTTGAACCAACTTGACATTTTTCCAAAAGTTGTGCTGATTTTGAGCAGTCAACCTGTTAAGATACTCTTACTTATTTATTTTAATTCCATCTTACTCAAAAATATTTTTAATTTTGACCAGTTTCTTGAAATAAGTTATCAACTAACTCAAACACATTAATTTAATAAACATAATTATTTTAGGCTGAAAAACCTCTTCTTTTTTCAAGCTTTATCCACTGACCCCATGAATTATTTTTTAGAGTGTAATGAACACATGAGTAGGGTCCAAGCCTTTGGAGGAAACAAGGTCTTGATGAAACAGTTCCATGTCTTAAAGTTGGAACATTTTGGAGAAATGCTGCCTGATTTTTGAAAAACAGCCCTTTGTGATAATCCTTTATAAAATTTGTAAGTGATAGTTAATAGCTCTAACGTATGCAGCATGTCTGTCTCTCTCTTTGTGCAAATCTAAGAAAAAAAAAGTCCTGAAAACCAGGAGAAACTCTAATATTTTGGACAATATATTAACTATTAACTATATTAACAATTATATTAACTTTATTCATGCACAAAATACATCTTCCCTCCTGTTCATGTGTATCATTGTCTGTGTTCATGTATAGGGCCAAAAACAAAATGAACAAAATGGATGGGATCTTGTTGCTGTAGCACCACCATATGGTCAATCTGTCTACTTTTTTTCTTCCCTGAGCAAATTTGAAACCACTGAAAAACATTCAGATTTAAAGTGGAGACTGAGTGAAGATTATTTCCAGAAAAAGGGAATAAGATGGTTAAGATATAAGAAAGATATTGATATAAAACAGTAGCATATCAGCTCGACTGATCTGAACTCCCAGCAGCAAAAACTGATTGAGAGTGGTTGTTTCATTACCTGATTTAATCCCAGAATCATCCTCCTGATGAAAATGTGTCTGTCCTTTAAAGTCTGTGCGTGTTTCTTCTGGTGAGCTGCACAAAGTCTTGGTTAGAGAGTGAATAAGAAACACTCCATCTCTGACTGAACTCTCACTGCTGTGTTTCATCGGCATAGTCACGTGAAATAAATGTCAATAAACAAATCAGCCAAAGACAAAGAGGAAGAAGGAAAGTGGAGTAAATCTGCTATGAGGGAAAAAAACAGTCCACTGCAGCTCATTTATCCTGAAGACTGTGAATCAGCTCTGAGTCTTTAAACACTGTTTGCAAATCCCACCTTCAGACACGTCCAGGTAAAAATAAAAAAGCTCACAAATACCACGTCCAGCATTTTTCATCCAACCAAAAGTGGAAACAACAGCACTGTTGATAAACCTGATGGAGCAGCCTCAGAGTAATAAAGCCGAGCTGTGGGAAGGCAGAGCTGATGAAGCCGTGGATGCATTCATCATATTTACAGAAGACTGGGGCTTATCCATGTTATTAATGATTAACAGAAAAACCATCTCTCCATCCATCCATCCTGCCTCAGACACTCAGCTGGCCCTTTACACAAAGTTATATACGTAGAAAAACCAGTTTGCATTTACTTTATTTAGATTGTGTTGAAAACTCAAATAGCTGTATGCTCATCCTGATTTACTGTGTGGCAGCTGAGCAAAAGCAAGGGTTCATTTTCAGACTTCTACATGTTTAACTCATTTTCCAGTCTATAAAATTTTATATTTTATATTATTAAAGTATTAGCAAGAGTGTATTTAAAATGATTTTAACTGGACAAACTGATGTACTTATTTCCTTCTAATGCTATTGGTTTCATTCTTCAAGAGTTTTAGTCAAAGTGAAATGATAAGTGTTTTATTTTAGGTTCATTTGTTGCCATATTTCCCTTATACACTGGAATTATTTTACTCTGATAGATGAGTATGAGAGACAGATGCTGTACTGCTGTGGTATAAAGTGAATCATTGAAGGACTGATTCAACTCTGGCACAGTTTGACAGCATTAGTTAATGAATTAATTAATTTATTTATTTATTTATATATACATGTATTTTTGGTATGTTTTTTATGTGCCTATTCATGTCATTTTTTATGATTAACTGTTCTTGATACCTTTATAACAATCCACCTGAACCTGCTTTTGTTAACTGAAAGTCAGTTTCAGACTGAAGCTTTAATGTGAATTTTTGCTGTTTTATTTTACCCATTTCTTTACACCCTGCTCCTTAGCGTGCTTAGCACCAATTTCTCATCGCTGAACTATTAAATTTGAATGTCAGTCATTATGGTGCACTGCATGTGTAATTTATGTAGACATTAGACGTTTTAATTTATTGAATATTTAAATAAGCTAGCTGTACTTACTTCTAAAAAAAAATAATACAGCATATTGGCTAATAGAAAATGTAGCACGTAAATAAAATCACTATATGAACAAATATGAAAAAAAAAGTCTGTCTGTCTCAATCACACGCACGCGCGTGCGTCATGAAATGCCATGGCAACAGAACGATGACCCGAGGTCGGTAAAGCCGTCACATCAGTCTGATCTCACACTTTGCAGTTGGACTCGGACCAGAGCGGCCCCGGCAAAGATAGCTTCTGAGTTGTGGAGCAGAAAGCAGATCTTGTTCGAGAAAAGTGTTCAAACTTTTGGATTTCTACATTTTGTGGGAAACCGAAGAGCCCGACGATGGCTCTCAACACAGCAGGACCCTGGAGGAGCTCCTGTGGACTGGACGTCAGCTGCTCAGGTAAGACAACATTTATTTTAGTATTTTCCTGGTTGATGCGATCTCTTAAATTGTTAAAAGCCTCATCAGTGTAGAGATTCGTATAGCTTACTTTTGAATTTTAAGATGGACAGTTCACACCATGTTATCAGGCCTGTTGGAAAAGTCCGGATATGGTGAAAGCGGACTCTGATCCACGATTTCTCATGTAAATAATTTTTTGGACAGAATATGTTAAATATAGGAACATGTGTAAAATATATTGACAATTAATTTAGCGATTTGAAAACACTTATGGTTTTTACATATTTGAGGGGTCGCATCCTCCAAATGTGACAATTTGTGACTGATTTACCGAAAACAAAGATGGCGACCGGGCCGAATTTCAAATCATAACACAAATGTTATTTAGTTGTCACCATGGAGATGATGGAACTATAGGAGCGGACGCATGACGCACAGGTGTAATCAGACCAGGGAACGTTTCTGAATTTGATTCAATTGTTAAAGCCTGTCTCATGCGCAAACATCTGGTCCTTTCAATTTCAAATTTTATCGTATTAAATAAATAAGTATACTTAATAATAAGTATGGTATTTTGTTTTCGTGGGAGAAGAGACCGATTTGTCTATGTTGTCTGCATGTGCGCGTCCTGCGTCCAGGCTGATTATCAGCTACATGTGATGTGCAACTCATAAACTGTGAATTATTAACTACCAGTTAATTCTGCACGGAACTCACTGTGGCCTACATGCTGTTTATTGCAAGCCTTCTGTCCACTGTAGACAAAGACACCATTACAATTGTTTGGTGCAAAATAACTTCCTTTACCCAGTGATATAATGATAAAGATAGAGAAACAGTTATCACATAATGTTATATATACATAGATAAAGATAAAAATGCAGATACAGTTATATACATAAAGATATCACATGTTATATATATAAAGATACAGACACAGTTATCACATGTTATATATAAAGATACAGATACAGTTATCACCTAGTTTTATATATACATACATAAAGATACAGACACAGTTATCACATGTTCTATATAAAGATACAGACACAGTTATCACATGTTATATATACATATATAATGATAAATATACAGATACAGTTATCACATAATGTTTTACAGTACATATAATGATAAAGATACAGATATAGTTATCACATAATGTTACATATATAATGATAAAGATACATATATAGTTATTAGCCTACATAATGTTATATACATATATTGAAATGAAGATACATGCACAGTTATCAGATGATGTTATACATATATAAAGATACAGATACAGTTATTACATAATGCTATATCCATAAAGATACAGACACAGTTATCACATAATGTTATACATATAATAAGTTACAGATACAGTTATTACATAATGTATGTAAAGATACAGATACAGTTATCACATAATGCATACATACATAAAGATACAGATACAGTTATCACATAATGTTATACATATATAATGATACAGATACAGTTATCACATAATGTTATACATATATAATGATACAGATACAGTTATCACATAATGTATACACAAAAAGCGTCACGCTGCGGGGCGTCAACCAGATTTCTATTGCACACTTAAGTCCGCTAGGCTGGAAAGTACAAAATAGTGCTTTTTCAAGGGCGGTGACGCTGGAAAAATAGGACAATAGCGTCATCGTCAACGTGTGTTAAGCCGCCGCCGGTGTAGGTTTGTAAATAGAAAATAATGGGGGCGGCTGTTTTGAGGCGCGTTGTACGCCACCGGGGTGTTTTGGCCTTAAGAACCAGCTGCACATAAACAAAAGCATGCATTTGGTAGTTATAATACTGGACTCTGCTCGGAATCACACAATATGTTTTATATGATTCATTCATTATTTGCCTCCGTATTTATTGATATTGTGATTGTGATTGTGAGTTTATTATCTAATAACCCAGAATGTGTCTTTGAAACCTAGAAAGGATTTATTAGGTCAAATGTTTTACTTTTTTTGACATACAATACTATAACGTTTTAACACTTTTTTTTTACATGCTATACTATGACTTTTTCCTTGCACTATGCTATGATGTATTCAACACTTTTTTCGACGTACTATACTATGACTTTTTGCTACATACTATACTATGACTTTATAAACACTTTTCCACATGCTATACTATGACTTTTTTCATCATGCTATATGACTATGATGTTTTTACACTGTATTTCGACATACTATACTATGACTTGAACATTTTTTTGATATACTATGACGTTTTCTTGACATGCTATACTATGACTTTTTTAACACTTTTTTTCCTCGACATACTATATTATGACTATTTCAACACTTTTTTGACATACTATAATATGATGTTTTGTGACATAATATACTATGACCTTTTTTTAATACTATTTTCCGACATACTGTACTATGACTATTTGAACACTTTATTGTCATGTTACACTATTACGTTTTTAACACTTTTTCGACATACTATACTATTTGGAAACGTTTTTTGACATGCTATCCTATTACTTTTTTAACACTTTTTTTCAACATGATATACTATAACTATTTGAACACTTTATTGACCTGCTATACTATGATGTTTTGCGACATAACGTACTGAGTTTTTAAACACTTTTTTTCAGACATCCTATACTATGACTGAACACTCTTTTGACATACTATACTATGACGTTTTGCAACATAACATGCTATGAGTTTTATAAAACTTTTTTTCAACATACTATACAATGACTTTAACACCTTTGTTGACATACTTTACTATGACTTTTATGACTTTTTAAACACTTTTTTTCTTAATATATATTATGACTATTTGAACACTTTATTAACATGCTACACTAAGACTTTTTGAACACTTTTTTCAACATACTATACTATGAGTATTTGAACACTTTATTGTGAATGATTGTGTGTGTGTGTGTGTGTGTGTGTGTGTGTGTGTGTGTGTGTGTCTGTCTGTCTGTCTGTCTAGTATGAAGGGTGGGAGTGAGGAGCTTTCTTTGTAATTGTTTTTCTTTCTTTAATTGTGTTAATTGCTTTTAATTCTGTAAAGCACTTTGTGTTGCATGTCCGTGCAGGAAAAGCGCTCTACACTTAAAGTTGATTGATTGATTGGTTGACATGCTATACTATGACATTTTGCGACGTAACATGAGTTCTTTCACACTTTTTTTTCGACATAATATGCTATGACTATTTGAACACTTTATTGACAGGATATATATACTATAACGTTTTGCGACATAACATACTCTTTTTGAACACTTTTTTTTCTACATAATATACTATGACTATTTCAACACTTTATTGACATACAATACTATAACGTTTTGCGTCATAACATACTATGAGTTTTTTAACACTTTTTTTCTACATACTACACTGTGACTATTTGAACACTTTATTGACATGCTATACTATGACGTTTTGCGACATAACATACTGTGAGTTTTTTCACACTTTTTTTCTAACATAATATACTATGACTATTTGAACACTTTGACATTTTGCGACATAACATACTGAGTTTTTTAACACTTTTTTGACAGACCATACTATTTGAAAACTTTTTTCGACATACTTTACCATGACTTTAACACTTGAGTTTTTTAACACATTTTTTTCTACATAATATAGCATGACTATTTGAACACTTTATTGACATGCTATACTATGACGTTTTGCGACATAACATACTATTAGTTTTTTATCACTTTTTTTTTGACATAACATACTATGACTATTTGAACACTTTATTGACATGATATATATACTATGACGTTTTGCGACATGACATACTATTCGTTTTTTACCACTTTTTTTTGACATAACATACTATGACTATTTGAACACTTTATTGACATGATATATATACTATGATGCTTTGCGACATAACATATTATTAGTTTTATACCTTTTTTATCAACATATTATATTATGACTTTTTGAACACTTTATTGACATGCTATACTATGACGTTTTGCGACATAACATACTATTAGTTTTTTATCACTTTTTTTTTTACATAACATACTATGACTATTTGAACACTTTATTGACATGATATATATACTATGACGTTTTGCGACATGACATACTATTCGTTTTTTACCACTTTTTTTTGCCATAACATACTATGACTTTTTGAACACTTTGTTTTCTACATAATATACTATGTCTATTTGAACACTTTATTGACATGCAATACTATCACGTTTTGCATCATAACATACTATGAGTTTTTTAACACTTTTTTTCTACATACTGCACTGTGACTATTTAAACACTTTATTGGCATGCTATATTATGACTTTTGAGACATAACATACTGAGTTTTTTCACATTTTTTTTTCGACACAATGTTATATGACTATTTAAACACTTTATTGACATGCTAAACTATGACATTTTGTGACATAACATAATGAGTTTTTTTAACACTTTTTTTCGACATGCTCTAATATGATTTTTTTAAATTCTTTTTTTTCGACATAATATACTTTGACTATTTGAACACTTTATTGACATGCTATACTATGACATTTTGCGACATATACTGTGAGTAATTTAACACTGTTATGGACATACTATACTGTGAGTATTTGAACACTTTATTGACATGCTGTACTATGATGTTTTTAACACTTTTTCAACATCGAACAGTATTTGAAAACTTTTCGACATAATATACTATGACTTTTTGAACACTTTATTGACATGCTATACTATGACGTTTTGTGACATAACATGGTATTAGTTTTTTACCACTTTTTTCTCGACATAATATACTATGACTATTTGAACACTTTATTGACATGATATATATATAATGACGTTTTGCGACATAACATACTGTGACTTTTTCAACACTTTATTGACATGCTATACTATGACGTTTTGCGACATAACATACTATTAGTTTTTTACCTTTTTTTTCGACATAATATACTATGACTATTTGAACAATTTATTGACATGGTACATATATAATGACGTTTTGCGACATAACATACTATGGCTTTTTCAACACTTTATTGACATGCTATACTATGACGTTTTGCAACATAACATACTATTAGTTTTTTACCACTTTTATCTCAACATAATACGCTATGACTATTTGAACACTTTATTGACATGATATATATACTATGACGTTTTGTGACATAACATACTGAGTTTTTTAACACTTTTTTTCGACATGCTCTAATATGACTTTTTTAAACTTTTTTTCGTCATAATATACTTTGACTATTTGAACACTTTATTGACATGATATATATACTATGACGTTTTGCAACATAACATACTATTAGTTTTTTACCACTTTTATCTCAACATAATACGCTATGACTATTTGAACACTTTATTGACATGATATATATACTATGACGTTTTGTGACATAACATACTGAGTTTTTTACCACTTTTTTTCGACATAACATACTATGACTATTTGAACACTTTATTGACATGCTATACTATGACGTTTTGCTACATAACATACTATGAGTTTTTGAACACTTTATTGACATGCTATACTATCACATTTTGCGAAATAACATACTGAGTTTTTTAACACTTATGAACATGCTATACTATGACGTTTTGTGGCATAACACACTAATAGTTTTTTACCATTTTTTTTAAAGATAATATTCTATGACTATTTGAACACTTTATTTACATGATATATATACTATGACGTTTTGTGACATAACATACTATGACTTTTTGAACACTTTGTTTTCGACATAACATACTATGACTATTTGAATACTTTAAAGACATGCAATTCTATGATGTATTGCGACATAACATACTATGAGTTTTTTCACATTTTTTTTCGACATAATATACTATGACTATTTGAACTATTTATTGACGTACTATACTATGACCTTTTGCAACATAACATACTTTGAGTTTTTTCACACTTTTTTCAACATGCTATACTATGACTTTTTTTCCCGACGTGATATGACTATTTGAACACTTTATTGCCATGCTAAACTATGACATTTTGTGACATAACATACTGAGTTTTTTGAACACTTTTTTTCGACATGCTCTAATATGACTTTTTTAAACTTTTTTTTAGACCTAATATACTGTGACTATTTGAACACTTTATTGACATGCAATACTATCACGTTTTGCGTCATAACATGAGTTTTTTCACATTTTGTTTTCGACATAATATTCTATGACTATTTGAACACTTTATTGACATGCTAAACTATGACATTTTGTGACATAACATAATGAGTTTTTTAACACTTTTTTTCGACATGCTCTAATATGACTTTTGTAAACTGTTTTTTTCGACATAATATACTTTGACTATTTGAACACTTTATTGACATGCTATACTATGACGTTTTACGACATAACACACTGAGTTTTTTAACACTGTTATGGACATACTATACTATGAGTATTTGAACACTTTATTGACATACTGTACTATGATGTTTTTAACACTTTTTCAACATCCTACAGTATTTGAAAACTTTTCGACATAATATACTATGACTATTTGAACACTTTATTGACATGCTATACTATGACGTTTTGTGGCATAACATACTATTAGTTTTTTACCTTTTTTTTTCGAGATAATATACTATGACTATTTGAACAATTTATTGACATGATATATATATAATGATGTTTTGCGACACAACATACTATGACTTTTTGAACACTTTATTGACATGCTATACTATGACGTTTTGCAACATAACATGCTATTAGTTTTTTACCACTTTTTTCTCGACATAATATGCTATGACTATTTGAACACTTTATTGACATGATATATATACTATGACGTTTTGTGACATAACATACTGAGTTTTTTGAACACTTTTTTTCGGCATGCTCTAATATGACTTTTTCAAACTTTTTTTCATCATAATATACTTTGACTATTTGAACACTTTATTGACATGCTATACTATGACGTTTTGCTACATAACATACTATGAGTTTTTTACCTTTTTTTTTCGACATAATATACTATGACTATTTGAACACTTTATTGACATGCTATACTATGACGTTTTGCGACATAACATACTATTAGTTTTTTACCACTTTTTTCTCGACATAATATGCTATGACTATTTGAACACTTTATTGACATGCTATACTATGACGTTTTGCGACATAACATACTATTAGTTTTTTACCACTTTTTTCTCGACATAATATGCTATGACTATTTGAACACTTTCTTGACATGATATATATACTATGACGTTTTGTGACATAACATACTGAGTTTTTTTAACACTTTTTTTCGGCATAATATACTATGACTATTTGAACACTTTATTGACATGCTATACTATGACGTTTTGTGGCATAACATACTATTAGTTTTTTACCTTTTTTTTTCGAGATAATATACTATGACTATTTGAACAATTTATTGACATGATATATATATAATGATGTTTTGCGACACAACATACTATGACTTTTTGAACACTTTATTGACATGCTATACTATGACGTTTTGCAACATAACATGCTATTAGTTTTTTACCACTTTTTTCTCGACATAATATGCTATGACTATTTGAACACTTTCTTGACATGATATATATACTATGATGTTTTGTGACATAACATACTGAGTTTTTTGAACACTTTTTTTCGGCATGCTCTAATATGACTTTTTCAAACTTTTTTTCGTCATAATATACTTTGACTATTTGAACACTTTATTGACATGCTATACTATGACGTTTTGCTACATAACATACTATGAGTTTTTTACCTTTTTTTTCGACATAACATACTATGACTATTTGAACACTTTATTGACATGCTATACTATGACGTTTTGCGACATAACATGCTATTAGTTTTTTACCACTTTTTTCTCGACATAATATGCTATGACTATTTGAACACTTTCTTGACATGATATATATACTATGACGTTTTGTGACATAACATACTGAGTTTTTTTAACACTTTTTTTTGGCATAATATACTATGACTATTTGAACACTTTATTGACATGCTATACTATGACGTTTTGCTACATAACATACTATGAGTTTTTGAACACTTTATTGACATGCTATACTATCACATTTTGCGACATAACATACTGAGTTTTTGAACACTTTATTGACATGCTATACTATCACATTTTGCGACATAACATACTGAGTTTTTTAACACTTATGAACATGCTATACTATGACGTTTTGTGGCATAACACACTAATAGTTTTTTACCATTTTTTTTAAAGATAATATTCTATGACTATTTGAACACTTTATTTACATGATATATATACTATGACGTTTTGTGACATAACATACTATGACTTTTTGAACACTTTGTTTTCGACATAACATACTATGACTATTTGAATACTTTAAAGACATGCAATTCTATGATGTATTGCGACATAACATACTATGAGTTTTTTCACATTTTTTTTCGACATAATATACTATGACTATTTGAACTATTTATTGACGTACTATACTATGACCTTTTGCAACATAACATACTTTGAGTTTTTTCACACTTTTTTCAACATGCTATACTATGACTTTTTTTCCCGACATGATATGACTATTTGAACACTTTATTGCCATGCTAAACTATGACATTTTGTGACATAACATACTGAGTTTTTTGAACACTTTTTTCGACATGCTCTAATATGACTTTTTTAAACTGTTTTTTAGACATAATATACTTTGACTATTTGAACACTTTATTGACATGCTATATTATGACGTTTTGCGACATAACACACTGAGTTTTTTAACACTGTTATGGACATACTATACTATGAGTATTTGAACACTTTATTGACACGCTATACTATGACGTTTTGCGACATAACAGACTATTAGTTTTTTACCTTGTTTTTCGACATAATATACTATGACTATTTGAACACTTTATTGACATGATATATATACTATGATGTTTTGTGACATAACATATTGAGTTTTTTTAACACTTTTTTTCGACATGCTCTAATATGCCTTTTTTAAACTTTTTTTCGTCATAATATACTTTGACTATTTGAACACTTTATTGACATGCTATACTATCACGTTTTGCAACATAACATACTGTGAGTTTTTTAACACTTTTATGGACATGCTATACTATGACGTTTTGTGACATAACATCCTAATAGTTTTTTACCACTGTTTTTTTTTTGACATAATATTCTATGAGTATTTGAACACTTTATTGACATGATATATATACTATGACGCTTTGCGTCATGACATACTATGAGTTTTTTCACATTTTTTTTTCGACATAATATTCTATGACTATTTGAACACTTTATTGCCATGCTAAACTATGACATTTTGTGACATGAGTTTTTTAACACTTTTTTTTCGACATGCTCTAATATGACTTTTTTTAACTTTTTTTTCGACATAATATACTTTGACCATTTGAACACTTTATTGACATGCTATACTATGACGTTTTGCAACATAATATACTGTGAGTTTTTTAACACTTTTATGGACATGCTATACTGTGACGTTTTGTGGCATAACATACTAATAGTTTTTTACCACTTTTTTTTAAAATAATATTCAATGACTCTTTGAACACTTTACTGACATGATATATATACTATGACGTTTTGTGACAGAACATACTATGACTTTTTGAACACCTCATTGACATGCTATACTATGTTTTGTGACATAACATGCTATTAGTTTTTTAACACTTTTTTTTCTACATAATATACTATGACTATTTGAACAATTTATTGACATGATATATATACTATGACGTTTTGTGACATAACATACTATGACTTTTTGAACACTTTATTGACATGCAATACTATCACGTTTTGCGACATAACAAACTGAGTTTTTTAACACTTTTATGGACATGCTATACTATGACGCTTTGTTGCATAACATCCTTATAGTTTTTTACCACTGTTTTTTTTGACATAATATACTATGAGTATTTAAACACTTTATTGACATGCTATACTATGACGTTTTGCTACATAACATACTATGATTTTTTTCCTTTTCTTTCGAGATAATATACTATGACTATTTGAACACTTTATTGACATGCTATACTATGACTTTTGCGTCACAACATACTATGAGTTTTTTAACACTTTTTTTCTACATACTACTGTGACTATTTAAATACTTTATTGACATGCTATACTATGACGTTTTGCGACATAACATACTGTGAGTTTTTTTCACTTTTTTTCCGACATAATATACTATGACTATTTGAACACTTTATTGACGTTTTGCGACATAACATACTGAGTTTTTTAACACTTTTTTGACAGACTATAGTATTTGAAAACTTTTTTCGACATACTTTACCATGACTTTAACACTCGAGTTTTTAACACTCTTTTCAACATGCTATACTATGACTTTTTTTCCCGACATGATATGACTATTTGAACACTTTGACATGCTAAACTATGACATTTTGTGACATAACATACTGAGTTTCTTTTACACTTTTTTTCGACATGCTCTAATATGACTTTTTTTTTTTTTTTAAATTTCGACATAATATACTTTTGACTATTTGAACACTTTGACATGTTATACTATGACGTTTTGCAATATAACAGTATGACTTTTTTAACACTTTTTTTCGACATGCTATACTATGACTGTTTGAACACTTTTTTGACATGTTATGACTTTTTTCATCATACTACACTATGTGTTTAACACTTTTTTTGACACAATATACTTTGAATTTTTGAACCCTTTTTTCACATTATACCATGACGTTTTTCACACTTTTGACATACTGTACTATGACTTTCTTTGCAGCCAACTACAAAAAACACAACAAACTTGCTAACTCGGCTTCTTCTCCGGAGCCTTTGTGCTCCACTGTCTCGCAGGTTAACTTCTATCACAGCGGTGCCTGGTTGGCGTGACGTGTGGTTATGCTGCTGCCGTGGTCCTGCCAGATGCCTCTTGCTGCTGCTATTATCATTAGTCATACTTCTGCTGGTATTATATGATTATTGTCACATATGTACACTATCAGATATTAATATATACTTTCAACATATTGTACAGTAGCCAGAATCATAATTATAATATTACTTTCATTAATGTTGTTGTAAGCTATTAAAATTGTCTGTCCTGCATCTCTCTCTGTTTCTCTGTCTCATTGTGTCATACGGATTACTGTTAATTTATTATGTTGATCTGTTCTGTATGACATTCTAAACATAAGCATAAAGTATTATAAAATGGAAATACTCAAGTACTAGTACCAACTAACAGTGTTGACAAATCGGTTCTCAGAATAACACAATCAGTTGTGACACTAACAAAAGATGACACTTCCAGCCTGCACTGTTGAAAAATCTGTATTTAAAACAGTCAAAAACAGGTTAAGCAAACAAGGACTTAAACAGTAATTTCTTTTCCTTTTTTTATTATTGTGAAAACCAATAATCACATTTGTGAGTGAAAGAAATCCTTTTTCTGGCTAGAATTTTACAATCAAATAAATCTCACACAACTCTGCAAAAAATGACTATTAGATTTAAAAGTAAATACAATAAGAGTTACGTCAGATTACTTTACAACTAATGTAATATTTACAGTAATGTTGCACTTAAAGATCCTTCTCTGGACTGTACGATCCTCCTCTGGAGAATCTTTCAGAGTTTTTCTAAAACATCATGAAAAACAATGAAAAAAAAAATCTCAAGCTTTCTTGCTACGGAATGAAATAACAGTGTTTCCACTTACTGAGAATTTAATTAAAACAAACAAACAAACAAACAAACAAATAGATTGGTGGGCATTTGTGCTGGCAATTAAAAGTGTGAAAACAACATGATGCAGGAAAAGAGCATTAAAATAACACCGTAAAACTGTTCATGTTTCAGTGAACTATTTAAAAATAAAAATAAAAAATTAAAATGTGAATTAACCTTTCTCCATCCCCTCGCCCCAGGAACCAACAAAAATATATCCCCCTTTGTCGTGTGATTCTCAAATTCTCACTAGATACAATTAAAACTTTTGTACAGTGCTTTATCATTATATATCTTTGACAGACCTTAACGAGGGGAAGAAATTTTTAAGCCATAAATGTCTCTCCTATTGCAGTGATATAGCTACAGTTATTCAATGATTAAAATAAAATAAAGGGGGAAAACAACACATACAGGAGGAGACGGTCAGTTTGCATCAAGCTTTGACCTTGTTGGAAACCTCCTTCCCCTGAGAGAAGAGACACTGACGCTCCTTGACTCTCCGGAGCACCGCTGGGGATCGAGTTCTCCTGCTCCTGACTGCAACACACACATAAAGCAATGTTTGGAATGACACAACACACAATTTACTCAAGTAATGTCGAAATGTCAATGCCAATTTTCACTTCTACTTATTCTTTTTCAAACATACAAAGAGCGAATTCAGTGATGCTATAAATGAAATGCTTTGTGCTTGTAAGCCTCTGAGAACCACTCAAGTTTCTCTGACAGTTTACATCCATGTTTGTGAAAACATGAACCTTCACCCCCCCCCCGGCAGAGAACAAAGTAACCAGCAAGCCTTGTTTAATGTTAGTAACATTCCTCTGTGGTAGGGCATTAACAGAAAAGTCGATTTGTCGATGCGTCGACGTCAGTGGCACAAGTCGACGCCCCCCGGGAGGAGCCGACAAGTCGTGTGTTCAGACACACATCACATGTATGGAGATACTTCACTTTCCTCCGCTGTCAATGTGATGACGTCATCAAATGACGTGTCAACTCGACTTCAACTTTAGATAAGTCGACGTGAAAAAAATCAAAGTCGTTAATGCCCTAACGTTACTCTGTGGAGCCAAAGGAGATGGAAAATTATACTTCTGGCAATGCGACTGAAAAATCTCCAGAATCACAAAAAGAGTCATCAGCTGGCTTTTCACGGATTCTCAAAGGTCGTGAATGTTTTTCTTCGACTAAGCTTCAGTTATCTCGGAGGCCAGCAGAGTCTAAAAAAACCCCCTCATTGTTTTGTTTTTCTGCACCGACACGCAGTTTTTGTTAGAACAGCCGTCTCTGGGGACTATTTGAATTCTCTTTGTAGCCTTCTCCAGTTTGTGCACCTTCTGAGTCAAACAGGCCTCAGTGGGGTTTATGTTTTTATTGTGGTTTTATTCTGATAATAAAAATATCTGCATTCCAACAGGAGGCCGCATTTTTATCCAAGTCAGAGCTTCTGGAGCTGCTGCTCATTCAAACACATTCTGGAGATTCATATGTCTGGGAAGCCAGAGACTCATGTGCCGAGTGGTCACCTTAATCTGCCGCAATGCCCAGTGGGAGTTGTATTCAGGTTTAGTAAAGACGTAGCATTAGACAGCAGAGACACAGACTGATGAAATGAGGGACAAGCCGGATCAGCTGACAGAGCCGAAACAGGCAGACAACAAGCACAAACAGGGAGTCAGATTATATTGGGAGGGCAGATTAAAAGACAGACCAACAGAGATGAGCAAAGTCGGGAAAAGGAAGCAAACAAAGGATAAATAAAGACAGCAGCCTGGTGGAAGCTACGCACAGGACAGGCAGCAAAAAGCAATAGACATCAAGCCCGTTACTGTGACCATTTTCCCATCATGTGTACTATAGAAATTGATAAATGTACTCAAGAAAGAGCCCCTATATATAGATGGTGCTTTAAAAAGAGTCAGTGGAACACTATAAAGTTGCAGGGAACTGGCTGACAGTATTAAGATGGAGGGTAATGTGGATGAGTGTACTGCCGAAGTTACAAATATGATATCTGAAGCCGCCTCAAAAAGTATTCCTAAAACTGTAATAAGAGGGAATAAGAGAATGGTGCCATGGTGGAACGATGAATGTAGTTTGGCTATTAAAGAAAGGAATATTGCCCTCAAATCTCAGAAACAACTTGAGTCTAGACAATCTGATTGAATACAAAAGAAAAAGAGCTAGAGCTGGCAAAATAATTAAAATTGCTAAATTGCTTCTACTATTGGAAGAGAAAGAGATGTCATCCATGTATGGAATATGCTCAGAAAGATGAGTGGAAGAAGGGCTGCCAATAAAATATCAGTTCTTGCTAATCAAGATTGCCTAGCAATAACAGATGTGGAAAAGGCCAATGTTTTTGGGAGGATATTTGCAAATGTTCATAGTGGCAATCATCTTACAGACATGCATAAACGAAGGAAGGAGGAAGTTTTAAACGATAATGGAAATGTGTACACCAAAAAGGTAGACTGTAGCTCAGCCACTGATATGGATTTCTCCTTGAGGGAAATGAGAAGGGCTTTAAAAAGGAAGCAAGAATTCTGTTCCAGGACCAGACCAGTTGAGTTATGTCATGTTCAGACAATTACCAGAGGAAGCACTAGAAATTGTGCTAAAACTTTTCAATAAGATTTGGTCAGAAGGAAATCTACCTGATGAGTGGAAGTTGGCGTTAGTTTTGCCATGGAAAGATGCAGCTAATGCTGAAAATTACAGGCCTATTGCCCTCACTTCACATTTATGTAAATGGATGGAAAAAATGATTGTTTACCAGCTATCATACCTTTTAGAGAGAAAAACATCTGTTAAATGAGTATCAGAGTGGCTTCAGGAAAGGAAGATCCACAACTGATCATTAATTAAAGTGACTAGTGACATTGAGAAGACCCTAAATATGAAGCAACTGATGGTGATAGTTTTCTTTGACATCGAGAAAGCTTATGATTCCATGTGGCAAGAAGGCCTGTTAATTAAAATGAGTAAGTTAGGCATAGGAGGACGCTTATACAACTGGATCATGGACTTTTTAACAAAAAGGACATTTAAAGTAAAAGTAGGTTCTGATTGACGATATATTTGAGAATGCAGGGGTAGGTATACAGTCCTCACTGTACGCTGATGACGGAGCAATCTGGAAAAGGGAGAAAAACATGCCACATGTTCTGAAATGCATCCAGAAAGCAGTAACAGATGTAGCGAGATGGTCCTATGATTGGGGATTTAAAATCTCTGTTTCAAAATCATGTTATATGTTGGTTACTAAAAAGAAAATAGTCAACAAGCAGGCGTTAACTCTTTACAGTAAGCCCATGGAAAGAGTCAGAGTGTTTAAGTACCTAGGTCTATGGATTGATGATAAATATACGTGGAAAAATAATATTGAGAAAGTTGAGACCAAATGTAAAAAGGTGTAAATGTAAATAAACCTCATGAGGTGTTTGGCCGGTCTGGCATGGGGAGCTGACAGAGAGGCATTACTACACATATACAGGGCTCTGTTGAGAGCCACCTTGGATTATGGATATATGGTGTTTGATATAGCTGCAAAAAGTCATCAAAAATTAGACAGGATGCAATATAGAGCATTAAGACTTTGTCTTGGAGCAGTTAATACCACACCATCAATGCTTTGCTGGTGGAATCCAGTTAACTGCCGTTGAATTTAAGAAGAACTAAATTATCACTAGCATATTGAATAAGAATTCTGGGAAAAGGAAATGGAAATATAGCTTCATCTGTTCTGCAAAACTGTTGGGAGTACGTAACTTTTACTCGTAAACAGTTTGGATGGGAAATTAATAAGAAGGTGAAACAGTACAAATTAGATTCCATACAGCACAGTCCAGCAGTTATAATTAGCAGCATTCCTCCATGGATATTTCCACAACGCAAAGTTAACCTGCAAATATTAGACAAGAAAACAGAATGGATAAAGAATAATCTGAACATAGGATATCTTTCTCAAAAACATCTGAAGAGCAGCTATTACAGTTACCTGCAGATTTTTACAGATGGATCTAAACACCCAAATAATGAGCATGTAGTAGGCATTTACATCCCAGAGTTTGATAAAGGTATTGTCAAAAGAATTTCGAACAAGTTGTCAGTGTTCATGGCAGAAATGGTAGCAATAATAATCAGTCTTCAGTGGGTAGAGCAGGTCAAACCACTTAAAGTAGTTATATGTTAAGATTCTGCAGCTGCAATGCAGAGTAGTCAATCTGGAGAAACAGCTCGAGAAGATCTACTGTTAGAAGTGTACTTGATTTTATTGAACCTACAGCATCTAGGGATAGATGTCCACTTCTGTTGGATTCCGGCGCATGCAGGCATTGAGGGAAATGAGATAGCAGACAAACTGGCTAAAAGTGCATTAAACAAAAATGAAAATGATATTTTAGATCTTTGTTTTGGGAGAGAAGAGGCAAAATCAATCATCCACCAGGGAATTAAGACAAAAGGGCAGGAAATATGGAATAATGACACAAAGGGTAGGGAATATTACAAAATTAAAAAGTCTGTCAGAGTGAAGAGGTCCAGAGGGAAATGTAGGAAAGAAGATGTCACGTTCACTTGGATAAGACTAGGACACACAGGACTAAACAGTACACTGTTTATCATGAAAAAGAGAGAATCAGATAAATGTGAAACTTGTGGACTTAGAGAAACTGTTGAACATGTACTATTTGGATGTAGGAAATTCATTACAGAAAGGAAAAGGTTGAAGGATGGTGTGGTCAAATTGGGTAGGGAATGGAGCATCAAAGGGCTCCTATAGCTAGGAGAGAAACAGGCTCAGGTTCAAAGGGCAGTTCTTAAGTACATATATGAAACAGGATTAATGTCCAGAATATGAGTATTTATTATTTTTTTATTTTTATCAATGAAATGAACCCAGTATAAATTCATGATGTTACACACTCTGATACAGTAGGTGGTGGCATGCACCTTTAACACTGGTTTGTAGCCTGCCATTAAAACAGAAGAAGAAGAAGAAGAAGAAGAAGAAGAAGAACAACAACAACAACAACAACAACAACAACAACAACAAGCTCCTTTACCAAAGTTAGCCATAGATGCCGCATTCAGCGGTGCTCCTCATTGGAGCAATATGTCAACGCGGGCCTCAAGAAATGCCTGAAGGAGGTCACACCGACTGAAACGTTGCTTAAATAAAATGAAAAGAGTGAGACAGTGTGCTGGAGCCTTTTTTGATTTTTATAAATGTCACTGTAACAGAAGCCCATCTTACCGCAAAGGTATTTTAACTACAAATTGTGTCACTCACTGAGGTTGGCTTCTCCTGGTCGCCTGGTGGCTGAACCTGAACATCAGGACTCTGTAGAGCAGGTTGGGATGTCCTGGTTGACCTGGATGTACTGGGCACCTGGAGATAAAGTTAATTATTTACCAGTAAGTCAAGAGGAACAATATCAAACAGTGTGTTTCTATTGTTATGTTTAGTGAGCATTACACATGCTACATTATATCATTATTTATACAGAAACTATTTCAATACTAACTTTGCAGAGATGCTCGGGAAAACTGAATATAGAGGGAGTCCCTCAAACGGACAGTCTGCCCAGTCCTGTCGAAGTCCTAAGGTCTGAAGTGACAGCTGCAGATGACTGAGGAGTCACTCGGGACAAAGTCCTTTCTCCTCACTGCTGCTACTCATGCCCGTCTCCTATCTGAATTTTTGGGAAACTACACACAACATAAGTGTGTCAGAAAAACGCAGTTCCACATAATTTGTAATTAGAATTCATGCCACAAATTAACTTAACTACTAACGTTATACTGCGTTATGTCACGATGGTGCCATGAAACAGATAGTGGACAATTTGGAATAACGTTAACACATACACTGACAGAGCTGTTTGACAAAGCATCATAATTTTATAAGTAATATTATACAAATGTTGACCTTTTTTCTTTAAGTTGTGTGACATAGCGTTACCTTAATTTGGCATTAGGACCAGATCAGGACAGTTACTTTACTTGATTAGCTTAAAAGAAGGATCACTTTTTGATGTAAAATTATCTCATTAAACATGTTCGTAACAGTAAAATATTGTAAAACACCTTCTTACCTGTGGAATGTTATTCCCTTGTGCTTGGTTTTAACACTTCTTTTGTTAGTCCACCCAAATGCAGAGCAAAAATGTGGCATTTTTGCTGAATCTGACCGGTCAGAGCATCTGGGCAAGATGGCGGCGTGATTGGTTTACCCGCGTGTTGTCAACCAACAGGTTGTCAGAGACACTGGTGGTTTGTAGCGTCACCTGCTGGACAGGAGGCTACACTGTAATGCAGATTCAAAGACTGGTGTTTTAAAGGAGCGCGTCACCCAAAAAAAAATCATCATTTGTATATCTTTTTGAATATTTTTTTTTTTTGCATGTCTTTACGAGGAACGCAGAAAATTCAACAACATCCGTTTACAGACTCTCACACTACTACATCCAGTGCAGGGGCGTAAATACAGACAGCGCAGACAATGAGATTGTACATAGGCCTATGAGGTGGGGGGTAGAGGGGGCTTGCATATGATTCAGATTGTCACCTCAGAACTACAAGTGTTCAAAGAGGAACTCATATTAATTTAAAAATGGTGCCATTTACTATAGGCTACATGGCCTAAAATGCAAACCCATCTCCATCATGATTGTCTTTTCTTTTCTTTTCTAAAATAGTTAGAAGCAATCTATGACAAAATGATCTGCTTATTCTACATGACCTACATGAGCAGTGTTGGGGGAGCGTTACAGTAATACTTTATAGCAGTTACAAAATAATATAACTTGTTACCAACAGGATTTGGTAACAAGTTTTCCCAGGATTCCCCACCGCTCTGCTTCCGCCAATGCGCCAACAGAAAAAATAGGCCTATCCCCCAAAGTTTATTGTGTCCTGCCTTTACAGACTACATTATAGAAGGGTGCCAGCGATCGGCAAATCTGGGTCATGCCATACTGTAGATTATCATGTTCGGTATGTTTCCATTTAAATACCTGCATGTGTTTCCATTCACATCCCCTACAATTGCAGAGCAACGCCAATACACCATCCCATTCTTATACATAACTCTCTCTCCGGTGCTGTTGTAGCTGACCGCCACCCCAGAAACCGGCAACTGGGTCTTCTAGCTCCGGTGTAATAATTTGGGTTCACCTTGGCAAGTGTGTGCGTTTAAACTGTGCTCACTGCCAAGACAGGCTATTCCTTCTTGTGTGATGCTGTTTATGCAAAGTGTTTTATTGACTGATTGATTGATTGAATTTATTTGATAAATTTAAACACAGTACACAAATGTGCATACAGAATTAAAATTCATCAGGATATTGCAATAAAGTCACGTGTGTTTTTTCCATTGTGTTCCTGAAGTATGGGCTACGAGGCAGGCAGGAATAGGGGCTGACATGTATGTGCTAATAATATCCCATTTTTACACTAACACACCTAATAAAAACATAAAACAGCAATGTCATACAGTCATAAAGGACAATAAAAAAAACACTTAAATTCAGAAACTAGACCAGTAACTTAAAACTGTCCTGGAAAGGATGTTTCACCATTCTAGCTTACTCAACCTGCATTTTGTAGATGGTTTTTAAAACTGCTCAGAGAAAGGGCAGATTTAATGTGATTTGGATTTTATTGTACTCCTCTCTTCCCAATGTAGAGGAATGTGCTTCTCCATACCTTATTGTTTAGATTGGGTTGTTTCAGATTAGATACACTAGCACTCGTATTAAGGCCATGAGATTCCCAAACAGACACAGACCTTGTACAATCATATGTACATCATGATAAGTTTTACCTGTTGAATTCTACCTTCAACAGGGAGCCAGTTCAACTCTTTTAAATGGTTTGGGCTCATACTCATACTTGGACTGAGATTTGGGATGACACTTATTGTGGTGAATCAAAGAGCAAATGATGAGCTTCAGACAGCCTGGAACAAACTGTCTCCAGACTCTTTCACGCCTGTCACATGTGCTCAGTGTGAACCTGCCCTCATCTGTGAAGTCTTCACAGTGAAGAGAACGGAGTGCCAGTGGCGGACCTACCAATTCTGGTGTTCTCTGGTGAATGCCAATTGGGCTGCACGGTGCCGGGCTGCGAGCACAGGTTCCCCTAGAGGATGTGGAAGCCTCATGCCACCCTCATGGAGTCTATTTCTGACAGTGTGGTCAGAGACATGCACACCAGTAGCCTGCTGAAGGTCATTCTGTAGAGCTCTGGCAGTGCTCCTCCTGTTCACACAAAGGAGCAGATATTGGTTCTGCTGCTGGGTTGATGCCCTTATATGGCTCTGTCCAGCTCTCCTCATGTGAGGGCCGGTCTCCTCGTTTCTCCTCCATGCTCTTGAGACTGTGCTGGGAAACACAGCAAACCCTCTTCAGACTGCATGTACAGATGTGCCATCCTGGAGTAACTGGACTGCCTGTGCAACCTGATTGGGCTGCAGGTGACAAGGACACTAGCAGAACACAAACTAGATTAGAATCAGTCAGAGAGCAACTGTCTGCCCACCACATGCAAAACCATTCCCTTTTTGGGGGTTGTCTTGCTTTTGCCTCTCTATTGCACCTGTTGGCAGCTTCATTTGCACTAAAGCAGGTACACGTGTGCTTCCTAAATGGACACATTGATATCTCTGAAGTTTTAACTGACACTGTGACCATTAAGTGTTCCCTTAAACATGTCTCTTTTTTTTTACTGGAATAACTTTAAGAATTTGCTGGAAATGTACCCCCACAAATATACACTTGGCAGCGAGTTTATTATGTACACCTGGCTAAAACTCATTCAGTTTAACCTGTAATAAATCCTCCTTCATGAGGTTCATAACTTTATAGTATTTAACTTTATAGTCATTTTTTATAGTCATTTTGGAGGCTGTGGTTTGTGATGCTGTTGAATCGCACACAAAGAGGTGCTTCTAATATTTTGTCCATTGCTTTTGTCATGGAGTGTAATTTCATTTAATTTGTTGAGGTGTCTACAGCTATCACACACTTATTCTTTTCGAGATCTCTCCAAGATGATTTTTAGACAAATTTGAGACGATAAGAAGTTCAGTAGTTATCTTCCCGTGGGGGGTAGGAATGGTAGGTAGGTTGTTGGGGGTTAGGGTTAAAGAACAACGTAAAAAGAATATAAGGTGGAGTATTAAGTTTAAAATTTTGAAATGTGGACTTTCACAAAGAATACCTTGAACAATTTTGACAAAAATAGATTTAAGATGAATGCAATTAGAACAAATGTCCATGGCAATTGAGACCTTACAAAATCAAATTAAGACTAATGACTTTTAAGGCTTGAAGTTTGTAAAATTGAAGACATCTGAAGACCTTCTAAGGACCTGCAGACACCCTACTCATTGCATTTTTTGTGTGAAATAAATATTCATAAACTGTGATGTTTGCTAAAAGCTAGGTTGAATAAAAATAAGTTACTTGTTTACATTCCTTTCTTGTAACAACACCTACACCTGATACTGATCCCCAAACCTTGCATGAATACTGCCTGGATGCCAATTAAATCATAAGTCGATTATTGATGCAGCTGGTCATTAAAAGCACCTTTTATTTATACAGTAATATTTACAAGTCACTTTGAAGATTAAGCATGTGGGAAAGGGTCAGGACAGAGCAAACACACATTAAGACCAAAACAGGTTGATCTTTTCTCAGATTACACTGATAAACCAATAGTAACACAAAAGAGAAGAAGACAACTAAAGACATCGTTATTGAAATAAAATATAGTTTCACAGAACATACAAACAGTCCCTGAGGTGTTCGCTAACAAAGCCCAGAGAGCACTTACATGTTCATCTCAGACTAGTTGTTTCAAAAGATATCCACCAATTAAAAAAAAACACAAAAAACAAAAAGGTTTAGAAAAAATTTAACATGAACAGTTCAGTCAGACATTATAAAAACACTGAAGAACAGCCACTGGCAGAGGGTGCACTCCATAAGATCTGAGTGGAAAATCTACAAACCACATACACCTGATGGGTAAAACCATCCCAACAGTAACATGACTGATGACGTTTCTAGCTTCCTCTTACGCTCTAACCTGAGCTTTGTTGATAGGGTCATCATTAAATTAAAACTGACACATTTAAATGTGATAATCTGGGAACAAGCTGGGCAACACCAGTCTTATCCACTCATATAAAAACAAAAACACTGAACTTGAACAAGTAGTTGGGGGGGCAGGCTACTACAAGTGCAGCAGTATTCATTATTCCTCTACTCAGCTTGCTCGTCCCTTTGCATACACAGTATACAGATATGAACTTCTCTCTAAAATAACACATTCATCATTCCCAAGTTTTAATTTACTTCCTGACAAACTGATGGGTTTCTTAACAATATCTCCCAGCACCAATGCCTTTTTCCATTTTGTCTTTTCAAAACATGAAAAGTTTGACTAAGATCATGAACAGAGGTGGGAAAAAAATCAGAGCCCTGCAAAATAACCCTTGGGCAGAGCAGATGATCATATGAGCAAGGAAATGAAAAAGGAGAGAAGAAGAACAAATGTGAACCTAAAGTTTAAGAAATTATTTTAAAATGTCTTTTTTTAAACGCTCCATGATAGTTAGCGGGTGATGGTCTTCACTTCTTGTAAACAAGACAAGGCTGTGGATGAGACATCGGGGTGAGGAGTTGATTGTGCCTGATGGAGCCCTTAGCTGTCAATCATCTCTGACAGTTCCTGCAGCAGGTCATCCTCTCCAATGCCAGGGTCAACGTCTCCCTCCAGATGGTCGTCGGTGAACTCGCTGATCAGCTCCTCAAATTCATCCACAGCAGAGGTGGAGGTAGAGCGGGATGCAGCTACACTCAGTCTCCGTGACTTGGGCTGGGTGGGAGACTTCAGGGCTGGGCTGGAATGCACAGAGAGGCTTGTTATTGATTTAGGAGCGTCACGTATTTATGCTACCTTACAAAGGGCAACATGAACCGATATCAATTACTTATTAGGGTTAGGGGAAATTTTTCCCAAATGTTTATGTCAGATTTTCCCCTACCATTATATTACATTTTTCTGACCGAACCCACAGCACAGCACTGTGCACACAGTCAATGGGGCGGAGCCTGTGTTGCGTTCAGGCGTTGTTGTCACGTACTTGAATAGGCCATAGCACAACACAGCAGCATATCATGTGTGCCGAACCCGAGCAAAATTTTTGATTTGTTATCTGAATGGTTAATATTCTATGAGAAAACACTGTTTGGACTGATTGCTCCTCACTTGAAAAAGGATTAAATACTGGTGGTGTCCTGTAACATTTCTTTATACAGTCAGTTTTCTTTAACTTTGCCAGTAATTAATACATCACTCCCCACACCTGCTTACAGATATTTACTTTGTGATATCTGACATTGCCAAGAAGTGAGTTTTCATGTTATTAAGTTGAAGTGAAAGTGAAGCTCTCTGTGAACCTTTACCTTTGGGGGACTGTACAGGCCTCTCTGGCTGCAGCAACGTTGACAGTCTGCTTGGCTTCTTGGCTCAGACTCTGTTTGAAGACAGGGACAGTCTGCAGCTCCTCTCTCAGTGGGCTGGAGCTAGAGCCCGAGTCCAGCAGGGTGCTGGGACTACGGGGAACAGCAGAGCTCAGCTGAGCCTCAGCACTGGACGACGGAAACTCCTGACAATGGAACAAAAGTTAGAAGAGCTCAATAACAGCACTAGATTAATTAGACTCCCATTCATACTTTATCTACATATTCTTTCTTTGAATTTAGGATAAGATTAAATTCAATTAACTGTAGGCAGAATATAAAAAATGGACCTGATACATGAGAGAGATATATTGAAATCAACAGTGTACTGTAAATGGGCTCATTAATCAATTTAACAAAATGTGTCATGTGTGTTACGGACATGTTGAGTGGAAATGCATAGACAGAATGTGAAAGATACAAAAAACTACACAAATCTAGGTGTACAAAAATGCCACATTGGGCACATTTGATTCATACCGTGCCTGAGTAGGGCTGCTGCCTGGTCCCCAATGTGAAAGGCTCCATAGGTATGTTTGAAAAGGTCTTGGCACATATGATCACCATAACTGGCCCAACATGTCAACCTACCTGTCTGTCTGTGTGTGTTGTCTCCTGCAGTGGCTCTTTCAGTGCTGTGGAGGTGGTGTTCAGAGGTTTAACGGCAGCAACGGCAGATCGCTCTGCTCCCTTCCTCTTCTGGCCTGGTTTCACCTTTACGACAGAAGGCTTCACATTCAGCTTGGGCCTCACTGAAAAAGGAGGCAGAGTTTTAACGATGAGCAAACGCACACACAATGAAACAATGAAGCCAGAGCACTTTGTCCTTCCTTTCTTTCCTGTGTGGAGGATCTGTTACACATATGCATTTTTGGACAAACCCTATTTGAAGCCCAGTTATGTGTATACATGGCCACACAAAACAAGAAATCAGGTGTATGCAGAAAGCCGACAATGACAAGGGGTACTTTATGCAATGCTACCGTGTCTCCTCTCTTCCTTCACTCACATCTTAGCTCCTCCCAGCGAGGATGTGAGAGAGAGAGAGATTAGGAGGATGAGAGGAAGGACAAAGGAATCAAAGCTGTCAAATAAGAACTCTTTGAATCCATGATGTTGGTCTTAAGATGCGTCACTTACTGGGTGTGGTATGCAAAATGAAGTATGTATGACAGTGAAAGGTGAAATACCTTTGGTGTCTGCAGTGGGTTCTGGGGATTTCTTCTGATTATTGTTCAGTGTTTTATCAGAAGTAAGGGCCTCTGCACCGGGAACCTGAGGAGATGCTCTGGCCTGCTTGGCTGGTGACAGTGCAATGGAATTCCTTGTGTTTTTGTCTGGGACCTCCCTGGAGCTGTTGGGGCTCTGTGAGTCAGACTCTGGCTCAACATCCAGAAAAGAAGAGCTCAGCTTCACAGGGACTGAGGCCACAGCTCTAACAGCAGCACCTCTTGTACCAGAAGTAGTGTTGTTCAGAGGTGAAGCAGACTTAATTTTGAGGGGGATCAGTTTTCCAACAGGAAGCTTTTGAGTGGAAGACGTAGCGTCAGGGCCAGAGTGGTGGAGGAAGGCGATGAGGAGCCCGGGCATGTAAGACTGATTTTAACAGGAGCCATCCTCTTCAAGGTTACTCCACTGGTTTGTTTCTCAGAAGGCTCTTCTTCAGCTGAGCCTATGGCTTGCTCCTCCATTTCCTGCTTGCGAAGGCGTTTCTCCCGCATGATCTCCTCAAACGTCTTGACCTTGACATTATTACTGGTGGCAGCACTGGTCTAGAAAGATACAGGAAAATTACCATCACAGAGTCAACAGAATAACAATCAATCACAGCCAGTACTATAGTGTCTTATAAACTGTACCTGAGTAGTTTTCAGTGGCTTCTCCGTCTCTGTGCTCCTCTGTGGCTTACCTCCATCTGTGACGTTGCCTGCAGTTTAATAATTTCAAAACATGGCATGTGAGACGAAGATCCGAAAATCAATTCAATTTGAATGACACAACAGCAGGATTAACAACATTCCTTGTGTCAACACACAGGGAACAACCCTATAAAAATGTAGGTGCTGTCTTACTTTGGGAAGCAGGTTTCTTGATGCGCAGTAAGCGAGGCTTCTTAACATCGTTCTCCTCATTATCAGAACTCTTCTTGTTTTCAGCCTCAAGGGCCTGCTGGGCCTGAATTTTTGCTGCCTTCTCTCTGCGAATCTCCTCCAGAGTCTTTACTTTAACCTCCCCTATGTTTGCAGCCTCAGGATCTGGGCCTGCTGTGTCAGACTCTCTCTGGCTCTTGGCCGGAGAGTTCTCCACACCGTGCTTGGCCTTCTTAGCACTTGGTTTCTGTTCCTGTTCCTGTTCCTCCTGCCTTTTTTTCTTAGCATGAAGGATCTCCGAGAACGTCTTAACGTGATCAATGGAGACCTCTTTGATGGTGATGGCTCGCTTGACACCCTTTGTGATTTGGGTTTTGTTGTTTGTTTCAGGAGTCATGACTGTGGGGCCATCTTTCTGGCTCCGATGCTGAGACTTTGCTGCCTTCTCCTGTCTGATCTCCTCCAGAGTTTTGATGCGAATCTGCTCAGGAGCTTTCTTTGACTCCATGCTGGTCTCAGCTGTTGGGAAAGTTGACAACAATAAACAGTGCTTAATCAAAGAGCATGATAAATATCTTTCCAGACAAAATAATGGACAATGTCAATTACTTCTTACCTGGTGGAGTGGGTGTAACAGACCTAGGCAATCCAAGTCTGTCTTTAATAGGCTTCAAGGCTGTAAAAGCAAAAGAAAAGAAAGAGGTTTTAATGACACATTTTTCATTCTGGACTTTTTAAATCATAAACTCCATCAAAACAACTGCCTGTTTTAGACACATATCACAGTCACATTGTTGCTCTTACCACCTTAAAGGATAGCTTCAGTATTTTTTCAACCTGGGCTCTATTTCCCCATGTGTATGTGTGCGTATGATTCATAGGTACAACTCGTTTTAAAATTGGTTCAGTATTGAGGGAGCTGGCAGCTGCGAGGTAGATATGGAGCAAATGCGTCCCATATACGTTTGCGCATTAAAAGTGCTTTTTTCGCCACTGATCGGTTCAGATCGCCAGTGCTATCTCTGTAAATGGCATACTAAGCGTTTCCCTGACTCTTCACCTCCTCCCGGCTGTGACATCCATCTCGCGACACCTTTGCTTGTTGCCGGAAGAAAACAGAGGAGCCATGCTGAGCTCCGCTCAGAGTGGCGCTGGTTGTCCCGGAGTACAGTTGAGAGTTCTACTGCATCGGTATCATGGCTGCATATTTACCCGATTTTGAGAATGAG
The DNA here is from genome assembly GCA_026686955.1 of Epinephelus cyanopodus. Lineage (NCBI taxonomy): Eukaryota > Metazoa > Chordata > Actinopteri > Perciformes > Serranidae > Epinephelus > Epinephelus cyanopodus. The sequence goes on from CM048915.1 coordinate 6,601,208, forward strand.
GATGAGCCCTTTTATTACGATGGCTGCCCATACTTATTTGAGCCCGAGTATACGGATGAGGAGCTCCAACAAAATGAAGAGCAGACGAGGATAGAGAGAGAGGGCCAACGAGCAGAGAAGGGTGAAGCAGCGGCTGCACGAACGTGAATCTCTGAGGACTGGTGGTGCTCCTGTGGTTGCTGTGGCTCCATGCCCACAGAGGAACAATGTCTGTGTTGCCACGAGTGGGACCTGTTGCCAAATATTCATGGTCTCAATGTGTCCTGGGATGATATAGAAACGAACTCTAACTCCAACATCCTGTTGGAAAACTGATCCCCCATGCTGTGTAACTACGTTAGAGAATTTCCCCCCTCTGATCAACAGGGCAGTGCTAGATACCTTTTTTCATGTGCCCAAAATAAATTGGAGGAGGCGGCCAAAACCACAGGGACCAAATGGTCAACTATCCATCAAGTAAGGATAACTAATATGTCTTTATGCATGTAATACTGATACTTAGAATTGTGTCCGAGACGCACATTTACTGTTACATACTTTTCCCCCTCATATATCGTACCCTGTTTTCTTTGAGCAACAAGCAAAGCTCTTGCGAGATGACGTCACGGCTGGGAAGAGGTGAAGGGTCAGGGAAACGCTTAGTATGCTATTTGCAGAGATAGCACTGGCGATCTGAACCGGTCAGTGGCGAAAAAAAAGCACTTTGAATGAGCAAACTTATACAGGACACATTTGCCCCCATATCTACTTCACAGCTGCCAGCTCCCTCAATACTGAACCAATTTTAGAACGAGTTGTACCTATGAATCATACGCACACATACACATGGGGAAATAGGGCCCGGGTTGGAAAATACTGAAGTTATCCTTTAAGATCAACTATTATCAACATGATTTTGAGAAAAAAGGTTCCTGTGATGTTGAGTGAATAATAATTTACTAATTTTTTTTAAGTGTTCTAATGCTCACCTTTCTGGGGGGGCATTAATGGATCGTCCTCATCCACAACTCTGCCCAGACGCCCAGCCAGACCCCTCCTCAGTGGAAAACCTTCTCCACTTATCACATCTACAGCAAGGACAAGTCATGAGCTTCTAATTGGTGCAATTAAGACAATCATTATTAGCACTAGCACTAAATCTGCTGATAGGGTTTAACAAGAGTGAAAATTTACCGGTGGCGGGTATCTTCCTTCCAAGTCTTTCAGCCAAACTGCCTCTTGGTCTTGCAGTTTCTTCAAACACTAGTGGACCTAGGTTAAAATAAGGACCATGCTGATTGAGAACCAGGTAATAATGATATTACTTCTTGTTGGGATTGAAAGAAACAGTTAGGGTTCAATTACTTAAATTGTTTTTGTTTTTTTTTGCGGTTAAATATAAACATTTATTCTTAGTTTTCAAAAGGTGGGTATCCAGACCAGATATCTTAGCATGGAAAATCCATATTTCATTTCATCATCACCTAAGAGACAGAGGCAAGTAAGATGCTGCTTCAAAGCAACCATGAGCAGTGTATTTCAGTGTATAAGGTCTTAAGCTCATCACTGCCAATTATTATGTCTATTTTATCTGTCAATATCAATATTCCAGTCATTGTTTTATCCAAACAGTGCACTGCTACTGTACAATAGCATCAGCAGTCAACCTAACTGTCAAGCTAGCATGTAATTTCCTGGATTTATTTTTATTAAGACCCAAGGTAGGCTCTGATATTTCTTTAAGCTGATCACACAATGTATTTTTGTGTCCCTGTTGAGCAAATTCATCAACACAATTCCTTAAAATCATATTCCACCATAAGATACAGTATGAAATTAGTATTTAGGTAGGATCTCAATCAAACTTGTTTTTTGTTGTTGTTTGTTTTACCATCTCTCGCCTCATAGAGGGGTGGTCGAAATAATGACTGGATGTTTTCTTTCTCTCCATTGGTCGAGGTATCGGGACTCTGGATGGGGTAACCAGCTCTCTTCATGCTGGCCTTTAGCGCCTTCCTCAGCCGTATCTCCTCCAGGGTGCTGACTCCAAAGTTCAGTGAGTCATCTGTCAAGACACACATTACACACCATAAAAAACACCATCATTTCATAAAGGTCACAAAGGATTTGGCAGTAGCACAGCTCTGGGTGCAAATTATGCCTACTTATGTCTGCAAAATTTAAGCCACATCCACACTCATGTTTTCATTTTAAGATGTTTTAAAACAAAAACAATCTCCATACACAGAAGCATTTTAGCACAGTTTCAGAAATAATCTCAATCCATACCAATACGTCTTAAAACACATATCACATGACCATTCACAAACATTGGGCATGTACTTTCTGGTGTAAACAGGAAGCAGGCGGTACATGGAGATCGCAAAAAGTAGGACCAGGGTTTCCTTTGCTTGTATTGACGATAAAGTGGAACTGTTACTGAAAGGAACATGAGTTTAAGGCGGTCAAGGATGCAGAATACAGACTGGAAGTTGTTGCAAAGCAAATACAGCAACATATCTGACCAATACCAGGAGCATTTTCGATTGCCAGTGGAAGCCATGACAATGGGAAAGGAGTAAGGTTACCATCACAAATGGCATATAGGTCTAGTTATGCTGTTTTGGATTGACATGATGTGATGCTCTCAATCAGAGAGCAAATGTGGGTGTCTGCGTCATGGTTTCCAAAGTCTGTTTTTGCCCATCTAGACTAAACCTTAACCCCAGAGTTTTTTAAAATTACTAAAACAAAGTCGGCAGGGTTTTTTTAAGCTCTCCGTTTAGGAGTTCCAAACAGCAGATTAATGTGGACATTGGGTGTAACCACAGCAATAGTTAAGTGATTTTAAATGAAAAAGTAATCATGTGAATGCAACCATAGTCTCTGAGCACAGTCTCACCTGATTTGGGTAGTTTTCTCGGAGATGGGCCAACATCTCCCTCCTCTGAGAACTGATCTGGAAGCATGAAGATATGTGAGTGGTACAGACCACAGGAAAAATACTGTCGGGAGATGAGGACCAAAAAAGGAAGTAATTTTGAGATCAAATCCCTCTTACCATCTTCATCCTCATCATCATCTGCTGGGTTGATCACCACAGGTGGGTGGGTGGGGCTGGGTACTGGCTCCTGAGTTTCTGTCTTGATGACGCTCCTGAGCTGAGGATTGGCTGCAGTGGGGAGAGGGGCAGGTGGCGGGGGGGCTGGTTCCTCATGTGGCTGTTCTTCATTCTTGCTTTGACCTGGTAGAATTGCATTGATTATCATTACCGTCTTTCACATGTGGGTGTGAAATTGTCTTTAACTTTCTTCATTTCAATGCAAGTGTGCTTGCTTCAGAAAAGTTCACTTACTTTTATCAGGTGGGACAAAGACACCGTCAATGCAGCGGGGCCGTTCATGGAAGAAGGCACAGTGTGGCTTCTGGCAGCCGGCCAGCTGGTTCTCCCAATAGCAAGGTATCTCCTTTCGTTTTTTCTGTTTCAATGAAACATAAGTTAAACACCATAAACTTTTGCATATACATGCAACAACACAACTGAATACAAAGGAGGGTAAAAAAAACTATGTGAGGATTTATTGACTTAATCCCATTTTCGCAGTTGCACACTGATTATGTTATTATTTCTCCTATCAACATATGATATGATGACTGAACAGAAAAGATCTAAGTCTGTGGCCTTTGACTTGGGACTGCAATTGTGTAGCTTTTAACTCTGGTATTATAGAGGAAGAAACACATGTTCAATTAACCCTATCTTCAAGGCGAGCATTTAGATATAATGTAGATTAAAAACATACAGGGAAAAAGTTGCTTGACATGGTTATACTGGTCTCTAATACCAAATTTCAAATGCATGGTTTGGCTCAGCTAAGCTCGACTCGCTATTAATACCAAGTACTTTTCTTGATTTTGTTTTCCACTTCAGGTAGTACCCCATCAACCACTTTCAAAGTGATACAAACACAGCTTTTTCTCAGTGTGTACGTTTTTGTGGGCTACCACTTTTTAGTGTTTTAACTTCTATAAGTGCAGATTCAACTTGCTTGGAGCCTACACCAAGGTGATAAAAAAAAAATCAAGTAACAGACACTATCCACTAATTTTGCCGATGAAAAATCATAAAAGTGTTTGAAGCTGAGCCATGTCTTACCATGCAGTTGAAATGGGGTATAATTAACAAATGATGCTTACCAGACATTTAAATTCTCATTTTAAGTAACAACTGCTTATGTAAGTAAATATTAATGGGAGTCTTTTATGGACTGCATTTATTGTAATGTAGTATACTGACGGGCTTGTTGTGTGATTGTCCTTACAAGGCATTCAGTGTTCCCCCCAACAGATCCAGGGGCAGGAGATGAGCTCCTGGCCCAGGTTTACAGGAGATATTTTCTATCCTTCGTTAATGGCCAAACAAGACACACGCAGCCTCGAGTGGGCAAAGCTTGAAGGAGATATTTCTGAGCCTTCTCCAGTTGAAAAATTATATTTAAATCTTGCTTACTGTGATCTCCATGTGGCGAAACTTGCAGATAGCACGGAAGCAGCGTCCCTCCTGCCAGAGGTTGCAGACGGTCTCACTGCCCATAGCTGCTTCACAGTGTCGGAATGGGCAGCTGTCTCCCTGCAAGACAAATGAAACACAGTTAAAACCCACTTTTCTTTCTGGTCACCAGTCATGTCAACTGGTTACACCATGTGTGAGTATATGTGAGCTCTGTGCTGAAACTTTGCTTACTTTAGTGCAGGTGGAATAGTAAAAGAAGTAGCAGTCATCTCCACTGTTGGTCATAGTAATGCTGGTATGCGTCTGGAGTGGCAGAGGTGATGAGGTTACGACCTTCAAACCCAGCAGCTGGTTCTCTTTAGGGCCAACAAGACATAACACAGCAACACATCAAAAACAGAAATCATCCTCTATTGCATCAATTCACTAACATGTCTGCACATGTAAAACTAATACCAGGAAGAGCTGATGCAGTAATTTCTCCATACAAAATGGAATTACTTGCTGCAACTTGTACATCAAAGAATCTCACTAGAAATAGGTACAATATCATCAGTAATGTAACATTTTAGGTTTCACACAACCTATTGGGGCTTTAGGTCTTTCTTGAAGTTACCTGATAAAAACTGTGACCCATTTCTATGCTTTAAATGCAACTATCAATGAAAAAGTCTTTTGTGCAAACAATGACTACTAGGTGTAGAACTGGGGCTAGGGAGAGGGAAAGCACAGTCATTTTAAGGCAGCAGTGCACTTCTGATGAAACGGCCTTGTGTAGATCTGAACTCAATTCAACCATGGTACTGTTACAAAATGTCCACAAATGTTTGATAACACACACCACCAGATAGGAAAACGATGGGACCTGTTGACCAATCAGTGATGTTTTCTGGGAATTAAATATAACTTTTAAAATTGTCTTTTTTCAAGTGTTGTGCCACCTTTACCTGAGGGGGCTGAGAAGTTGTCTCCCTCTTGAGTGCACTGCTGGTAGGGTGTCTCCGGGGTGGTATGGAGTCCTGAAGGAACACTTGATCCATGAGTTAAGAGGTAAAGGGGGGTAGGTCGCCCAGAGACACTCGTCTTCCTATGACATCGCTTTTCTGAGACATCTTTATCTCCGCCAGACTGCTAAACATTACTGGTGGTGGATTCAATAGAGTCCTTTGGGGATTTTTTTTTTTTATTATTTTTTATTAATAAATGAATGAAAGAAATAGGGGAACACGAATAGCCAGGAAAGAAAAATAGATCCAAAAATGCTTTGATTGATGTGGCAAAAAAGGGATGGATGGTAGGTGAAAAAAATCTTCAGCTTCTTCTTGGACTTGGACATTTTGCACACTTGGTGAGATTTGGGTGGTGGCAGTAGAAAAAAATTTGCCAGGACTTTCAAGCCTGTCGAGATATTCAGCCAATGCTGAAGCGGGGAAAAAAAATCTTCTGGCAATGTATGCTCATGAGAGGGGGGGCAAGCTATCCTTATCCGGGGATTCCCACAAAGGGCCAAGAGGATGGTTTAAAACCTACAAAATCAATCAAAAACACTCCCCAGGGAACTGAAAAAGGTGTTATTAACAGAGAGACAATTGTGCACAAATACAGAGGAGACAGATGGACATTTCCACACAGGGTACACTGAGACAGATATGCGCTCAATAACGACTCCAAAGCAAAGTGGAATTTGGTTATAACAGGAGTCCGTGTCAGTGGACAGACTCACTGTTACTGCACTACATTATCCACCCATGTTTACATATTTCAAGTATCTAATCCAGAATAAAGAAGAATTAACTGTGCAATTTTAAGGAGTTCAGGCCTGGGTTGTTTACTTCCCCAAAACATGGAGGCCCTCCTTTGACACTGATGATCATCAGCCTGAAGAACAACTCTGGCTTCCATTTTAAGGAACGGGAAAATATGGTCTACAGAAGCAACAGAACACTTACACTGAAGACACATTAATAGAATAACAATAGGGATTCAGAAAGTTTCTAACTTACACTGCAAGTAAAAGAAACACTTTCCCTGGAGCCACAGAAGTGTGAGATCTTAAGTTAAATTAACGTTACGGACAGAAATGACTGAGACAGCTAACCAGTCGGCAAATAACATACGTCACAGGTCACCTTCAGTGTTGGCTCAAGATATGTAGTCAAAGCTTAAAAACCAAGACAGACAAGAAAACAATCAGATACTTACTGTTGAATATTTAAAAAAGTAGCCCAGAGCTAGCTGGAACAAACTACGACCGATTCCCGGCAATGATGGAAAGACACTACTATAATCGCAACTGTTAGAGATAAAAACAAAATATCTATGATTGTTACGTCATAGAGATCGGCAAAAAATGAGATAGTTAAATAGCGTGACTTCGGTTGTTTCTTTTTGTTAGCTTGGCTACCACTTGAGATGTTGTGCTAGGGTAGTTTAGGGTTGTTTTAGCTTATGCTACAAGCAGAGGCCTACCTAAACCACCAATTCCTCGCGACCTTCTCGTTAGCGTTCAGTCAACGTTAGCTAACGCTAGCTATTTGTTGTGAGGCGGCTGGTTGTTTCGCAATCGTGGTGCTGATATTTATCATATTTAAACACTACAATATAACAGTAAATATATTATGTCAACAAAGTGTACGGTGTTTATTACCAGTTTCGGGTTTAAAAATATTTTAAAAAGTTGTAAAATGTAGGAAAGACCTCGTCCCGGTTCGTTGACTGTCGCTGTCGTACTGAAACCACAGCAAAATGGCGGATATGGAGTGAAAACTAGGAGGGTGGGCCACACAGTATGCTGCGTTCAGGTCCAGCGGAAAGATTGTTAATTCGACGACTTTACTGTGCTGGTACTAACTGTTGCCATGATGTGTCTCTTTTCGTGCAGTTCAGAGTGAAATATTGTACTTTTTAGTTATACTAAATATTTCTGCATCAACAATACAAAGATATGGCACGATGTCCTCACTTATATACTCTATGTAATTGTGCTGACAAAACTTGATGCATTCACACAAGTGGATGTTCAGTGGAAGAGTTTATAAATACTTCTTCCACCGCTAAATGAATTAATATGAATTTAATGCGACAGCAAGACCGCGTTAATTCCATTAATGGTGCAATAAATAATATTTCCACACGGAGGCAGTGTGAGCTCCTTTGTTATGTGGCTGATGTGCCTGATTGCAACCTTTACGGGATTTGGAGTAATGTGTAGTTGACACGTATGTGGTAAGTGGAAGCGTCAGTGCCTAAATAATTTGTATCATTTAGAAAACATATAAACATTTTGTATTTATGCCGTAGATGGAGTCATGTCAGATAAGGCCAGTTTCATTTATGCTGCAAAAATAAAAAGGCTATAGAAATATTTACATTTACATCTTAGTTTTATTTTTTTCTGTTTGTTTGTTTACAATAGGCTTTCTTTCCCTTTCCTTTTTTTAGAGGTTCACTCTTTCAACCAACTAAATTCAGACAATTTTAATTTAGTTATGCCACTACCTACTTTGAAAGAAGATATACAAACAAAACTAAACTTTCTATTCCACTGATTATGATATCTTCAATAACAGTCGTACCTCTGTCACAATAACAAAAAAATGTCCCACATAATGTCTGGCTTACTGCTTGCCTGTGAATTTCATAATTAGTTTTCTTTCTTTTTTCCTTTTCTTTTTTTAAATCAAAGATGTACTTTACTTTGACACACTTGCCACATGTACAGAGGTTTTTTTCAGCAATTACAGTAAAACACAACGTGAGACAATAAATCTGATATGAAGGAAGAGCCAACAGACTGCTCTGCTCAGTGGTGTTTTCAGGCCTGTGTGTCAAAAGCTTAAGCTTACATTTTATTGATAGCGCGAATGTAAATATATAGGCTACATGAATTTTTCAAAAATGAGAATATGCCTAATAATGAAACAAAAAGCTCCTGATCTAATCTGTCTTTACACTAATGCATTAAAGCCCCTGAAAAAAATATAATATCGATCATAATGTACATACGTAAGATTGTCAAGATTCGTCCCATTCTCTCCATGACTGATGCAGGAACACTGGTTCACGCTTTTGTCTCATCTCGATTATTCATTCATTCATCTTCTAACCGCTTCATCCTCTTGAGGGTCACGGAGGGGCTGGAGCCTATCCCAGCTGACATTGGGCGAGAGGCAGGGTACACCCTGGACAGGACGCCAGACTATCGCAGGGCTGACACATAGAGACAAACAACCATTCACGCTCACATTCCACGCTGACAAGGGGAGAACATGCAAACTCCGCACAGAAGGACTCCCACACCCAGGACTGAACCGGCAACCCTCTTGCTGTGAGGCGACAGTGCTAACCACCACACCACCGTGCTGCCCCCTCATCTCGATTAGATTATTGCAGTACACTTTTCTATGGCTTACCAAATTCAACCATTAGGAAACTACAGGATATTAACTACTGGAAAATGCACCATGCCATGCCACCAACCGTGGTTGGGCACTCCCAGGTGCCTATGTAGTGTTGCATTGGATGGAAAAGGGATACTTCAGCTGCCAGTATCTAGTTTAACGGAGGAATTTAAATGTACCAAGGTCGGGACAGAGCTCTTGTTATCTGGGAGTAAGGATGCGGTAGTTAGGATTGTAGTTCGAAATCCAACCTTAAGGCCCAGACACACCAAGCCGATTGGTGGCCGTCGGTCAAAGTTGGGCTGTCAGTGAGTGTCTGTCGCCTGAGTTTTTGCGGTGTGGCATTGGTGGCTTTTCGGCCGATTGAGCATGTTGAATCAGCTACTCCGCTACTTGTTTATCTCCTGCATTCCTAGGACTTCTAGTTTCCCTTTTTGCATTATTTCCTCTCACACAGGCGCATAACGTATGTGCTACTTGGCCATCGGATATAGTCTTTGTAGTGTGTTCAAATGAAATTGACACAGGGTGACATGAGGCAACATGAGGCAACATAGACAACACAACAGTTGGCTTTCGTTGCCACTAGTTCTTTGATGTCAGTTTGGTGTATCAGCACCTTTAGGCATGCAAAGATTGTAGGTAATGTTGAGTTTGGCCGGGGAGGCCTGGGGCTTGGCTCAGGCGAACCGGTATGGAATAAAGCAGGTCTCAAAGATAAAAGGAAGCTGGTTGTGGAGCAGATATGCAGACAGGAGGAGATAGTAAGGAGTGCAAAGTAGTGGCAGGGAAAGTGGTTGAATTGGGAAAGCGTAGAGAAGAGGAAGCTTAGTTGGAAGGACCTGTGGAGTATGGAGGAGAATCGTATTAGATTCTTGGTAGGGGCTACATACAATGTTTTACCAACCCCCCAGAACCTAAAACTGTGGGTAAATGGGGACCCATCAAGTCCACTGTGCTCAGGTACTGCAACCTTAAAGCATTTTGTCAGGCTGGAAAGTTACCACAAGGCTGATATACATGGCAACATAATCATGTGTTGAAAAGTTTAGTTGTAGGCATCAAAGGGAAACAAAGACAGGTAAATTCAGAAGGTGTTAAGGATAGGAGTTTAGCAATTCAGTTTGTCCGTGAGGGGGAGAAATACAGAAGGGATAAGTTAGTAAGGAGGCAGTTGTGTGACCACCTAGAAGGTGCATGTGATTGGGAAATGCAAATAGATTTAGGGGGAAAGTTTGTTGTTCCCCAGGAAAAAGTTGTTCCAAGCTGAGGCCTGCCATAGTGTTGTGGTCAGTGAGTCAACGGATGATTTATTTCATTGAGCTGACAGTTCCCTTCAAAGACTCAGTGGAAGAAGCCTATGAAAAAAAAGCTTAGGTATGCAGACTTAGGAGCAGAAGCGAGCAGCAAGGATGGAAAACTTGTCCTTGTGGAGGTGGGGTGTAGGGGATTCATAGCAAGATCAGCTGTCTCGCTCCTGGGGGAACTGGGAGTGCGGGGACAGAGTTTGAGGGAGACAATGAAGGAAATGTCAGAAGAAGCAGCTTGAGCTAGTGAGTGGATTTGGATGAGGAGGAATAATGTCAGTTGGGGGCCAGCAGGAGGAACTACTAAGCAGGGTATATAACTCCTTGAGATCAGGTGGAGAGATCCACCAATCAGTCCTCTCAGGAGAAAATCCAGGAAGAGGAAGGTTATTTAAGTGTGGGAGTGGCCTATTTGAGTCCCTTTTGTTTGAGACCATGCTGAAATGTTAGTGTGTTTGCTGATCCTGTGAGTTTATCTTCTCTATCTCCTTTAACTTTAGCTTATATTGGAGTTATGCTATGTAGCGTGTGAAATAGAATATTGTGAATGTGCTAGGAAAGGTAGTATTGGCACTGTCACTATCTGGAGCTCACATAAACGGAGCTTGGGTTTGTTGAAGGTGACAGTGTTGTTTGAGCGGAGAAAGCCTGTGAGTTTAACTTCTCTATCTCCTTTCACTTTAGCTTATATTGGAGTTATGCTATGTAGCGAGTGAAATGTATGGTGAATGTGCTAGGAAAGGTAGTATCGGCACTGTCTCTACCTGGAGCTCGCATAAATGGAGCCTGGGTTTGTTGGTGGTGGCAGTGCTGTGGGGCTGAGAAAGCCATGTGTAAGTAAGGTAAAGGAGGTTGTTGGGTTGATGTGGGGAGCAGTGAGACCTGGCATTAGGGGGGTGTCTTTGGGACGCCAGAGATCACTGTCTAGCCTCCTGGAGGTGTCGTGGGACCAAATACACAAAACACTGGTGAAAAGAGGTTCCCACCTGATGACCCCAAAGACATGTTAGTTATCACTGCTCACTGGTCTGTATAGTTGAGCCTTGCCATAATAGCTTATCATACGACTTAGGAGGTTATTCACTGAGTGCTGATCCTCTCTATAGAGCACAAACTTCTTGTGATTATTTGAATGAACTGGGGGGCCACTGCCATTGGGCAGTGCTGCTGCCATGAGGAGAGATACTCCATCTGCAGAGGTGTTCAGGTGGGTGGAGCACATCAAGTTGCATCCTTGAGAACTTCTTGACCAAAAGTTCCCCAGGAGAACATTGTATTGTAACAAGATGTATACACACATAGAGAGAGCTGGGGCCTGTATCACGAAGCAGGATTAATGTCTCAGTGAGGTAACTTCAGGGTTAACCCTGGGTTTTCGGTCTCATGAAGCCGGTTCAGTTCTTATCGGGGTAGATCACCATGGTAACTTACTCTGAACGGCTATCCTGTTCCGGAGCAGGGTAAGTTCAGGGTTGAAGCTGATCCTATAAACACACCACCCACTGGCCAATCAGCTGTTCGGAAAAAAATGACTCTGCTGACAGAAATGCAGCCCAGTCATGACGGGAAGTTTAATTCATTTGATTGATTTTGATTTAAAAGTTTATTTTGAACATTAAAAAAGAAAAGAAAGCAATAACAACAGACAGTGAAAAGACTGTTCAAAAAGGAGTGGAAAGAGGTCGAAATCTCATCCCACCCCTTCATAAGAAAGAAACTGATCATTTGCGGACACTTAATAGCACCATTAATTAGTGCCAACATTTTTTTGTTGGAGGAAATGATCCTTGTTAAAGATAATGGGCCTAATTGACAGCTTTGCTGCTGGAAATGTGGAAAGTAGCCTATCATGTCTACACTTCATGGTGTTTGAGGGATTTTCCTTTTTGTTTTTTAAAGAGGGAGACTAGGTATATTTTTGCGCAGTTGTTAATTTCTAACAGCTTAATATCAGGATGATTTTATTCAGACTATCAATTTGGTGTTGATATGATTTAATTGTGGCGTCAGCTTTAAGCTTTACTGTAGCATATATAACCTTATGACAAAGAGGACCAATTTATCAGATGCAATGATGTTAGACGATAATTGTAATACACGCAGTTCATCTGCGCAGCATTGATTTCATGGGATTCAAGGGTGTGATCAGTGTCAGATGTACAGGTACAGGTACAGGTACTGTAGCTACATAAACCAGTGATGAGTAATTTAACCTACACATACTTTTATTTGCTACCTTGTTTTGCCTTGATTTTTCCCTCTCTCCTCCTCTATTTCTTCTTTCCTGACCCATTTTTTTTCTTCTCCATTATGTGATTTCATTGATGTTTTGACAGGGGAATTTCTTTGATAAACTTTTAGTGGCTTCTAACCTCTCTGGCAATTTTCTTTTTTTAGTCTTGTAAATTTTATACTGTTTTATACTGTTTTTAACATTATGTGCAAATAAACTAATCTAAACTAAAACTGAACATTATTCATCCTGTTATGCGTTGCCATGCACGTTTCCTCCTCCTGCAGCTGCCACGATGTTGGCCTTTTCTGTAATGTTGCTTTTCTCCTCCTCGTATTTTTGTAGAATTAATCTCTGATCCTCACGAGAAATACTTTGTTTTTCCTCACATACAGCGCTCTGTGAGGACGCTCAGTGACGCTGCGTGTGCGTTCACGGCTCTTGATAAAGCAACACTGGGTTGAGTTACCAAGTTGATATCCAGCGTCGTGATACCAATTATCCTGACTGCCATTGTTAGGGTTAGTCAACCCAGGATAGGTCTGAGTAACCCAAGAATGGTTGATCTCGCTTCGTGATACAGGCCCCTGGATAGTTTAACCTTAAATAATACCTTGAATATAAAAGTTGATTATATTTTTTATTTTAAATATGATTTTTCAAATGAACTGAAGTAGACAAATAAATGTAGTAGAGTAAAAAGTACAATATTTCCCTCTGAGATGTAGTGGAGTATAGGTATAAAGTAGCATAAAATGTAAATACTCAAGTACAAGTATCTCGGAACACTTTTAAGGGTAGATAATATGTGAGAGTGCATTTAAAAAAAACCCATCAAAATAGAGCTTGTTCATCCAAAAAAAAAAAAAAAAAGAAAAGAAAAAGAAAATGTTGGAGGAGGACCCTCCCACAGAGGACCTGGCTCAGCCCCCTATGTCCTCAAATTCTAGAAACGCCCCTGGCTGTGTTGTTCATTTCAGATGAGAAAACCCCGTAACTAATTTCTGTGGCTTATACTGGACAACTATGCTGACAAGTGGTTCATGTACTTGAGTTCATAGATGGGCAATAAGCTTGTCTGACGTTATTTTGTTCATTATTTTGAAAAGTAAGAACCGGAAGTAGTGTCTATTTTATTTTGGTCGGTGTGACAACGGTTTCGTTGTACAGAGTTTGACACCAGTCTTATCAGTTGCGTGCCTGGCTGTTTCTCTGCTGCCTGCTGAGAGTCAGTAGCCGTTGTATCGCTCGCCACTCCTCGAATGCAAATTGAGTAACTTCAAGATAGCTTCGTAACAATACTCAACACTTTAGGAGTGAAACACAAACTGCTTTCTACTTGTTGGACGTCTCAATGGACACTGCTCAGGTGGGTGAATTAGCTGAATACCCAGGTTGACATGAGTTAGCTTTAGCATGTCGCTAGCGGGGGTTTGCTAACAAGGGCAGGGCCAGTTAGCTGCAAGGTGATAAACAGGTAACGATAGCCAGTTGTTTGGGTGCTAATGTGAACGATAGTCTGTTTACAACTGGCTAACGTTAACTATATTATAGCCACTATCTGTGTCATTGTATGTCCACAGAAAATGATGTCCGGATTTTCTCTGGACCTGGGACCCTTGAAAGAACCTCTTGGATTTATTCGTGTCCTAGAATGGGTAAGTCAAAAAGTACCTCAGAATGTCTCTAAATAATAATTGCAAGGTATTCTTATCTGTGTTTAAACACCATATATACTCTGCATTCCTCTCATTTGATTCTCGTGATGTTGATTTTTTTTCTAATAGTCCATTCCACTCATTCCTTGTACTGACCTAAGTGTCTGCGGCGTTGCAGTGCACAGACTAAAGTGTAAAAGCTGCAAAAGCTTTGAACAACTATTGCAGGGTACCCTCTCTCTGCTTTATTGATGTGTAACCTATGAGTCTTTTTTACTCTGAGTTGAATTATGCTAAGGTTTGTGCTTCTATTAAACATTTAGCTACTCATTTGACAAGTGAAATATTAACCTAAATGAAGAGATCAATGTTCTGTGGCACACACTTTAGACTCTTCCCATAGTGCACTTGATCACTCACAGCTGTGGACTAAATTGGAGGTTGAAACAATTACCAGGAAATACCAGAATATTGTGACTTCTGTATTGAGATGGTCCACCTAAGTCAATAGTTGATGCATGTAACAGTAGTGATGTTGATGCCATGTGTTGTTACAGAATCTGTGAACCAGCTCTATGTGGCTGTTGTGATGAATACCATCTGTTGAGAATCAAATAGCTTGGATATATGTGCTGCTGCTCAGTAGAGCATGCTTGAAATATCACTACCCTGAGAGGCTGTGCGATTGACTTCATAATGAGTAATTTGAATGCACCCTATACTAAAAAAAGAAAACAGCCCAGGCATGCCCCCTCTAATGTGACTGCTAATACTCGTAGAGCTCTGTATTTCTGGTTGATGCAAACGACTGTGCTAACTGCCCTGATACAGTAGGCAGTGCTGTGTGTATTTAAGGCGTGTGCCTGAGAAGCAGGTCCTGTTGGTAATTAACATACAGCAGGTATTTGCTCCTGTGAAGAAAACTTTTACTCCAGGAACGTGAGTTAAAAAGCCTGGCTTTCTATTTCACCACCAAACGTTATTGAAAAACACTCTGTATGTCTAACCACAATACATACAACATCAACCAAATTGTGACCAAAGTGAGGCGATTGGAAAAATTGTGGATAAGTCAACAGAACTATATAAACCACCTTATTTAAAGCTAACCAAAATTAGCTAGCTAAAACTTAGTGTGAGGGTGCACTTTTCTTTGCTGTCAGGGTAATCGTCATTCATTCATTCATTCATTCATTCATTAACCATAATAGTGTATCCTGGTACAGGGTGAGAGCCGGGGGGGGGGCAGGAGCCAATGTCAGCTGTCACTGGGAGAGAGGTGGGCTGACACATAGAGACAGACAACCATTCATGCTCCCGTTTATACCTACTGGCAATTCAGTCACCAGTTAACCTGCATGTCTTTGGACTGTGGAAGTAAGCTGGAGAACCAATCCATTTCCAATAAGTAAAATTGAACCATAAGGTTGGTCTGTATGGGTAATACACTTGACTGTTTGCCTTTGTTTACTCTTGCAAATAGGTTTGCGTAACCTGGGGTGTTTGCTTACAGCCTATCTAGTCATTTAACTGCTTGTGTCTCTTGCCCATCTGACTCTTTTTTAGCAGTGCTGCTATGTTCAAAGATTTCAGCAACCAATTTTTATCACAGCAGACATTTTGACTTGTCAGAGCATTAAATGCACACGTGTAACTGATAATATTAACAATTGGCTCTGTTCTGTTAAATGTCCAAGCCAGTATGCACAGTGGACCTCCCATCAGGGCAATGTGAACATTCATTCATTCATTCATTTTCTAACCGCTTCATCCTCTTGAGGGTCGCGGGGGGGGGGGCTGGAGCCTGGCCTATCCCACAGGCTAGACAGGTCGCTAGACTATCGCAGGGCTGACACATAGAGACAAACAACCATTCACGCTCACATTCACACCTACGGACAATTTAGAGTTATTAGTTACCCACGCTGACACGGGGAGAACATGCACAGAAGCTCCCACCCCCGGGATTGAACCGGCAACCCTCTTGCTGTGAGGTGACAGTGCTAACCATCACACCACCGTGCCGTGTTTTTGACCATTACGAAAATTGTCTTCAGTGCCTGGCACACTTCGTGGGAGCCTGGAGCAGACGAGGACAAAAGCAGTGTGAAAGCAAAATGTATCTCAGCATAGGCCTCTTTTTTTTTTCTTTTTCATTTGGCATTGGCGCTGTGCCCAAGTCTTACAATGGTTAGGAAAACCCTGTTGTTTATGCTTGTATCATATTGGCTAAAATGTTGGTGACAAACACGCATGTTAACACAATATATGGACATTCGATATATGGACGTGGCCACATAGTTTTTGCTGACCTTGACTAACATCTCTCTTAAAATACAGAGACAATATGTAATACACCATCCACACCAACACTGGGGTGTGGGGTTTGCAGTGACGCTAATTTGCATTTATTACATGCTTAAGACCTAACAGTCCAGCTTTATCTACCAGATGAGCTGAAGGCTGACAGAAGGGCAAAGTGTTACCTTTAGCAACCAAGTTTAAGTCGGACTCTTCCATGTCAGCTTTCAGTACCTGCCAGGTTTCAGTTTCCAGTGCTATGGACGCATTTTGTTAGGTATTGGGTTTGATTCGTAGCCAAAGTAAGACCAAACTCTCGGCTGCAAATGTCTCTCCAGAACATCAAAACAGTGAAAACAAATGCTGTGTCCAGCTGTCCATGTTTTCCCACAGTCAGTTCTAAGGTTTAACATATATGCATTTTCTCTCTGGTTTATTGTTTCCCTCTGAGCACAAAGAGTTGTTAGTTTCAGAATCTTGTGTTTGAGTAGGGCTGCTGCTGTTGAGTTTGAAACGTGGCGGTCAGTTTGGTGGCTCTGCTTTTTGAGTTTAAGGGCCTTTGCTTCTTTGAGATAGACACAGAGCTTTCAAATTGGATTTTCACAGCTGTAGACATTGCTGTTCTGTAGTTTTTTTGTTTCCAATTTCTCCAGGCAGTTCAGCGAGTTGAATTTGTCATTAGTTTCCTTCAATCTCAAGACTGAAATAGACAGAATTCTTCCATGGTGAGGCATTCTTGGTATTCAAGTGCTCCTCTACTGTAATGCTCTTTAGAGATGTTTATAATTGATATTACTAAATGTCAAAATGGTCTGTGTGCCACAGCCTGTAAACATGGACATTTGCCAGGATCAACAGTTTTTCACAGTGTCAGGTGGAGGGTGGTCACCAGGCTGGGGTCTGGCTATTTTTGTAATCATGACCATCTAGATCATTTGTTGGTCACTTACTGTGCCATATGTTCTTGTAATTTGCTATACACAAATAATGGTTGTTGTATAAAATGTAAATTGCTAGTGTCAGAACCTCGTGACTGGATACTGCTGGGGTATCTGTTATCTGCCCTGCCACTCCCTGACCAGAAGAGGTAGTGAGGAATGCTTCAGTCAGTCTGTAGGAGGCTGGATGGGATACTGGACTCTGGACAGGGAACCCCCTCCCCACCTTATCTGGAGAGTTTATTTGAGGTGCTGTCAGAATGGCCTGGGTGGGTCAAACAGGGCTGAGATGAAAGCTGAGAAATGTTGTGGAGATCCAGAGAAACCTGAAAGATGAAACCCATTCCTGAAAATCTTTAGTGGGCCATAAGCCTGCTAAACACTGTAGTGCAGTTCTCTTAGTGTGTTTCTGTTGTTTATCTCACTGTGTTTACTCCACTACTGCAGCCTGTTCACCTCAGTGCCTGGCCCTGTGCTTTGGCCCACTGTATACAAATGCTATGTAGCTGAAAGGATCCCGATGATTTGGGAATGTGTTTTTGTAGATGTGGGTGTAAGTGAACAAAGGACATTATTCTTGAGAGAATGTACGGAAGCAAGAGTCACGTGCTCTAATCAGAAGCGTTTCATTGGGGGAAGGATGTCCTGAAAAGAGGAGGAATGAAGGGGGATAAGGGGGGGCACTTTGTCACACAGCTTTCCTTGGTACTCTAGTGCTTTTTCATCAAGACAGTTATTGCAACACCATCATTTGATAATGAGAAAAGAACCGTTTTCTTGGACTGTCTCATCATATTCTGACTTTAATATAGGGCTGGGCGATATGACCAAAATATCATATCACGATATAGGTCATTTCGTATCCCGATAATGATACATATCACGATATAGCACATTTTAATCTGATGACTAAAAAGTCATCGTCAGTGAATCAGATCAATAAAACAGATCTGATTGTTTCATAGCGGTTATGTTCTAAAGCACAAACACGCCCACACCCCCACACACCTATGCTTAACACTGAGGCTGTACTCCGCACCACCTGATTAGGTCTGAATATTGTCGCTGTCTGCGTCGTGTGTGCTGTACAGCAGAGACAGACAGCGGAGTTATATAAACTCGTTATGTTACTGTAAGTGCCGTAAAAGCTTTGTGAATTAAAAAGCCAAGAAGAGTGATTTACCAATGTGATCTGTGCAAAAGATGGACAGACTCCAAATGACGAAAAATATTGCAGTAAAAAGTGTAATTTGCGTCACAACGATATAAACGATAGAGCAAAATATGAAACGATAGACATTTTTCTCTCACCACACGATATATATCGTCATATTGCACAGCACTACGTTAATATGAAAGCTATGAATTTCCAGTTTGGTTGCTTGTAATTGATTTGCATTGAGGTCATTTTCCAACTCTTTTTGCTCCCCAAAAACTATCAAAAAACTTTGCATAAAACCAAATGTATATTGTCATCCAATAGAGACTAATTGTAAATGTTGGTAAAATTTGATCAAGGATCTTTAATTAAGGCTCATGACAATGTACAAAAGATGATGACTTAAATACATGATAATGAACAGTTTGAAAATAACAATTTGTGTTGGCACATGTTTAAAACTATTTAGAGTTAGCTTTAGGGCTTTGGCGACCAAAACAAGCTGTGACAAAGTTCTAACAGTGTCTGAAATTGCTGACCAAAGTCTTATAATGGGACTGCTGCTCGAACTTAAAACTACAAATCAACCAAGCAGAATAAGGCATGAAAAGAAACAGAATACACTGCCTAATGTCAATTTTTAGATCTTGTCAGCAGTGGGTTGGGCATCCATATGTGTCAACTTTAAGTGGCCCCGACCTCCTGAATTGTTGTTCATTCTGGTTAAGTAAACAATGTTCTAACACGATATGACACGTATGATTCATAGGTACAACTCGTTTTAAAATTGGTTCAGTATTGAGGGAGCCGCAAGGTAGATATGGGGCAAATGCGTCCCATATAAGTTTGCACATTAAAAGTGTTTTTTTTCGCCACTGACCAGTTCAGATCACCAGTGCTATCTCTGTAAATAGCATACTAAGCGTTTCCCTTACCCTTCACTTCCTCCCGGCTGTGTGTGATATCATCTCGCGAGAGCTTTGCTTGTTGCCGGAAGAAAACAGGGTACAATATATACGAGGGAAAAGTATGCAACAGTAAATGTGCATCTCAGAGACAATTCTAAGTATCAGTATTACATGCAAAAGACATATTAGTTATACTTACTTGATGGATAGTTGACCATTTGGTCCCTGTGGTTTTGGCCGCCTCCTCCAATTTATTTTGGGCACATGTGAAAAAGTGTCCAGCACTGCCCTGTTGATCAGAGGGGGGAAATCCTCTAACGTAGTTACACAGCGTTTGGTAGTTTCTGTATCATCCCAGGACACATCAAGACCATGAATATTGGGCAGCAGGTCCCACTCAGTACAACACAGACGTTCTTCCTCTGTGGGCATGGAGTCATAGCAACCACAGGAGCACCACCAGTCCTCAGAGATTCACGTTCGTGCAGCCGCTGCTTCACCCTTCTCTGCTCGTTGGCCCTCTCTCTCTATCCTCGTCTGCTCTTCATTTTGTAGGAGCTCCTCATCCATATACTCGGGCTCAAATAAGTATGGGCGGCCATCGTAATAAAAGGGCTCATCTTCATTCTCAAAATCAGGTAAAATATGCAGCCATGATAACAATGCAGTAAAATTCTCAACTGTACTCTGGGACAACCAGCGCCACTCTGAGCGTGAGCGAGCGCAAGAGGGCCAACGAGCAGACGAAGTTGAAGCAGCGGCTGCACGAACATGAATCTCTGAGGACTGGTGGTGCTCCTGTGGTTGCTGTGACTCCATGCCCACAGAGGAACAATGTCTGTGTTGCAGTGAGCGGGACCTGCTGCCCAATATTCATGGTCTTGATGTGTTCTGGGATCATACAGAAACTACCAAACACTATGTAACTATGTTAGAGGATTGCTCACACAACCACAAAAAGATGTGATGGCACAACAGTCTCCTTCAGTACATTATTCTATGCTTTCTTTTGATTTTCACATTGGTTAGTCATCCTGTTTAATTTGTCCTCTAAATAAATTGGAACCGTTGAGACAAGTGTAGGAAGCCTCTGCAAGAAATTGGTTGCTGGCAGACAATCCGTGCCGC
This sequence comes from Epinephelus cyanopodus, assembly GCA_026686955.1. Lineage (NCBI taxonomy): Eukaryota > Metazoa > Chordata > Actinopteri > Perciformes > Serranidae > Epinephelus > Epinephelus cyanopodus. Next base: position 6,621,732 of record CM048915.1, read on the forward strand.
AAAAAAATTGTTAATCAGCAGTTTACTGTAGAGCCAATGCGCTGCTGGTTCTGCCGGCCTGAATAGAATATAATGTCTATAGCCTTACTGTTGTGTACAGCCTTTATAGACTGAGCTGAGTAGTGATGTGCGGGTCGACCTGTAAAGTGCGGGACCTGCAAATGGACCTGCTGATCAGGCAGCAGTGATCGACCGTTACTTCAGTCTGTAAATGATATTTTGACATTATTTGACATTAATTTTTTTTAAAAAAAGGTAAAAAAAACAAATATCGAATACCAAATTTTCATAACGAATACCTACCCATAGAAAACGAACATTCAAACATCCGAATATTTGGGTACAGCCCTACTATTTACAGAGATAGCACTGGCAATCTTAAACGTAGCGAAAAAAAAAAAAACGCTTTTAATGCGCAAACTTATACGAGACGCATTTGCCCCCATATCTACCTCGGGGCATCCGCCTCCCTCAATACTGAACCAATTTTAAAATGAGTTGGACCTATGAATAATACGCACACATACACATGGGGAAATAGGGCCTAGGTTGAAAAATACCGAAGTTGTCCTTTAAGCCAGGCAGGGGAAAGCCAGATTCTCCGAAAATGAGCAATCGTCACTACTTTGGTCTTAGCCACTCTATTTCATCATGAACAACCCAGAAAGGGGGCTCAAAGTGCAAAATACCGGACTTCTCCTTTAAGGCTTAAAATTACATATAATTAATTGCGGACACTTTGACTGACAGGCTGTCTGCCGATAGTGTCCTAAGGTTCTCAGTCAGATCCACTCCTCGCTCTTCCTCAGCTTCACCCTCTGGTCCAAATATGGTCACTTCTGGCTCCAAAAACACAAGATGACGTTGGCTGAAATGTCAAACTTCAGGCTTCATACTAAGAATCCCCGCACCAATGGGTGGCATCACAGTAGCTCCATCCATTATTTTTACAGTCTATGATCGAAAGGGATGAGATCAAAAAGTGATTGATTACAACAGTAACATTTAATGCTTTTCTTTCCTGTAAGCGCTGTATCATTAGATAGAGGCTAAATTTGTGAGGTCATTGCATTTCCCTACAAGTAGACATGAGTATTCCAGCCTTAATGAAACTCTTCATATAATTTCTTCTGACTTCCCACAGATTAGTTACCTGGGTGGCATGCCTATTATGTGTGCTGGTGTTGGCTGTGTGACAGAGAGCTGCTGTATTAAACTCCACTCTGCCCTGTTCCTATTTGTGTCTCTATTATTGCACATAATGTCTTGCTTTTAAAAATAGGATGAAACGGCATCAGTCAGGTTCTCAACAACATTGTAGTCAACTTATCCTCCGTTTACAGATATAGTATCTTAACAAGGTTTTTCCTGGCTCAGAAAGGACCTTTGGTGCTACCCAAGGGTGTAAGAGGTTTTTGAGAGCGATATCATATCAGTTGGGTCGCCCTTAAGGGTTAGGCTTATAAATGTTTTTGTACAATGTGGATTGCACAATTCCATCACAGTATCCAGTAGAATACTGCACAAGCCTGAAATTGTGACCCGAGCCCAACCCTGCCCAATGCATTCAGGCCTGAGCTCAGTCCAGGTCCCACAGCCAACAACATTTTCCAGCCTGTCCCAAGTTTCAACATGGTTGTTCATGTTGCAGATGAAGAGAGGCTGTTCAAGTCTCGTTCAAACCTTGCTGCCAAATTCATTGCTAACATAAGAAATTTGGCTAAAACGGACTCATACTGGCTGTATTTTAACCCAAACCTGTTTTACTAATAAACTGAAACTCCTGACTGCAGTTTGTGCTTTGCTGCAGTTGACTCTCTGACGACCCTAGAGTGGCATCACAGTTTTTCTGCACAGTCAGTTTATGTTGAGGGTTGGAGGAAATGGCCTGGGTTCCCTCCTGCTTTCCATTCTTCCTGCTGGGGTCTGCTCTGTGTCAGCATAGTTGAAGATATCAGCTTGTTTTTCTCCCTTCAGCTTTTTGCTGACATTCATTCTTATACAATATGAAAAACAACCCTTAAACTGGGCTCAGACGACAGGAGTTTTGAGCCAGTTATTCCTGATTCAACCCCCAGTACAACTGAAGGAGGGATCTGGACTGGGACTGTGGTGGATACCGATGTTTGGCCCAGACTGTGTGGTAATGTTGGAGGTTTACAGATCCAGTCCTTAACCTCCCAAAGTGCGCACAGATTAATTGGGGCTGCCCTGATCATTTCTAACATGTTTGATATTTTGGAGTTAAAATCTGGATGATCTGTACTGTTGCATCAGTACACACTAACATTACTTCCGAAGCAGCTGATGGTGTTCCCAAACAATGCTAAACATTTTAGGCTAACATTAGCAAACAAACTGCTGCCGACAGATATAAATTTAAAATCTTACCTTCAACTGACTAAGTGGACAACCTGTGTTCTCATCCAGACTTGTTTAGCCTTCTGCTTTTGTTTTCTTACTCGAGAGCATTACAGCAAGCAGTCACGCCATGTGAGTAAGCAAGGCCGGTTTATTTGTATAGCATCTTTTGAACACAGCAGCAGTTCCAAGAGCTCTTTGTCAACTATGTAACTATATAAGGCAAGAAATGCATTACATAACATTTCAAATAAACTCAATTAAAAGAAAAGTAATAAGAGAAGGAGAAATTCACACAGAAAAAAACAACCTCACTGAAATACAGTATTTATACAGTTTGAGCGGTAATAATTTGCTCCAGATGTAGTAAAGGTACAGTTGGGATATTGAAGATCAGTGGCACAGGTTTGGTATTGTCTCTGAGTACCATTAACTGACTGTTAACTCAATATGTAATAGGGGTGTAAATCCCAAGTTTAATCACAATATTATATTATGTTGATTCTTTTGAAAACAATACGATTTTTGCTGATATCATAAAGTCTGCCTCAATATGATTACCATTCAATTAAATTCAGGGGCCTGTGACTGACATTAGATAATATCAGTAAATATTCTCATTGTCTTTGTCATGGCTGCTTGCAATCATCTGCCTGGCTAGAATATTTTGAATATGAAGAAAGCAGGTGTGCTTGGACAGAAATGGTAAAACAGATGTGACATTCAAAATAAGGGTGTATCTTAAAGATTCAGTTCAATTCAGTATTATTTATGAAGCCCAATATCACAAATCACAATTTGCCTCACAGGGCTTTACAGCATGACATCCCTCTGTCCTTAGGACCAGGGCTCGACAGCGCAAGCATTTCACTTGCATTTGCGACTACAAATAGGTGTGTGTGAACTGTAAAAAATATTTAGGGGCACATGTGTGCGCATAAAAAAATCAGCCAAAGCAGCCTATATTTTTGTCAATAAAAAATATGATAACCTAACCGCAAATGTTGGAGGAACTCCAGCCGCCTTCCCTCTTCCCCGTGTGACACGGTTATGGGCGGTTTTCCAAGCCACTGTCGGCACAATGAATTTAAGTCCCACTGTCGGCTGGGTGGAAATAAGTCAAAGTGTGGAGGAGATGGACCGGGTTAAGCCTCTTTCACACAGTGCAACTTTTGCGGCGCCCACCACGGGGTATGGTGCAGAGCAAACGGAGAGCAAGGCGCGCAAGACAGGATTTGGGGGAGTACGGGCTCGTTCAGGAGCTACAGCTCCATGGTGACCGCTTCTGGGTCTACTTCAGGCTCGTCTCTGCTATTGGACGCGCCGAGGTGTCGTCACAGCACGTTGCGATGAAATTAAAAAATGTTCAATTCGAGCACAGGCTGGCGGCGCGCAGACGCTGCGGCATGCGCCCTCTCACGTGCCGCTCAGCTCGACGGCAGAGCGGTGCGCTCTTGCCCCGCGGTAGCACATACACAATGAATGGGTTTGTCAGCGGAGGTCTGTGCTTTGCGTGCTCTGTGTGAAAAGGGCTATTTAAGCGGCGGATCTCTGGGGAAGCCTTCTCCGTTCTCCCCACAGCTCAAATAATTTCAACTCTGAGTGCAGCGCTCGGGCGGAAAATCAGAGCCGTGCGCGACGCCAAGGATAGCGGTGCCGCTTTGTCAAGCGTTGCTGCCCTCTCCACAGACAAACAATGGGACAGCCAGCGCAAAGCGGTTTTACAGCTGATAATGTGTAGAGGCCTTTAGGGACCGTTCGCCACGGTACCGCTGCTGGGCAGTGTGGAAATAAAGCCCTATTCACACAGAGCGCGCAAAGCGCAGACCTCCGCCGACGAACCCCATTCATTGTGTATATTCTACCACGGCGCAAGAGTAGGCTACACCGCTCTGCCGCCGATCTGAGCAGCGCGTGAGAGGGCGCATGTCGCGGCGTTTGCACGCTGTGACGACACCTCGGCACCGCGCGTCCAATAGAAGAGAAGAGCCTGAAGTAGACCCGGAAGCGGTCACCATGGAGCTGTAGCTCCTGAACGAGCCTGCACTCCCCCGAATCCTGTCCTCTGCGCCCTACCCCGTGGTGGGTGCCGCGAAAGCTCTGTGTGAAAGAAGTTTTAAGTCCTGCAGAGTTTCAGAGGACCTGGAGAATGTTTTAGGATAGTAATAACATTATATAAGATAATCATATTGCAAAGATAATATATATAAGATAATAACATTAAAGACAAAATTAAATTGCAATACTTTTTCAAAACTTGATGATTTTACCTTTCTGTACATTTTGTACACAAATTCATTACATAATTTTGCTTGTAAATGTCTACTTGCATCACGCTTGTTACGGAAAACACATTATTTGATCAATTTACATTGTGCCCCTAAAGTTCTTTGTGCGCTCCTTTCCACCTGGAAAGCAAACAACAGCAAAGATGATGTTATGCATAAATGTTTTCACTTGTGCATCAATGATATTTGATGTGCCAAAGTTGTCTATAGTCTGTTTGAGCAGTCCACACAAACATACCACTGCAGTATTCCATTCCTCTGGAGATAAAGGCATGACTGAGTTTCTCTAGATCTTGTATGTATATAGTAGCCTGTACTATGAGGCATTTCATTTTGAAAAGGGGATTCCAAAGGGGGGGGGGGGGGGGAAATCAATTAAACAACATTAATGTAAATGGGAATTATTCCAAAGGAACACTAGTGTTCTCCTAAGGATAATCCAAGTGTTACATTTTCTTATTATGAACAAATTCCATGAAAAACAAACACATTACAATATGTTAGTCAGTAACTCAAAATCCTACCCTACCCTGTATGTGGTTCATTGGTCCCTTCGAAGATATACACTTCTAAAAACTCATTAGGCATATTAAAGAATCAGTAAGGTGCCAATCCAAAGTATATGCAATGCCAAAAATATAGCAGGTTAACAGTAGTGATCATAAAAATATAAACAGGTGAAAAAAAAACCGGATCTTAAAAGTATAAACAATTTTGAAAATCAGGATCATATTTAGTAGTTTGCACGTTGATGTGTTTGAGAATAACAATATCAATCTGGAGTACAGTAAGCGTGTATGATTAATTCAGAATGTTCAGAATCATATCCATGATATTGCATGTAATGTCCCACTATTGCACATTTGATCCATAAACCAAAAAAGTTGCACCTGACCCCCCATCTGACTCAAGCACCAGAGGATATAAAACAGCTGGACAGTGTAGTTTCTGAACTGTTATTGAATCAGGAGGAAAGAAATTAGTTTCAATACATTCATTGTAGGTTTGTGTCTTTTCATTGGATGAGAAAAAGTAGAAAATCACCTTCGCTGTCCTTTAACAGGCTCCATAAGATTACCAGTATATCATTGACTCTTCAGTGAAAGTGGAATCCAGTTACATGACTGGCTGAAGCTGAAACATTGTTTGTCAGCTTCATGTTCGAGGGTTTGCCATTTTTGCTTTGAGTTCTCTGAGCAGCGGAGAGGGAGGGAGTTTCCTGTGTGGAAAAAGGATGTGACAACTGCTGGGAGGAGAGTGATAGTGAAGTGAGGAAGTTAATTCAGGAGGTGAAAATCACATATTTTACTTATGGGAAGGGAACAGGCATCATTCTATTAATTTCATAGTCAGTACATTTACATGACATTAGAAAAAATCAATTTATTGTGTTAGTTCGACTAAAAGTGGATTTTTAAAATACATGTGAACACCTTAGGCTGAAATCGTACTAAATCAAATTTCTCAAAGTTGGACTAACACATCCAGATTATGTGATTTGGAGTCTAAATTGTCCTGCATGTATAGAGTCAATCAGACTAAAACTGACCAAGGTGCCCTGTGCATGCTCAACAGTTTCTGCCCCAGCTTTGACCCAGAAGTTGAATAGCATTTAATAACTAAAAGAAGAAGAAGAAGCCTGTAACAACATGGTGAATTCTACATCCAGAGCAGTGCATTTTAGAACAGACAAAATGCACAGAGCTATAAAGTTATCCACCATGACACCAGTTTGCCATTGGCTAACTGTAGCTAACTTGTTGGTCGATTGTTTGGTCTGTGACATAATAGGTCAACTGGAAAAAGGTCCAATACTAACAAGCTGAAAGGGCGCATATCACCACCTATCGTAGGTCAAAAAATCAATTCCCCTCCTGTGCTCCAATACTGGGACAGGGCCAGTTGTCTAATTAAATGGCCTTGTCGAGCTATAATTGTAACTTGACTTAATTGTGCATGTGAACTAATTGACTTAAATGTAGAAGCGTACCTCTGATCCTAAAAGGCAGTACAGTTTGAAAGATTACACAGCTTGTAAACATGGACAGCAGCCAGTGATGGCAGTTATTCATAGTGTCAGGTGGAGAATGGTCACTGGTCCATAATTTGGCTGTAGTTTGATTTCAGCAGATAGTTTTATTAAGATTTTATTCATTTATTAAGCTTATTATTTTTATTAAATTAGAATTACAGCAGCAGAATCAGGTTTGATTTCCTTTAAAACCAAAAGCCTGATAGCTTGAGACACCTGTCAGTTAAAGAAACTCGCCTCTCTTTTAAAACCTCTTACTCTCGCATGTTTTTCTGCCTCCACAGGTCTTCACCATCTTTGCCTTTGCTACCACAGGAGGTTACTCTGGGACAACCCACTTGAAAGTCCCCTGCCCAGGCAAGGATGCGCTGGACGTATCAGCTGTGTTTGGCTACCCATTCAGGTACTGTAGAACACAAGAGTCATATAAACCTTTGCTATTTATCTTTCTCCTTTTTTTTTGTCAAGATTTGTTTTATTGAAAACAATAGCTGCTTAATTTAAAAAGACAGGCAAATGAATAATATACATAAGTGTGAGATAGTGATTTGAAATATATATATTATATAAATAATAATGTAACCCATAATAAAAGGAAACATTAAGTAAATTAAAAAAGTAAGTAAATAAATAATGCATATAAATATATTTAAAAAAAATAATAATGAAAAGGATGCTGCACATTAGGAGTGAACGCAGCAGACAATCAGGTGTGGGAGCAGTGGAAATACAGCTATGAACTGTGTCAGGACAAAGACCTGAAACAACACAGTTGTGAATTACTGCCATCATCTGGTGACAAGTATGGTTACTCCACTTGGTCTTGGCAGGTTAAACCTCCATTCGCTCTGCTGCTTCTCTCTTTGATGGCTTATTATGTGTCTATTATGTGTGTACATAAAAATGATGTTGCAATGATATGTCTCTATGTTTACGTTAACAGATGAGTGCAGAAGCATATGATTTGATTGTGAGTCTAAATGTACTGGGTAACCAGCACAAATAGTAATTGCTGGGCAGCTGCATTTAGATCCACTAATAGGACTGAGCCATACAGTTAAAAATTGATTATATTAATATCACATTTTTTTTCAAATGGCAATAGATGCGATATGTCAAATGCATGCAGGCCAATATGAATGCTGTTCAGTGGAATAAACTGTGTTCTAATAATGTAAATTCAATTATATCTTTATTTAGAGTGAAAAAGATTCAGTCTCACTGATGTTTTCAGCTTGCTTGTGATGATAAAATTTGACTACACACTTATTAAACGGTAGCATGATACATTCATTTGACCACCATACAATTGCATTAAAAGTCAATATGACAGGGTTGTTAGTGGAGATCACACTGGGCGACAGGAGAAGAAATGGTGCGTGCAGTGTTGCATTGTGCATGAGCAAACAGAGCTCAGAGCATCGTGATATGAAGACACAGAGGGTGCAGCTGCTGCTTTTTCGCCCTTTCATGGGCTCTAACAGTAAAATTGCATTTGTATTTATATATAAAGAACTTCAATGAAGTTTTGCAAAAGGTAAAATTCAAAAATTTAGGGGTCAAGACAGAGACACAGAGAGAAAAAAGAGAAAGAAAGAAAGAAAGAAAGACAAAAATTTCTGTTTCCCTCTGTGGCAGCCTACTCGAGTATGTATTTTTTCTGAGTCCTAATTGCAGATCCAGTCCAGTGCACTTTTATTGAAGCAGGAAGTAATACTTAATATAATTAATATTAATGTAATTACTCAATATACGTAATTAGGGTTGAGTTGAAATTTTTTTTATTCCGTAACAAAATATCACCATATACAGTCTTACATAATTGGAACGGAGACAGAAGACAATGAATATAAAGGCCCAGACACACCAAACTGACTTCAAAGAACTAGCGGTGACCAGAACTGATGGCTGTCTTGCCTCACATCTGTGTTTCGGCCAAAAATTTGCACTTGAACCCACAGGAAAGACTACAGCCAATGGCTAACCAACACGAACGCTCTGTGCCCAAGTGAGAATAAACAAGTCTACACATCATCAAATGGCGGTAGTTTTATGTTTTATTATGGATCCCCATTAGTCTTCACCAAGTGTAGACTATTCTTCCTGGGGTCCAGACACTCATATATACAGTACAATCAAAATGAAACCTAGTAAAATTAAATAATAGTAGTCTGTGATCGTCTTTCAGAAAGGGAAACTGGAAGACCATCTTGGCGCTAGTTAGCCTGTTAGCACATTAACAACACAATCCAATGTTGAAAGAGCAGAGCATATTTACCGTGAGCCAGTGAACAATAACACAAACCATCAGGAAACATATCTGCTAAAGAGCTCAATGGTTAGAAAAATAATCTCACCTTATAATGTGGTTGTCTTGGTCTCACTCCCTCTCAACTTAACTTCTTTGTTAACTCTCCTCACTTATATTTTTCTTCTTCTCATGCACTGAGCTGAACTGCCACTCAGAGTTATTTCATTCACTGATGGGCTTCGCAGTCGCTGACGCCAATTCAGCATGCTGAATTGGTGGAAAATAACCCGACTAGTGCAAACTAGTGTCGCCTAGCGCCGACAAGGGCCAACAGTGCGGGACACACCACAGTTACGGGCCACAGATGCTCACCAACGACTGACCAACAGCTTAGTGTGTCAGGGCATTTAAAGGGAAACTTTTAACTGTTTTAGCATTTTGTGTAGATGAATTCAACCTCTCCAGGTAACTAGTATCATTAATCCACACGCCCCAGACACTACGTTTAGCTCAAAATCCACGTGAAAATGAAGAAAATCTGAAACGAATGCATGAGAGTCTGTGGAGCACAGCGATGTAGTTGTTGGACCCTTGTCAGAGCTGGCTGAGGCTACGCCGTGATTGGCCACTCTGCGTTCAAGGGGAAGGATTCAGTGAAGGGTCAGTACCTAAAAGGGTCAATAAGTAAACTGACATTGTGATATTCTGATATCAGCAAAGGGCTTCTTATGTTTATAGTAATAGTCTATTAGAAAAGAAAACTACAAAGTACTTGGGATTTTTTGTGCACACAATCTTTGTAAAATCTCACTTAACCCTTTCGTATCCTCTCTTCTTGCATTCCTTGGATAGAAGAGTAACCCAGGTGAGGACTTGTTTTCACTGAAATCACACAAGAGAAGAAAAACGCGTCATCATAGTGAGTGTTGAAAGTACCCTCTCCCTCTCTCCCTCCCTTCAGGTTGCCGGCGTACCCATACAAGATACCGACTTGTAACGGTAGTACATCCAATGAGACCTTTCTGCAGGGCGACTTCTCCTCCTCGGCAGAGTTCTTTGTGTGTGTCGGTGTGTTTGGGTTCCTTTATTGCACCGCCACACTGATCCTCTACCTGGGCTACCAGAATGTCTACCGCCAGACCACCCGTGGTCCCATTGTAGTGAGTACACAATCTCTAATGAGCTCTTACCTACTCACCCCATTCATGCCCTCAAACTTAGGTTATGAGTAGAGATGTGGTAGCTTTTTACATCTCAGACATTCTGACAGAAATCAGCCATGTCAGAACAATGCAGGGGGCTGTGTTGGTGGGAGTGTGTTATTTTAAAAGAGTACTACACCTTCTAAATGACCATTTGTATATCTCTATTATATATTGCTCACCCTGTGTTACGCATTCTGAAGAAAACTTTATTCTTGCATGCATGTGAACTAGGGTTGGGCGATATGGCCTAAAAAAAAAAAAATCGAATCGTTAATTTTATTTAATTTTATTTTCTATATAGCGCCAGATCACAACAGACGTCATTTAAGGTCACCTTTCCTATAGAACAGGTCTATACCCTGTTTGTTATTAAACAAACTAAATAGCCATATGTTATTTATCTAATTTACACAGCGGCATGTCATTTCTGTCTCGATGCACGTTTACAATCCTCTGCTCTCTGTATCGCACACGGTGGAGTTCGGCCCCGATGCGTGTGTGCGCACACACACACACACACAGACAGACAGACAGACAGACACGTGCGCACACACGCACAGACACAGGTGAGCACACAAGAGTGCTGAAGAACTCGTTCCCTTTCTTGGGAACTAGTTCTTACCTGCTTGCTACCATGTTGTCTGTGTATCAGGTGCGCAGGGGAACTACGGAAACCCAGCAGGGAGAGTGGGTGGCGGATTTTGAAGAGAAAGTCGATTTTCATTAAAACAAATGGACCTAAACTACAAATTTGAATTAACTGATAAAAATCGATTTATTGCCCAGGCCTAATGTGAACAAAGATTTCGGAAACTAAGAAAGTTCTTAATGAATTGAAGTCTTAGAGGTTCATTTTTAAAAACTGCAAAAGCATATCAAAACAATTTGTTTTCAAACTCCCACACAACTCATGCAGTATAATTCAAGTCTCATATATCCAAATATATACACAGTACTTTCCTGACAGACTTATTTTTCCAGTGGATGTATTCTGAGGCTTTATGGTTTCATGCACATGACACATGCACAGTACCCAAAAGTTTTTTTAACTTGAAAACTTTTCTTGAAAGGACATTGTTTACGGACTCGTCATTGACAATAGCAAGGATAACTTTCTGGTCAAGAACAGTTTCAGTTTAACAGTTTAACTCCCAGATTTAGAACATATAACCAATGATGCACTGCTGTATAGTCAAGTCTCTAATTTTATTTCATCCTTGCTCAATAGATCCAATCCAATCCAATTTGATAGACCCTCTACAGTTTCCAAAGAGGGTGCTTAAAAAAGACTATAAACTACTTTATGTGAAAGACTGTTATTAAGTTTTCAATTGATCTACAAACTAATGCAATATACATTTACAAAGGCTATGAAGAGCTAATTAAAAGCATTAATACCTGCTTTCTCTCACACACAAAAATGGTATTTTATATACAGATGTAATATGTACAGATGATTGCACACTTCCCTTTGGAACATCAATAATGTGCTTTTTATTTGCTCATGTTGACACAGGGTGTTGATTAATGTATACCAGGGGGTGGCCAACCAGTCAGAGACCAAGAGCCACAAAAATTACTGTGGTAGTACAAAGAGCCACATCATGCACGTGTGCTTACAAACGCACTCCCTCTCTCACACAAACACGAAATGACATAAAATCAAAATCCAAGCATTTCCAATTTTCAAAGCCAGATTTATTTATCTCACACACAAATGAATAATCATGAATAGAGATAGACACAAATACAGTCTCTCCCTCTCATACTCTCTCCACCACATCCACACAGTCTCTCCCACTCTCATACTCTCTCCAGATTAGTGTTGTCACGGTACCAAAATTGGGACCCACGGTACGATACCAGTGAAAGTATCACGGTTCTAAGTAGTATCAGGATACCACAGCAAAAGTGAGGCAGATGTGCCTTTTGTCATTTATAAAAAGATAAATCACTTTTCTATAATACATCAATGATATTTCAATGGAATAAATTACTTATTGGCTTATTCACACTTGAAAAACAGCATCAATAAGTGATTAACATAGGGGGATCAAAATAAAATAAATAAAAAAAATAAAAATCAACCAGCCACCCTCCTCCCCTGACAAGTAAAGAACAGTCCCTTCATAAGTAAAGAACAGTCCCTAAAGTGCGGTGTGGTTTGTGGACTGTTACCTGCCACAAGAGAGGAATGTGAACGGTTCGTTTCTCCTCTGACACGCCACATACCTGTGTGCCGCCACGGCTCAGCTGTTCAGGTATTTCTGGGCAGTCATGACGCCAATTTATTCACCTGGAGCCGGGCTTCTTGGTCGCCGGTAAGCCATTACCTTGCGCAGCGGAGCACTATGGCTGTTATTGGCCAGCGCATGGACACTCACCCTCCTTCAATTAGACTTTGAACTTATCCCACAGTAGTTGCACCATGTCATGTACCGTGTTGTTTAAGTAGCAGCCCACTGCGGTCTACCGTTGGTACCAGTATACCGTGCAACACTACTCCACACACATCCACACACTGTCTCTCTCTCTCTCATACTCTCTCCACACATGCACACACACACACAAAGACACGCATTTCTTCCCTGACATTTTTTGTGGTGATATCGCCACCGCGCTGCAGTCCTGCATTCCTCCCGAACTCCACACCCTCTCACCTGCCCGTGCGCACTCCTCTCTCTCTCTCTCTCTCTCTCTCTCTCTCTCTCTCTCTCTCTCTCACTCTCTCACTCTCTCTCTCACTCTCACTCGCTCCACTTAAGCCTGTTACATTTCTTAAAGGGCCATACGCACTCATAACAATAAATTGATTTTTTTTTTTTTGTGATGGAAGAGCCGCACGCCAATGGTTTTAATTAATGGATTGAAGAGCCGCACACTGATAGGCAAAGAGCCGCATGCAGCTCGCGAGCCGCGGGTTGGCCACCCCTGATGTCTACTATCTAATCTGGGCTCATTGCACATTTAAAATTTCAACTTTATGCAATAAAGTAGTACTTCTTAAAAGTAGCCCCAATTTTTCCGACAGTGGGACAAAATATATAGTGGTCTCTACCTGTATTTCCACTGTGTATTCATGCTAACTGCAAAATATACTTAACATACAGCAATACAAAATGAAAAAATACTCAACAAATGAGAAAAAAATTAGAAACTGTATTTTGGTCTTGAAATGAGAACATAGTTTATGTCGTAGATAAGGTTCACATGCTCGTGATATTAATGTGAATGTAATACTTGCTGTGTACTCCCTGCCAGGACCTGGTGATGACTGCTGCTTTTGCCTTCCTGTGGCTTGTGTCCTCCTCTGCTTGGGGCAAAGGCCTGACTGATGTCAAATGGGCCACCAACCCAAACCACCTAATGGAGATATGCAAGGACGTCTGTCAGCCAGGAGAGTTTCCTTCCATGGGCCGCCTCAATGCCTCTGTGGTGAGTCATGGTGAAGTAGTGCACCTCCTGCAGGCATTGTTATTTCCTTCTAAAAGCTGTTGTTGGTAACTTTTATAAAAATAGCTTCTAGCCATATTTGCTCAAACTGTCACTATATCCACACAGTATTACACAAGACAGATAATCTGTGAAAAAAATCATATTGCTCTGCCTATATTGCTTCTAATGGCATTACATCACATAAACAAACCAAATAAAAAACAAGATTTGGAGATGAGGAGTCTCTAACACAGCTGTCAATTGTGTCAGTCACGGCTTGTGACCTGATCAAATACGAGTCAAGGTTCTGTTACTACTTTGCCTATTTCTCATCTCAAAGGTTTACAGAAACATATTTTAGTGTTTACTGTTTTGCTGTAAAATTAGAAAGTTTGTGACCCAGCCACCATGTAAAAAAGGTCTAGCCAATATTAAGCACCACTCACTGGCTGGAGCAAACCTTCTCATTTTAATGTCATGCCAAATGCCATGCAAAACACAAAAAGCTGGAGGAGGAAACTATTTTTTTTTCCTGTCTCATTTACCTCTGTGTGAATGTAGTGACAGCTTCAGTTATATGACAAAAAGGTATTTTTATAAAAGTTACCATCTGTATTAGGGGTATAACAGTACACAAAAATCTCGGTTCGGAAGTTTTCGGTACATTAATGAAAAAACAGACAACTATTAAATATCTTTTACTTATTGGTAACCTTATTAAAACATACCACCACAGCATTTAACTGTTTTTACACAATTTTTGAATGAAACAAATATATATAAAGTCCTGCTTTTTCACATTGTTTGAATGAAAATAGAAAGATAAAAGTGAAAAATAAAATCCTCCTGTTTTTTAACACATTTTTTGAATGAAAAATATAAATATACATTTCTACTTTAACAGTTTTACTCAATTAAAATAAAAAGTATAGTGCAGCTGGTCAGCACACTGCTTTGTCTTATCAACTTGTTTATTTCCATCTTCGTGTTTTACCCTGAAACCAGTGTTCCCAAACGGAGGACTTAAGGTTTGCGGGTGGGTCTCCAGGTTCGTCAGGCTCACTTGCCATGTTGTGAAAATGCGCTGCACAATGTGAAAGTGGAGATTTACGGGACTCGGTCTGTCACTCAATTATGTCCGTCAGGGAACTAGATATTTTAAATGATTCGGCTTGCAAAAACAGAATTAAAATAAAACAAAATAAAATAAAATAATATCCTGCGCCCAATAATTCGGTATAGGGTCATGCCGAACTGAAAGACGCGTACCAAACAGTTCGACACAAATACATGTACCGTTACGGCCCTAATCTGTATATATAATACCAGTTCAGACCAAAGATTTATGACGAGATGAGTTGAAACAGGCTGCTACTGCAACATCCTGAATACATGCCAATGCAACTTGATGAGACTGTGTATCATCTCCATGCAACAACTATCTGTACTTCTGTTCTGATTTCCAGTTTTAAAGACTTATTTTGTGGCTGAAAATATGTGGCTTCTTAACATATGAATAAGGATAGTGATAGTGAGATACTGGCTACAGTTGCATTTTTAGTAGTGATGAAGTGACGAAAAACATAAACAAAACAAGCATCAGATGGACTGTGTTCATAATAAATACAGCACAAAGATATTAATAAGCAGCGCTAATTAATCACTCGATGAGAATGCCTGTGTGGGGAGCATAAACACATACAGCAAGCAGCAGCAGCGACCCACCATCCGACACTGGCACAATGTGAGGATGGAAACAGGGCTCGGCGGGGGTGGAGCTCCTGCCACAGTCTGCGGTCATTATGACGTGACCAGTGGACTTCATTACAAACTGATGGGCTGTTGAAACAGGTGACCAGCCTTATGTTCTAAAACCAGCTGCTGGCGATTTCACCAGCTGAGGTCCAGGTGGCACCATCAGCCGTCGAGCTCAGACCAGCCAGTTCACACCGCTGTAGCTTTTCTCTACAGTGTTCTAAAACAGTTTTGTCTCATCAGGTATCATTTGTCTATCCTTAGGAAACTCGCGTAGGATTTAGGAGAGTTGCAGAGCCTTCCTAAACTGGACATGCCTGCTTGCCCATTCCAGTAGAACTTTTGATTTTAAATAACAACAGGATCATCAAATGTATAGATCACTTTCAGACAAAGTGGGACAGATTTTGTCCTTGATGTATATGTACACTATATGGACACAGATATTCAGACACCTGACCATTACGCCAACAAGGATCATAATAACATTGTATTCAGATACATATATTTTAATATGGAGTTGGTCCACCTTTTGCAACTTTTTTTGCAGTTTTTTTTTAGTGTCTTTGTGGGAATTTGTGCACATTTATTCTGTAGAGCATTTATGAGGTCAGGCTCGCAATCTCCATTTCAGCTCATCCCAAAGGTGCTGGATGGGGTTGAGGTCAGGGCTCTGTGCAGGCCAATTAAGTTCTTCCACAGTGAACTCATCAATTTTCTTGATAGTCCTTGCTTTGTGCACCGGGGCACAGTCATGTTATAGTAGAAAAGGGCATTCCTCAAACTGTTGTTGTCCACAATGTCTTGGTCTCCTGAAGCATTAAGATTGCCCTTCACTGGAGATAAGGGTCTAGCTCAAACCCTGAAAAACAGCCCCATATCATTATCCCTCCTCCACCAAACGTCACAGCTGGCACAATGCAGTCAGGCAGGTAACGTTCTCCCAGCATCAGCCAAACCCAGACTCACCCATCTAACTGCCAAACAGAGTAGCATGATTCGTCTCTCCACAGGACACGTTTCCACTGCTCCACAGTCCAGTGTCAGTTTGCCTTACACCACTCCTTTCGGTGCTTGGCATTTGATGTGGTAATGTGAGGCTTGCATGCAGCTGCTCGGCCATAGAAAACCATTCCATGAAGCTCCTGTCGCAGAGTTTTTGTGCTTACATTAATGCCAGTGGAAGCTTGGAACTCTTCAGCTATGGAATCAGCAGAGCGTTAACAACTTCAACACACCATGCGCCTTCACAGTTGTTGAGCTCGCTCTGTGATTTTACGTGGTCTTCCACTTTGTAGCTGAGTTGCTGTTGTTCCTAAATGCTTCCACTTTCTAATAATATCACTTACAGTTGACCGTGGAATATCCAGCAGTGATGAAATTTTATGAACTGTCTTACTGCAAAGGTGGCATCCTATCACAGTACCATGCATGAAGTCACTGAGCTCTCCTTTTGTATCACAAATGTTTGCAAGACTGCATGGTTCAGAGCTTGGTTTTATACACCTGTGACAATGGGTTTGATTGAAACACCTGAATTCAATAATTAACAGATGTGGCCAAATACTTTTGTCCATATAGTGTATCTTCCATCCAAATAACTGAGCTAACCAAGAAAACTGAGCTTCACTTCCCATTAAACTTTGTTTATTGCAACTCAAAGTCATACATATTCAATATGAACTACTTTAAAATGCAGATTGTGCAAATTAATGGCTCTCTAGTGTAAAGGTCCAGTTTATAGGATTTAGGTGGATGTATTAGCAGACATGGAATGTAATTTATTAAGTATGTTTTCTTTGGTGAATAATTAACTCAAAAAAGGAATCATCATATTGTGCTATGTAGGGCTGCACGATTAATCGTAATAAAATCGTGATCTTGATTTATATGCATATGCAATCTTATTTTTCAATGACTGCAATTCTGCCTGCCCTGCCCGTGCCGGGAGTCAGGACATCATCTGCATGAAAACAAGTGCTCCCAACGACACAGCGTTATTCCACGTGATGCAGAGCGGCAGCCGGCCGGCAGTTTGGAAAGCAGCTGCACGGGGGGAACACACTGCTAACTGTAGCCTCAGTTTGTGCCTCGTACAGATCTGCTGGTAAAGTTAACTTAGCATTAGCAAGCTAAAAGACGGCAGAGAGACAGATGGGCCGATAAAAACATGTGTTAACTAACTATGCTAAAGCTTTACAAGCTATTCGGGGCTGCCAAGGATAACGTTAACATGACAAAGAGCAAGGCTACGGGAAGTTAACGTACTGACATTCCACAGAAACACACACACACATACCGGACAGCCAGTCCTTAGCTGCTAACGTTAGCTCATGTACAACACAGGTACCAGACAGAAACTTTTACAAAGGGTCATAATGTGCTTCTAGTGACAAGCAAAAGATGTTTACACTGCGGACACGGAGATGGGACAAAGATCCTCTGAGAAGAAAGACAGTTCACTCTGCGCTGCTGCCAGGAACAAACTGGGAGGCAAAGATCCTCTCTGAGGAAGAGGGTTCACTTTGCTGCAGGGTTCACCAAAACGTTTTTTTGTTGTTGTTGTTTTCTTTTAATAAATTGAACACACATTAAAGAACATACAATATCCTCTAGAGAATTAATACATATAATAGAATACTGTAAACATTGTCAAATTAAATGAAGGAAAAGGATTTTTTAAAGGCAAATAAAATATTGGGGATTTATGTAAAAATATACATAGAGACATATAAATAATTATATAATTAAAGATATGTAGGCTATGATCGGTGAATACTCCTGTCAAATGCATGGTGTTGAAACGTTTAATGTTGACTTAATTCCAGGCCTGGAACAGCTACCTCAGAAAAATGTTGTTCAACATTGATATTGTTGTTAAAATTGTTCAAAAGCTGTAAGAGAAGACAAGAGACTAAAGCTAAAACAGGAGTGTTCCCTCTCTGCTGACCAGAGTTCTTTATGTTGAAAAAAATCGTGAGAGAATTGTGATCTCAATTATAAACCAAAAAACTGTGATTCTCCTTTTTTCCAGAATTGTGCAGCCCTAGTGCTATGTGAGAACTGCCAGTGCCATGTTATTAGAATAAAAACTGACACTTGCTTCCTTTTCTAGGATTGCTTCACAGTTTGCTGCAGCAGAGTTTAATATGTTTAATGCACATTTAAATGTGCTGTAAAATGAAAGTGTAGTTGTACAGTAGTGTTTTATTTTCCATTTTTGAATGCAGTATTTGAGTCAAAATGTATATTTCAATGCAATGATTGTATTTGTCCTGGTATCTACATTTGTTTATAATAATGCGTTGATGTACAAGTCAAACCTATTTTAAGCCCTTCCTCAAGGTCACCAGTATTCACATTTCAATGTGTTTATTGTGAAACATTTTTTTAGTGTTACTATCAGTGTTGGTGTTAGGCAGTGTGTGACTGCAACAGATAGACATCGTAATGTAAGCAGATGAAACATTTAAAACTTAGGGCATAACTGAACAGGAATACACAAGGGGAGGAGACATCATCATGAATGTAATGAATGTAGTGCAACTCCATCACAAACAGATCTCACAAATTACAACTCTGATTCCAAAAAAATTGGGACACTGTGTTTTGACCCATATTTAAATGAATACAGCACAGACAGAGGATTTTTAATATTCAAACTGCTAAACTTTTTTTTTGTAAATATATACTAATTTTGAATCCTGGGTCTTTATAGGACGTCAAGGAAGGCTGTCACGCTGCCTCGCTGCTGCAGTCAAAAAACTTCTGCTTTTGCACGCTGACTGCGATTAAAGATCTATGATTTCCTAATTTCAAAGCGAGCCGTCACATGGCACAACAGGGTACTTTGGGGAGTTTTTCTTGGCTGTTTGAATCTGTTTTGTGCTTATTGCACTATCACAGGCTTCTGACGAGCATTCTTGATTGATATACAACTTCAATTGCTCAACAGTCTGGGGTCCCCATTGCTGCATTTTGTGCTTCATAATGTGCCACTCATGTTCAGATGGAGACAGGTCTGGACTGCAGACAGGCCACTCTCTAACCTGCATTCTTTTACTGTGAAGGTACACTGTTGTAACATTCGCAGAGTGTGTGTCATTTTCTTGCTGGAATCTGCAGGGACATCCCTGAAAAAGATTTGTCTGGATGGCAGCATATGTTGCTCCAAAACCTGTATGAACCTTTCAGCGTTCAGATGTGAGTTACCCATGATGCCATGGTCACTAACACGCCCCTATTAGGGTTGGGTCTGTTCTCGGTAATACCAGTTCGGTTCAGTACTCCGTCTTGGACTGGGGTTTTTTTTGGTTTGTTTGTTTTAGACCCACCGGACTGCATACATCATTTTACAGCCTTTGTCTGGCTCTTCGCCAAAAGCACAGCGAGCAGGAGAGAGAGGGGGGTGGGGGTGGAGCAGGGACTGAGCTAGGGGGTGTGAGTGCGCATAAATCAATCAATCAATCAATCAATTTTATTTATAAAGCCCAATATCACAAATCTCAATTTGCCTCACAGGGCTTTACAGCATACAACATCCCTCTGTCCTTAGAACCCTTACAACGGATAAGGAAAAACAAAGTACAAGGTGTAGACACGTAACAGTATAAATCCAATTCAGCAGGTCTTTCAGAACTGCTGTGAAGCCTGTTTTGTTGTTTGTGTACATGTTAACTCCACACTCTTGTCAATTTTGTGGTGTTTTGTAACATGCGCCGAGGCCTCTACTGTAGCCTGGAGTTTGTTTAACAGTGACGGGGAATCTATAATGGCGGACAATTTAGTCTCGAAGAAATCAAATAATGCGCCAATATGGCAACACTTGGCTTTGAGCCAGACGAAGGAGGCAACCCTTGTTTGCACTGATTGAGTAAGCTAAACCTGCAAATTTATTTGTAAGGAATGAAAGAAACGTATTACTGTATATGGTCATTTTTTTAATTTTAAATGAGTCAATTGCTCCCCCGAGTGCCGAAAATCCGGTATTACCGACTTGATGCGGTTTTTCACAAAAACCTGACCGTCTTTTTTTTTGTTTGTTTGTTTGTTTGTTTTTCCTCATACCGACCCGACCCTATACCATCACAGATGCTGGCTTTGAACTTTGCACTGGCCACAATCTGCATGGTCCTTTTCCCTGGAGGGTACAATGTACATGATTTCCAAAGTCATCATTCCCTTCTTTTTAGACGCGCATTTTAAGACACCAGTAGCTAGCGCGCATTGAATAAGTGCTTCCAGTGTTTCAAGTGTCTTTGAAGTTTCCACGTCTCTAGCGTCTCATTTCTGTGTGATTGCTCCCTTAGACCACAGCACACTTTTCACCTTTGTATCAGTCCATCTCAGATGAGCTCAGGCCAAGAGAAGTTAGAGGCATTTCTAGATGTCGTTGATATCTGGCTTCTGACTTTGCATGGTAGAGTCTAAACTTGCATTTGTTAAAAACTACATACTTACAATTGTCTTCCGAAGTGTTCCTGAGCCTCTGTGCTTTATACTTTGTGCAATCATGTTGGTTTTTAATGCGGTGCTGTCTGAGGGGTCAAAGGTCACAGCCATTCAATATTGGTTTTCCACCTTGCCCCTTACATTTTTTTGTATCTTATGATGATATTATGGATTGTAGATGGCAAAATCCCTAAATTCTTGCAATTGTGTTGAGAAACATTGTTCTCAAACTGCTTGACTGTTTGCCCATGGAGATGACCACGAAGTGTTGAACCTCTTGCCATCATTGCTCATGAACACCTGAGCCTTTCAAGGATGCACCTTTTATACCCATTCATGATGTTGTCATCTGTTGTTACCAATTAAATTGTTTACCTGTGGAGTGTTCCAAACAGGTGTTCTTTGAGCATTCAACAACTTTCCCAGTCTCATGTTGCAGGCATTACATTCAAAATGACTTTATATTTACAAAAAACAAGCTATCAGTGTGAAAATTAAATATCTTGTCTTTGAACTGTATTAAATTGAATGTAGGTTAAAAGGGATTTGCAAATCATTGCATTCTGTTTTTATTAACATTCTGAACGTCCTTTACGCATCCCAGCTTTTTCAGAATAGGTGTTGTACTAGATATTCAGCACAACTTAAACACCTTGTCAATAAAAACCTAATACTAAGATTTAAGATTTCACAGCATACATTATTCATCATCACTTATTGTCTCATCTGTTTTCCTGTCCCTTTATAGATATTTGGCTTTTTGAACTTGATCCTGTGGGCAGGTAACTGCTGGTTCATTTACAAGGAGACTCCTTTCCACAAGGATCCCCTCCCACCAGCCACCATGGAGGAAGGAGGGGCCCCCGGGCCTTAGTCACATCACTGACGGTCATCAAGCATAGCCCTGCGTCAACAGAGGATACATGCCCAACACTGGTCTCTGATGTTAACCTGCAGAAATGGAAACAAAAGAACGCTAATTGTCCTAAATACCCCCCTATACCTCCCAACACCTATCAGAGCTATTTTTTTAAGTTGCTCGTCTTCAACTAAAGTAGTCCCCAGTGTCTGACCAACCCCATGCCCTTTTTTTTTTATTGTTCTTTTCAAAGTCTGTCATCTCTGTATGTAGGGCAGGGCGATAAAGAGAAAATCAAAAATCACAATATTTTTGACCAAATACCTCGATACTGATGTTGAGACTATTGTAGGGTTGACTAAAGGTGCTTTCACAGAATACCTACAAAATAGATTTTTGACAAGTAATCATCAGTAATGTGGATGTTATGACATAGTGGGTAAAGGCAGATAATAGAACAGCTCGACCAGTCTGGTAAGTTCAGAGAATAACATCACTTTACCGTAATGTAGCCTTTAAAACCAGGAAATTACCATGTTACAACATACAAAATCTCGATATAATATCAGTATATTGCCCAGTCCTGTATGTATTTGATGTTGAGATCAGCAGGCATATGATGCATTTGCTTCCACATTAGCACAAAGTCCTCCCTTGATGTCTCCCCTTCAGGGAGCCACCTAGTGATGAAATTGTGATGTAAGAACCCAGAATGTCTTCTGGTCTTTCACGAGGGAAATGGTAAATGATTAACAGAAGATGAAAGTAAACAGCCCTCATTTCCAATCAAAGCAGGTGTTCCCTAAAGAAACAAAATTCAGAAGTAGACTTTTTAGGTGGGAGCAAATGCACACCTGGGGTTCTCTGTTAAAGGCTTGCTCTTCCTCCATGTAATCTGGAAGAGAGAGTGTTACAGTACAGATTACATACTGTAATTCTAAACATGTCAGTCACTGTAATTTCAATAGATAAGTCAATGCTTCTTTTCCTCCGGTCAAAGCAACAGCTGCTGTATAATGGGACTAGGGGATATGTCCTCTTCTCAAGACAACAGACCATCTAACTATGAAATAATTGGCATGTCCTTTCCCCACCAATGCTCTAATCTACTGACACGCACACACACTCAAATATACTTTATAACCCCACACTTTGATTTTCTTGAGCTTAAAAATAATATACACTAAGTAAAAAGATTTAACACTAAGTAAAACAAATAATACACTCTAATTAGAATGAATGCACACTGAGTAAAAAAAAATCACACTACAATCTTCTGCACTCCTCTGTCCCTCAAATGGGGGAGCAGAGACGTCTTTAATTTTGAAAGTGTCCTTTTGGATGATGATTCAGGTTGGTTGTGACAGTGTCTGCCACAGTCTTGTTTATTTTCAGCCTGTATTGAGCACACGGCAGGTTCTCTACATGTTTACTCAGTGGAAGTGACTGATTGATGTCAGGCCAACCCATGTTTAGTTCCTGTTTGATTCAAATGTTACATTGACACTACTCTATAACACTAAGACCCGTTCTTGTTTGAACTCTATTTTGCAAAAGGTTATTTATATACAGTTCATATGTATTTTATCTACATTAATTGGTCCATTGCATATTTTAAAGAGCAATGTTGGGTTATCTGTTTGTTAATTTGCCAAGCAAAAAGTGTCAGTGTGCAGCTTCTCCTTAATTTTTTTGTAATGCTGTCAGATTTGCTGTTAAATTTGTTGTACCACTGAATAGCTTTAGGCTTAATCTTGTGATGATAAATAGTTAAAGTAACAAAAGTGGCAAATGTGGTTGCCAGGTTTATGTAATCTTGCTGTAATGACTCCTGCCCATAGTTCTGCTCTACATGTAACTTTACAGCCAATGCCTTACATTACAAGGTTTTGTATTGAACTCCTACAGTGACTGTTGATGACTCTTTGTCAACTCATTGATTATTTGCATTGCACTAAGAGAGATCTAATTATCTCTATGAAGTAACTGTTTTGAGTTAATGGGCCATCTGTGCAGCTGTTTTATTTCACCGCCATAGCCTCTGTAGGGAATAAATGAGGTTCTGTTTGAGTCACTAAAGTAAAGTAAAAAGTAAAGTAATATATTTTCCACAACATCTTGAAATTAGACACATATTTTTCACAGGATGCTTTATCATTTTTAAAAGATAAATCTTCATTTAAGTAGAGCAGAGTAATATGAGGAATGTTAATGTAATGGATTATTGAAATCTGACTTCATGTATTTTATGCCTTGTTTGTGCTAAAGGAAACAATGGTTTATCTTTATTGATGTATAAAACATGAATGCTCTAACTGCTGGATTCTGTCTCCTTTTTTAATTACATTGCAAAATGAGTTGGTATGTCTGCCCACCCACCCTGATGGTGTAAAGACATTTAAAGCCACCGTGTGAAGAATTGTATGTCATTATACATCTTTCATATTAGTCTGATAGAATATGTTTTTATGCCTCCATGCCAGCCGCAGGCTTTGTTTTCCGGTTGTCCATCTGTCCATCTGTCCCACTCTTGTGAACACGATATCTCAAGAACGCTTTGAGGGAATTTCTTCAAATTTGGCACAAACATCTACTTGGACTCAACAATGTACAGATGAAATTTTGGTTGTCAAAGGCCACTATGACCTTGCGTATGTCTTGTTCTAATGAATGGCATATCTCAAGAAGGCCTTGATGGAATTTCTTAAATTTGGCACGAATGTTCTCTTGGACAGAAGAATGAACTGATCAGATTTTGGTGGTCAAAGGTCACTGTGACTTCAAAAACACTTTTTTAGTCATAACTGAATGAGTTATTTGCCAATTTTGACAAAACTTCTCACAAAGGTCAAATAGGATGAAATGATTGAGATTTAGATATTCTATATCTAAAAAGGTCAAAGGTCAACTTTACCGTGACATTAAATGTTCTGCAAAAACGCTTTTCTGGCCATTAGTCAACATACTAAATTGGTGACACTAATTTGGGTGCCCACCTTGAAACTGTGCTGGGTTTTTTGTAGATCTGTGCTGCTGGGTTTTATGTGTGTGAAGCATCCATGTTTTAGAATTAAAGCACTGTCAACTGGCTACATCTGAAATGTCTGGACAGACATGAATGTAAATTGTAACTGCTACTTGACTGGTTCACAGAAGCATGTAACTGTGAGGAGATAATTCTACTCATAGAAATAAGACAATCCTGCTTAAAACCGATGCAATCTACATGTGTTGCATCCAGCTCATCTATTCAAAATGTCTGTGTCAAATATATCAAGCCAGCCAGTACTGTCTGCCAAAGTGTCCTTATTGTACTAACACTGGGTGGTGCCAAATCCAGCAATTCTACAGTTTCATATGGACTGACATAAATGTCCTGTTTGGATTATGAAACAACACTACTCAGCCACATGTATAGAGGTAAATGAGGTGTGTGCTGTGTCACTGGTGAGCATAAAACAAAGTGTCTGTGTCATCCGTCCATGGTGTGTTAATCCCAGAGCTTTGTCACTTTGGACACCACTCCTCTCTAACCAGCAAGAAACATGGAGGCTGTGAGGAAAGGACTGTTCAGAATGGGATGCCACCATAATGAGCATTTTATGAATGCCACAGAAAATCAGTCCCCAACCTTTTAACTTGTGACCATTTAAGTTGAAGCAAAGCCTCTGTAAAATTAACACTTTTGAGCATTTTAACCCAGGAGGGATTTGTCATTCTCAGATTGTTACAGAAAGGACTTTAATATTCACAGTTTAAAAAATCTGGTGACCACTTAGAGGAACATGGGTGTGTATTTATGATGTAAACAGTATTCTCTCTTGAACCCAGGCCTGCTCCTGTGACAAAAGGCAAAATAAGTGGTGGTATGTGGGCATGACATTATTTCAGGTATTTCCTCTCCAAGGTACAGGTCCACTTTTTTCCCAACCAGGGGTACTTGTATCCTATAGTGCCTCTCAGACTTTTTTCAGCTGTGTATCCCCTTTTTGATATTTTTTTATAAGACATCCAAGTGGGGTCTAATCACCATCTCCTGACGCAACAGCCTCTGAATAATTTGTGCCGCAACATATTTATTCACAAAAGGACACGCCATGTCTCTCTTTCCTTCCATACGTTCAGTGGGTGATGAGCCTCAGACTTAGATGAAGCAAACCTGACAGCCAGCAGGATAGCTTCATGGAGTATGTTGCCATAGTAACTGACTCAGGGTTAGGCTGAACTGGCTTTGTGAAATAGAAAACTCAGAGCTGAACATATTCAGAGTTTTCACTAATCCTGCTTTTGGAAAAAAGGCCCAGGGGAGTTATTTAGGTAGTACTCTTATTACTAAATAAAAAAAATTCTAATTAGATTGTCAAAGGAATACTTAACCCACAAAATAATAATTTGTATATCAGGTACTGACCCTGTTACCTTGAAATCTGTGAATAAAACTCTGCTTTTCTCGATTGCCTCCACAGTGAACGAAGAATCCAAAACGGAGAAAATGCTTGATGACTTGGAGTATAATGGTTTTGTGTTTAACAATAGCAAAACTATATCAAAACATCTGTTTACAAACTCTCACTCAACCGGTGTAGTATAGTCCAAGTCTCATTTATCCACTCATATCCTCAGTACTTCCCCAGCATATGCCTTTTTGCTAATACCCCACTAATAGCCACCTTTTCTTCCTGTGGACACTGAGGTCCTTTGATGTGTGTGTGGAGATGTTGACCATGTTCTATCACACAGTGGAGGCCAGTGCACTTCTCTACACTGCAGTGTCCAGGGGAGGCAGCCTGACAAACAAAAACTCCAAGCGTTTGGACAGGCTGGCTAAAAAAGCTGGCTCAGTGCTCGGCAGGAGACTGGACCCAATAAGAACTGTGGTGGAGAGGGGCACATTGAGCTATAATGGACAAGCAGACACCCTCTCCCCAGCCTCCTGGAGTGACAGAGGAGCAGCAGCAGCAGTCGGCTCACCTCACTTCATTGCAGATCACAGCGTTACAGTCAATCCTTTCTGCTCCACAGCAATAAGTCTGTTTAACACCTCCTGAATCCAGTCACACACACACTTACTCATATCACATTAGCCACAAGTGGACTGGACTGTGGAATGGGCAATTTTAATTTGATTTTTAATTTCTATTTATGCACTTAACTTATTTTATTTCATGTCTATTTTAACACGGGGTGAGTAATTGATATACAAATGGTCATTTAGGGGGTAAAGTATTCCCTCAAAGCAGCGCTTAAAGCTCCAATGACTGAGTGCCATGCACTAGCACTGATGACAGAACGTTAATCCTGTGACATTCGGGAGGTACCATGAGTTACCAACCAACCAGCAGCTTTCTACAAGTTGTCATCCGCTACATGAAAGACACTTGTTAGGGGTGTGCAGTTCGATGCAGTTGCCTAGTAGAGTATTGTGGTACTGAAAGTAAAAGTATTGAAATGGGCTGTGAATTCTTAAAATATAATGCATGTATGTCTTGACCAGGGGATCCACAGAATTTCTCTGAGGGCTACCATTGGCCCACAGAGCGTACTTTGAGCAACAATGGATGGATTGGTGGACTAATATCTAACTGATTACTTTTTTAAGTGCTAAGACACAATTTACAGTTTCTGCAAAATTGTTCACATTGAGGTCAACCACAAAACCTTTTCCATGTCTATTTTAAAATAACTCATGCCTATTTAGACATTGAAAGAGTTGCTGATGCCTGGAGTGTGAATCCAGTGTAAGAGAAGAGGGACAGTATCCACAGTCATCATTCTGGGCAAGAATGTGCTCTAAAATTCATCTAAGGTATAGATGAAGCTTTAGCTCTCTGACTAACTGTAAGTTTGAAAAAACGAGTGTCTTCCAAAGTTACAGTTTTTCGTGCTAAATTCCCTCTTTCTGTTTCCCAGACAGTGCTTCATTGTTGAGCTGCAGTGGAGGGATAGTAACACACTTTACAAACACTGCCCCCCTCACAAATCCATTGAATTTGGCTGTACTCTGGGTTATAAATGCAAGGGCCAAAGTATCAGTGGTGGAATGTAACTAGAACTCAGCTGAGGTACTTGAACTTTACTCAAGTGTAACCATTTCATGTTAGTTTATATTTCTACTCAATCACAACTGAGCCGAACTGAACTGCATCTAAAGTAGATCAACTAGCTCTACTCAGCCAGCTTCAATGGGAAATGCTGCTCAGAAGATGATGCATTGGTATTAGAGGAACACTTCACCCACCAAATGATCATTTGTATATTCACCATTCACCCTGTCCTCTGCTACCTCAGAGTTCCTGTGTCCAATCCTAGACAGGTCTAAGCAAGGTCTGATCCATTGTGGGGCCTCTGACCTGTTCGAGCATTGACACAGGACCTCTCAGGGGCGTCCCGCAATGTATGGCACTAGGGCATTGGCAGCAGATCCTTTGAGTCCTATGGGTTGCGAGCTGAGGTAGTGGCATGTCCCACGGATGCTCAAATGGATTGGGATCTTTGGAATTCAGAGGCCAGGTTGAAGCTTTGAGGCTTTTGGTTATGTTTCAGGCCAAACCTGAGTAGTTGTCACAGTATGGCGTGGCGCATTGTCCTGCCGGGGGATCAATTCAATTCAATTCAATCAATTTTATTTATAAAGCCCAATATCACAAATAGAATTTGCCTCACAGGGCTTTACAGCATACGACATCCCTCTGTCCTTTGGATCCACTGCCATGGGGGGCAGTGGCTCACTTCATCTGTCAGTGGTTTTCATATTGTATGTAAAACCATGAGTATTAATATTAGCTGCATAATTCTATTTCCTATTTCTGTATACATTGTATTAATCACTCAACCACGATATCCAGTCATCAGTAGGTCACCATACTCAAGCCTCCTGGCCACTGATACGTGTGTTTGACCAAAGGTTTGTTCATTTGTTTCAGTTAGGCTTCCAATGAGACAGGTAAGAGAACTTCCAAACTGTTTAGACAAGGTCCTTTGCGTTTGTCTCCGATATTGATTACATGGTAGATTGTATTTATCTAGAATTTAGTTGAAACTCAGAAATCGTTATGACTATCACATACATCCAAGAATATTTAAGCCCATCAATTTAAATGAAGGTTAACTGTTGTTAAATTATTTCAAATTAAAACTGATTATTCTTCATCAGCATTTTTCTTAAACAGCAAACTTTCTTCCAATGAAACTGTAGTGACATTTAATTTCTCCTGACAGATGCACACATCGTTTTTCCTATGTATGATGATTTATTTGGTGACAGTACAACAGCACACATACACAGTATACATGTGATGTACAGTTACATCACGTCTTCACAGTGAACAGTATTTGTGTTTGAGCTCGGCTCTGACTAGCTGTGTGAGACTAAACCACTTACAGGGATTAGGAGAGGGGAAGGTGTGTTCACGTGTGTAGACCTGTGACTTCTGATCACCACTTAAGAAAATGTTCTCCCTGTGCTGAGCTTCACTGTACAGTGGTGTGTTTGTCCTGGGGAGGGAATTAAGAAATACAACCCCCCCACCACCGCCACCACCCCCCACCCCCAGAAATATGGGCGAAACTACACTTAAAGTCCCACCCCTCAATCATGCCACTGGTGATTAATGACATGAGTCACACACAGATAAATATCTATGCAGTGACTCACATCTGCTGTGTGCAGAAATGGACAGTGAGAAAGGGTCTGTTTGAAAGCAGGAAAGAAGTTTACATAGGAATGTTTGGACATAAATAGTTCACTTGAACTGTTGTTAACAATAGGCTGAAAGCCAAGGCCTCTGAGGAGGATGCAGCTGCTTATACTGTGTACATTTGTAATGGGGCACAGTTGCAGTTAGAGGACATCTGTATTCACATCAGCACATATGTTTTATATGTGTTTGATCTTTATGGTCATCGAACGCTGCAGTTGGTGGTTGTAATTTACTAGATTGCACTACAGTATGTAGAGAGATGATTCTAATATAAAGAGGACAGGACACTGGAAACATTTCTTATTTTACTCACAATTTCATAGCCATTTTATTTTATACTGTGGTTACATATAGCATACTCCTAAATTTATGTTGATCAAATTACCAAAAACTAACACAACAAACCTAGGACAAGGCAGGATTCCAGGACAAGTGTACTGGTTGGTTTCTGGGTCTCTGGTCATCTAAGAGAGCCAGAATGCCTGATCTCATAAGTGCACTGAACTTGGTGGAAAATTGTCATTGTCAGGGTAGACATGCAACGTATAGTAGGTAGGAGGTGTGGGGCTACGGGAGCCCAACTGCACTTTTTTTTTGTGCAGTGGAGCCTTCTAATATAAAAATATCCTTACATGACTTTTATTGAATACAAAGGATGTAAAAGCTGAGTTCCTGAATTAATCAAGGGTGTATTCTTTGTTTCAACATTATAGCAGACACATATGAAAGGGAGGTTTGGGGGGCCCTCCCCTGGGAAACTTTGAGTATAAAATATTAAATTCTCTGTATTGTGGTGAATTTTTACTGGACCAGTGTATGCCTTGTCTGCTTCAATTTAAGGCGTAAATGTCTAAAATATAATCTAAATCTATTATGTTCTTAATATTGAGAGGGACTCCCCCCATGTCTTTCCTTTCTCTGTTTTGGAGTCCACTTGCTATTATTATTATTATTATTATTATTATTTTTCTCCCTATTTTATGTTTGTTAATTATCACTTGAATGCACTTTGAATTGCCAGTGTTTAAAAGGTGCTATACAAATGAACTTGCCTTGCGTAATTGGCCATGTAGATGTGGACAGGTGTTAACATTTCTACAGATATTTGTGTATCCTTTAAAGGTTACCTTGTGTCTATTATTTATGGAGATAGTTTTGTCTCAATATTATTTGTGTGAACAGATCAACAGTCCGAGTGTTAGTGTGTAATTTGTAAATAAACACCTTACACAAATACAAAAAAAGATTTGCAGACTCAACAACAGATCTGCAAATACACAAACAATAAAAAAAGAGAGTGAGCGCATCACTAATCGCTTTAATGTTGCAGCTGGTTAATTTGGTGCTCATTTAAAATGCTTTATATACTGCTGCGTAGCTTAATCTTTAATTATACATGATAATTTTTTAGTTGATTGTATTTTGTATTATTAAACTGAGTTAACTTAAGCAAACAAATAAATGTAGTGGAATAAAAAATACAATGTTTCCCTCTGAGATGTAGTGGAGTATAAGTATAAAGCATCATTAAAAGCAAACACTCAAGTACAAGGACCTCAAAATTCTCTAAATTTTAATGATAGCAGTTGAAAAGTATTTTGTCACTGCTCCACATTGATTACAAGCAGCAACTACTTTTATTAACATCACAATTCATAATTAATTTGGAAACATTTAACGAAAGTTTAAAAAGCATCACAATACAGCTTGTTCTGAAAAAGGAAATCCTGGGGAGGAGGCGACCCCTCTACAGGTCCTGGCTCAGCCCTCGATAACCTAAAATCCTAGAAGCACCCCTGACTTGAATAATAAAATGGGTTGATCCCAACTTCTTGCCATTTCATATTTGTGCTTTAAGACTCCAAAACCACACCGTGTTGATGTTTTGAAGTGGTTAGACGAGAAAAAAATGACATAAATTAGAGATTTTCTGTTCCAGTCCCGTGTCTCTCTCTGTGTGGGTGTCCCAAGAACGCGCACGCAGGAAGTTCCTATCCTGTCGAGAGCGCGAGATATGACGTAAGTGGCTTGCCGCGCAGTGATGATGGCGGTGCGTGAACGCGCAGTAAAAGTAATGGCTGCTCTGGATCGGCGGGTGCCTAGCCTCGATGATTTCGTGGGTCAAAGCTGGACTGCCTGGGCCGAGTGGGCCGGTGTGACAGCAGCGGATGGTAAGGAAGCACACTGACGCAAACACTGGCAGCTACGAAGCCATTTAATCAAAGCACCGGGGTTTATTTTCGTGGAAACGGAGGACAGGGCTAACCATGTTACCCAAACAAAGACCCTGCCGGGTCCTAGTGCTGGGTGGGTAACATGTTGCTCTCTCCCAGGTCCCACTGCATACGTTGTCTTCAAGAAAAAAATAAGTGATAGTTATTAGAATATGACCATTATGATGTGTATTTTAGAGTGGTGACCATGAAACAAGCTGCCAGCGTTTAATGGATGCGTTTCATTTGAGTGAAACCAGCCGGGCAGCGGTGGCATCAGAGCGGAAGGAGGCTAGTGTGGATGGTTGGGCGAGCAACTTCTTGCCGTGGAAAGCTAGGCTAGCTAGCTAGCAAGCAAGCCAGACTAGCCGTTGACGACGAGGCAGTTAGCTGTTAGCATGCTAATGCTAGCAGCAAGAGGATAAGAGTAGACACCGGTGACGGAGGAGGAGTCTGATGCTGTTGCCACCATGTAAATGCTGGCCCAGCCTTTGATATGAGCTAACGTTACTCTGTGTTCTTTTCGCTTCATTTTAACGTCCTCCTTTGATTGCCAGCGTCATCGCCTCCATTTAACTGATGGTAACATGTCTATATGCGACAGGAAATCTCATATGTTTGACTTTTGTCTAAAAAGTGCTCTTGCCCTTCCCAGTTTTAAGTATGTGCGCTCACTCATTGTCTGGCATCCGTCCAAGTGCTACTCTGTCCATAACTATCAAATAAAGTCCCCCTCCAACACATAATACCCTTAGCTGCTTAGTTTTGTTAGAAAACTGACAAGAATGATCAGAAAAAAAAATCATCAGCACCAGTCAGCAGAGGAGCAGTTGACCTGCATATCAGTCCTTTATATAACACAGCTTAAGGGCCTGTTTATGTGCAGAATTTGTGCTGTAAGGTTAGGCTTCATCTTGGTGATGAACCTGACATACAACTTTTGGAAAACATCTGACCGCTCAAGGGTTTTATTGAACATGTGCACATATTTAATGCATGTTGTTTCAGGGCCTGATGTGGACGACTGCAGCAAGAATGGCAAAAAGGCTGCAGAGGCCATGTCACTCAGTAAGGAGGGTAAGTCTGCACACTATCATCAATTAGACATAGTTAAGTCTTTTATTGATTGGGAAATCTGAAGCATAAACTGATACATAGATAGATGTACATTGACCTGTAATGCCTCGATGGACTGTGCCTCAGCTCCCACCTTGCCCAGAGACAATGGAGGAGCAAGTTTACAAAGACCAGGGTGAGCATTAAAGCTGGGTGGTGTTGTGATTAGGCACCTTCTGGCACCTAGCCTGGGTGTCTGAAGCAGCAGCTGTCCAAGAGACACTCTACCTTTGTGCGTGTCAGAGCATGACACGATTAATCAAAAGAAGCACCGTGATAGTATGGCTGTGTAAGTATGTGAACCCTTACACACACATGTCACATGGGAATAGCAGCCAAAACAAATTGACGATTAAGAATAAAGTAGTTGAGGTTCTCAGATTTGCTTTGATTTCAAGTTTATCATTGAAGTTTTCTTTTCTTTCTGTTTTTCTCACTTAAGCCCCTTTCACACATGTACTGCAACCCTTGACTTATCTAGGCATCAGCCAGAGGAGCTGTATGTAAAAATGAAAATGTCCAAATCAGTTGGACCTGACATCAAATGGACTCAACCCTGCCAGTTCATCTAGTACAAAGTCTTTAAAATGTTCGATTGAGCTTATGTGTGAGCGAGCAAGTGGGTGTGCATTTCTATCACGCAACTGATGTGAAACCAAAAGAATACAAACATCTGAGGGTGAAAAAGAGAGGTCATTTACAGAAGGACACCAACAAAAATGTATGATGGGAGAGACGACAAGATTTGGGAAACTGTTGGGAAGGGCCCTTGCTGAAATCATCAGACAAATTCAAGGAACGGCAAAACACTGCGATATCTGTTTCAAACTTTTTTGTCATGTCCTGCATCCGGCATGCTCTGTCTAAGCCAACCTCTCACCTAAACCAAACAAAATAATTCTAGTCAGTGAAAATATGTGGGACACAGACAGTCTGCTCTTGTATGTGAAAGGGCCACTCTAGACAATGTGCGGGCCTGATTTTCCAGAGTTCATTTGAGAAATTGACTTTAGTTTACATCTTTGGAGGGATATGTTTCAGGTCATGTTTTTCAGAAATCCAAACATTGCCAGATCAGTATCCATCTATCCTATCCATATATCCACTTATTCTGTTCAAGAGTGTGAGGGCTGGAGTCTACAGGCCCAGACACATCTAACGACTGGCGACGAAAGGCGACTGTTGCGTTGCCTCACGTTGCCTGTCATGGCCAGAAAGTTGCACATGAACACTCTGCATGAGGGAAAATAGCTCCACACCAGCAGACAGAGATAGTGGTATTTGTCACTCAAAAAGGGAACGTGGAAGACCATCATGATGCTAGGTGGCCAGTTAGTCCATTGCAACACAGTCCAGTGTTGAAAGAACGGAACATATTACCGTGCACCAGTAAACAATAACACAAACCATCATGAAGCATTTCTGCTTAAGAGGTCAGTGGCTAATGAACAATGATTTTACCTTAAGTGACTATTTAGTTTTAGTATTACTCCCTTTTGATTTAAGCTCTTTTCTTTCCTCACTTCCATTTCTCTCATTGTGCGCAGAGCTGAACTGCCAGTCAGAATGAAATCATTCACTGCGGTTGCCAATGCCAATTCAACATGCTATTGGCTGAAAATAAGCCAACAAGGAGCGGCATCACAAAGACTAGGGAGACAGATTACCACCAGTAGCTCAACATTGGCCGATGGCGGACTGAAGGGTTGGTGTGTCAGGACCTTAACGCATTGGGCATAGGCAAGGGGTGGGGTACATCTTGAATAGGCCGTCAGTCTGTCACAGGCTGACCTGACTGCAGTTTCTTTACTGAAATAAACTGGGTGGACTTCGATTAGACAGTTAGCGCCATGGGTGGGTCTAACGCTGTTGTCAAGCTGTCAAGTGGTGCACTGGAACCGATGAAGAGTAATAACAACAATGTCAAAAGCTGTTCTAAATTGACATGTCTTCTCAATAGTTTGTTATACTTTGCTCTGCTAAATACTTACAACCCCGACAAAACTGATTTTGGCATGGCTACACATCTGGGCCTTCAGGCGAATATGTTTGTCTCTATTGGTTGGTTATGGAAAATCTAATTCCCTTTCACCATGTAAATAAGTAAGAGTGGATGCAATGTCAGACTGAAGATGGAAATGGAGTGTAACGAGTTGACACGTCGACTTGATATCATGCAAAGTTTAATACTGATTTCACAGTTATTTTCTATCAGTGTAGTCCAACTCAGACAGTATCTTTTGAGTAAGACGGTGTATCACCTTTCCATAATGCAGCATCATCCTTACCTGCCCCACAAAGTGGCATTGCCATGTTACCCTTTCTGCAGTCTGATTTGTTTGTGTCCATTTTATTTCCTCTCTTTACCACTACTCTGCCCTCTCCTTTAAGACATGTCCATCTTTGGCCTCTACCCTGGCCACGATGACTTCTACCTGGTGATGTGCAGCCATTGTGGCCAAGTGGTGAAGCCGCAGGCGTTCGAAAAGCACTGCGAGCGGCGACATGGCCCTCTGGCCAAGCTGTATGCTCGACTACGTTCTCCCACCCCTGCACCCCAGCCCCAGCAGAGGCCCCACCACGGCCATTCTCCTTCCCATGGGACCAATTCTGCTTCCGCTTCATCCTGGGAGGGTCGTGGTCAGGGAGTCGGGCAGCTACGGGCAACCCCACCTTCGCCTTCCACTCCACCACAGTACAGACACTCCAAGAACTCCAAGGATGGAGTACGGTAAGAACAGAGAGGGCCAAGTTTAGGAGAATTCTCTAACCAGAGGTCAGGGGTCACAGATTAGAACTTAACAAGAGGGTAGACATTAGCTTTGAATGCATACTCCCTTTACTCTATTGACGTGAAAAAAAAAATTCGGTAGTTTGTCTGTAGGTCAATGAATTGCCAAGAACAAAAGGCCGAATCAAAGTAATGGTTTAACATTTGGGGGAATTATGCTTATTCACTTTCTTACACAACGTTAGAATGGAGGATCGATACCACTTCCATGCCTGTTCAGTAAATATAGCACCACAGCGTTAGTAGCTCCTTAGCTTAGCTTAGCTTAGCTTAGCTTAAACACTGGAAACATGAAGGAAAGTGGTAACATACTCTGCCTATCAGCACCTATAAAGCTCATGAATTCTAACGTTATATAGTATTTGCTTAATCTGCCCAAACATCAGAGTGTAAAAACGAAAATTGTGGTTTTCAGGGGATGATGTGCTGGCCCATTACTTGAGCAGGGTCAGTAATTTATAGATAGATAGATAGATAGATAGACCTTTATTGTCATTCACACCATGAAGGAACATGAAGGAACGAAATACAGTACTCAGGTCTCAGTACTATGATTAAAAATAAATAAATACTAATAAGTGATAGCCTAAGAGCTATAAAAAGATAAATAAAAACACATTAAGTCAGTAGTGGCAGTGGCAGTAGCACAAAGTGTCAGTGAAAGACCAAGAAATTGTCAACCACACAACCCCAGTAAAACCACAACTTTTACACCTTTATTTTTAATAGTCCGAGACAC
Source organism: Epinephelus cyanopodus (assembly GCA_026686955.1). NCBI lineage: Eukaryota > Metazoa > Chordata > Actinopteri > Perciformes > Serranidae > Epinephelus > Epinephelus cyanopodus. Next base: position 6,657,928 of record CM048915.1, read on the forward strand.
TAAAAGACCATTAGTCAACTCAATTTTATTTACTCAGTGCCAAATCATTAAAGTTATCTCAGAACACTTTTCATATAGAGCCGGTCTAGAGCAGACTCTTTAATTTACAGAGACTAAACAGTTCCCACCATTAGCAAGCAGTTTGGCAAAGACAGCAAGGAAAACCCTCCTTTAAGAGGCAGATTGCATTACATTGCATTGTACATTGTAAGTCATGATTTTTTGCATTTCATAATCACAATATAAAAATGCTGATAATATGCAGACAAACTCAAGTAGCAAATTTTATTGCTTCACATTTCAGTTAATGAATATTGAATGGTCAGCATTTGAGGCGATTGTCTAAACATTACTATTGTTATTACATGTTTGGTGGCATCAGTTTGTGATTAAAACTATAGTATATCAGCTGGTTGGATTGGAGTCCGTGCTCACAGAAAATAGTTAACAATTTATTTTGTTGTTAAAAGTTGAGCCAAAAAGCTAACGTTGAACTTGCCCTTCCTCTTCCATCACCCAGACATTCCCCGCTGGAGAAGCCCACCCACAGCAGCCAAACAGAGTCATCAGTATTCAAGCAGCCGCCACCTCTGGAGCCTCCGATGAGCTCTCCACCTCCGTCACTCAGAGATCCACCCTGGCCGCATGGAGGTACCCCGCCTGGTAGGCCTTCACCCAGTGACAGGCCCCCCACTCAAAGCCAGAGGAAGGACTCCCCTCTTGCCTCTGCAGTGCCAGGCCACCGGATCCCCAGACCCTACAATAAAGTGGCCTCCAGTGAGTACAAATGGAGCAAAGTGGGTATGTGGAAGGAGTAAGCAGTAGTCATGTAGTTGATCTTCTCATCTTTTTTACCTACATAACATTTGTCTGAACACACATTAAACTGTGTCTACACAAGCTGGCATGTTTTGGTGTAAAGTATACAAAATTAATTGAATTGTAACCATGCACAGCATTCAGCAGCACACTCTTCCATCAGATCATTTGCCAGCATCCCATTAAATAGGAATTCAGTAAAAATCTGCCATCACATGTGCTGCCCACACTACTGCCCACATTTCTGCACTATCTGAGCCAAAGGACTGCATGCTTTCATGTAAGTTTTGATAATATTACTGGAGAATATATTTTAGATTCTTGTATGACACTTGAGTTAACCAACAAATAGTAGAATATACAGTTAAGCTAGCTAAGGGCGTGTGACCACATTTGAGTTGTAACCGTAAGATAACCATCTCAAAAAATATAACAATGTCAGGCTATTAAGGTAAACAGTTATGTAATTATTATAGTTATTATCACTTACAATAACCCTTAAAAGAATGAAATGTTTTTTGTTTGAAAAAAGCTTTATTATAATTGTAACTTTAAACCAGTTTAAATGGACATAGACTTTGTGCAAACAAAAAAGTCTGACAGCCTGGTTGTATTTTTTTTGATTTAATATACCTTGGATAAGCAAATGTAGATGGTGTTATAGCAAGATACTAATGCAACCCTAAGTCCACATGGCGTTTTTCTTTGGCAGAAAAGCAGTGGCATGGCGCTGGGAAGTGCTTCATCCCAATTCGTCACAGCAATGCTCCCCGTGCTTTTTTAAATAATGTGCTCCACAGGGGTTTTGTTTCTATGGCAACAATATCTTGACATTAACATTAGTTTGGTAGCTAGCTAAACACTACGTTAACAGAGGGTTGATATATATACGGCTAAAAAAAACCCCGCTTACAACACATACAGTGACAGAAGCGCAACAGACAGTGACTAAAGGAGCAGCAGTGACAACATCAGCACCTCACTGAAAAGTTAAGAGATTTTTAAGTAGAAACGCTTGGAGCGGCCGCACAAAAACGCAGAGCCCTCTGAAAAACGATTGTGGGTACCACGCTTTTTCTCTGGTTGGCTGCATACACTCTCTCCTTATTGGGAACAATTGAAAAAAAGACGCCTGTGCTCTGAAAAAGATGCTATGTGGACCCTTAGGGCGCATTCACACCAGGATAGTCTGGGGGACTTGGTTTGATTGGGTGGGGAATGTTGAAAAAATTCACACCTTCATCACACTGCATTTTTAAAGTGGACCAAACCTCTGTTTGCGCCGTTGGCTTTGTTTTTTTTTTTCTACCCAAAACGCACTGCGCTTTACATCACTGTGTCTCTTTGGTTTACTTCCTCTCTTTGGTTTGCTGGATAGTACGTTTGCATTTCCCACTGTAAGTGAACTGCACCAGGGTTTACTTGCAAATGAACCAAGACCCCCAGTTGTCAAGCGGACCAGGGTTCCTCATTCGGTCCGCACCAGAGTTTGAATGAGCGTTCACACCACTCCAAACGAACCAAACTATCCATGGAAGCGGACTAGGGTTCGTTTAAAGCGGACCAAATAGCACCAGTGTGAATGCGTCCTTAATTACCAAATAGCACAGTTCATATTGCATGTATTTGAAAAATGAATGGGTTTATTTGGCGAATTAGTGGATTATGTGTGCCGATGATATGGTAAAGAGTTTGTTTCTATCCGACATGGTAAATACAGGCTAAGCAATTAACCCCTTATTTTATTCAGTTATTTCCCTTGGAAAGTTTTCAAATTGAGTATCTGCAATTTTGCAACCCTAGCGTCTATACAGGATGCCTTAAGGGACAGGCACTGTAATTATGCATGTACAGTGTTTAAAAAGACGCCTCAGGGTGTGGTTATGCATGAACAGCATGACCGAAATGCACATCGTTATGCAGCTATGCAATTAGATGGCTGTATTGATTTAAAAATGGCATATCTTTGCAGTTGGACCACTGAAAAACATGGCTGGATTTCCTCCTGAAAAGACGAGCCCTTTTTACACAGAGATCGCCATGTAATGTACACAGCAGCAGCGCTTTCTAAACAAAAACTATGGCAACAGTGAGCATTTACCCTTTCTGTTATATGGCAGCTGATCTCGTCCTCTGCTGGGAGGCTAAAGAGCTCTCAGACCTCAGTGTTTTCACAATTTGCGAACATTTTGGGCACTATTCTTCCTCTCTGAGTTAGCTGCTAACTGCTAAATGTCACAGCTGTGCTGCCCACGATCCTGTTCTGCTGGCTGTCCCAATTATGCAGAGGTCGTTTTGGCGCTGTCACTACCTCCAGTGCTAGCTTAAAGGCGAGACCACTTTGTCCCCCAATTCCGTTTTATACGGAACAGCGAGGTAGCGTAACTGTGTGAAATTCGCACAGAGAAGAGGCAGTGTAAAGGGGCTAGGGCGTCAAACGGTCAAAAGCAATTACAAACAAACAATTACAGCTTGTAGGACACATTATGATGAAAATGTGTAAAATTTGTAAATGTTTGGGTTATTTTTATTTTGGGGGGGGGGGGGGGTGTTTATGGGTTGTATTATTGATGGCACTATGTGGGGCTCTAGCGAGATGTCATGTTTTGATTTGGTGTTGACTGTGTGGTGTTGTAGCTGAGATACTCTGTTTTTTTCCAGAGAGGGAGTGTGACTTGGACAAACACTGCGGCGTCCTTGATCCTGACAGGAAGAAGGTCTGCACTCGCCTCCTCACATGCAATGTAAGCTCCAAACACACACTGCTTCACCAGACTAATGCACTACTTCTTGTTCCTCAGATTCCTATATCTTTGCAATTAGTTTTTTTCTCATTTATTTCTCTTTCTTGTTTTAATTTTCTCTCTATTTTACTTACTAGTTCACTAAAAGGTTTAGAGGCTTAGTTTCAGAATTTGGTCCTGTTGCCTTTGCTTTTGACAAAATCGGTATATACCAAAGCTTGAAAGTAGGTTGTGAGTTTGTGTTTTTTATAACTCTGACAACAGCCAACAAATCATATAATATTTTTTTGTAAATTTATCAGATAGTTAAGAGCAAAAGAAATATGTCTGTGGTAGAATGTATAATAGGTGATCGAAGCGTTTAACAATAAAGTGATGCCCCGAAAGCTCTTGTTCTGCAGACTCTAAATGACTTAAGTTAGTTTACTTCAATGGCAAGCAAGACAGACGACATTGTAAGAATATATTGATGATTGGCATTCACTTGGCTTAAATGACATATCTTGAAGTGATTTTTGACTTCTTTCAGTTGTCATTTTTTGACCTTTTTTGAGTTTGGGTTGACCATGAAGACTTTGAGTGCAGTATTTTTTTCTATAATTTACATCAACAAGGAGTGCCCCTTTATTTCCACACTAATGTATTCATTATTGTTAGTCATGCTTGCTAGGTCACAGGGCGTTCAGTATACATTTTTTGAAAGAGAAAGAGCTACATTTTTAGTTTACTTATTTTGTAGCTGAATGAGGTGATATGTAAATGTGTGACTAATTACTGTAAAAACACCATTAAGTGTTAGTTAGGTGTTGATGCTACCAGCCTCCAGAACAGCTTCAGTGCTCTTTGTCATGGATTCTGAAAAGTGTGTGAAACTCGACTGGAGGGATGATAATCATTCTTATAAAGATATTCCTTCATTTGGGTGTTTGATGGTGGTGGAGGATGGCTCCAAAATCTCCCATAGGTGTCAATAGCATCTATTCACATAATCATACATACTCATAAAACCATGTGTGCACTGTCAAGTTTTACCTTTAATTCCTTTAATTTGTCATCCCCCTGTATTTATAGACTGTATCTCATAATGGATGTAGCCACAGGCTGACGTCAAGTCACCAGGCTTGTTGAGGCCCCTTTTGAAGCCTTGCTTTTGGCATTTTGGCCTTCACCGTCGTGATTTTTGGAGCCAGAAGTGACCATATTTGGATGAGAGGTTGGAGATAACCCTAATGCTAGCTTTGTTAGCATGGTACAATTACAGTTAGCAAAAAACAGGCCTAAAGCCATTAAAACAAAATGTAATTAATATATTGCGGATTACTGTAAGGTGGAATTTTGTTGTATTTGAAGAATTAGTTGCCAGTCTAATATTTCACCAGAGATGCTTTGTGTTGTGTTAAGGTATTTGCATGAGTTGGATTTATTACACATTCTTCATATGATTAGTGTTTGAAAAGTTGCAGTGAACGTTATTTTACCACATCAGATGACCTAATAGTTGGTTACACCTCAGGGAACCACAGGGTCGCCGGGTACCATTTTGCTCATAAAGCAATGGGATCCCATTGTTTGATATCTTTGAAGTCTTAAAATCATCTCTACGAAAGGTATCAAATTACTCAATGAGGCAGGATTACATCATTGAAAGAGCAAAGTGGAGAAAAGAGTGACAACGATGTGGGATCAAAGTAGATGTTTTCAAATGACTTACACTGCAGTCACTGCTCTGTGTAACTGATGAACACTGACTGATACTGAGTGGTGAAAATGGCTCCCAGCACAGGAAGAGTCCATATATGGTGGCTAGTGTGTGTGAAGGAGGAAGTGAGTGCGAGAGGCCACATCCAGCCGAGTAGAGACAGGATGACCTGATTAACAGGAAATGACAGGAGTGACGGGAAAGACACGCAGGAAAACAGCCTGCATCTTATACCTGCTCTGTAGGTGAACAGACTCTCAGTGGGTGGCTGTATTTTCTCTCCACCTGCTACTAGGAAGGAAATATGTCATGTTGTCTTTTTAGCTATTCATTTAGAATGATGGAAATGAGAAATGTGTGTATAAGCAACACTGATGCATAATTTAAAAGATAACAGCAGTAGAGCTACTCGATAAAGCCTCCTTAATGTGCTTGTATTTAGTAAATAATTTGTGCTGTATAAGACTTTACACCTTTGCCACAAAACCAAATGAATGCTTCCTGACAAAAAAATGTAGGTATGTTTTTTAAAAAATACCAAAAATTGGCTGGTTCTAGCCTCTCAAATGTTAGAATTTACTTGTTGTGTTATGGAAAATAAGCAACTTGAAGACCTGACTTAGAACAACTGAATGTGTAATGTGCTTATGTAATGCATTGAATAGAATAGGTTAATCACATGGATAAGTGTTTAGATTTTATTGATACTATCAGTCTTATTGACAACCTCATCGGTTCTTTTTCATAACTAAATGATTGCTTTTTAGAAAATATATTAATTAAAAAAAGAGTAAATATTTTAAATTAAACTAAATTTTTAAACTATATAAATAATATTCCTGACATGAAAGTATTGAGTGACGTTTAGCTTTTATAAGTCACCATAAGTCATTCCTCCTGTCCTCTGTCCTGCTCTGCTGATGTGATCCACTGCACTCAGGTAACATTAGGGCTGGTAGAGGGAGGAGGGGCTGTTTGTCCGCCAGCAGCTTAGTTTAAATAATTTGTCATTTTAGCTTATCCATAATAAGTCACTGTTAGGTGAACTACCGTACTGTCCTTGTGTAAGACATGTTAGCTGCAGTGGATGAGGGACTGTGGACAGAGCAGAATGAAATATCGCTGTTTACACGTTTATGTTGCTCAACATGTGTATTGATTAAGTATTTGCTTTTAAAGGTTTAATCTTACTTACAGTAGCAAGCGTAGTTGCCATCAACTCGAGTCATTTTAGAGTTATGTTCACTTTGTTTCTACTGTGTCCCTGCTGTTCACTGCCTGTGCTCCCTGTCATGTGGGTGTGTTTGTGTTTGTGTGTATGTGTATGTGGAGGAGTTCAGCTCCAGCAAAGTGCAGGTGAGAGGCTGCAGGATGATAATGAATTAAAACAAAATATTTAAAAGAACTTATAACGTCTTAACTCATCAGCACTTCAGTCTTTAAGAATATATCCCCGGGGCTTGTTTATTCCAGGGTTTGGGTGTCCATCCTTAATCAATCATCAGTTATTCTGAAAAACGATTGATTGATTTATTTGATTTTCTGGGCCAATTCCAATCCATTGATGATGGGATTTAAAGCCTTCCTCATTTCTGATCCTTTGTTTGCTCCGGGTACTGCTTCATATGCTCCGTCAAAACAGTCGGAAGTCTCCTAACATACTGAGCTGTGACCAACAAGTAAACTATACAGACACCATACAATTGGTTTTAAAGTCATAGCAGAAATCTTAAATTAAAACTCCAAATCATTAAAAAGGTGTTTTGATAATTGTGATTTTGGGCCGGTAAGGCTGGGCCACGCCACCTGCCCAGCCCTAAACTAACAGTAGCCTCCACTGTTGATGAGCTGTCATGCGGCCGTGCATGCACCCTGCAGCAGCAGCCTGTGAAAAAAATTCCTGAATGTTACAAATGCATACGGGCAAAACAAAACTCATCCGTCATCAACCACCATCATCCGTTGTTTTGGACATAGGAGAGAACAAATCATGTGCAAGGAGTGCATGAGATGTGTCCTCCCATGAAGCAACACAACTAGATTTTTAAGCATGACCTCAGACAATCATAACAGCAACACTGCAGAGTGTCACTTTCTTACAGTGACCACTGTAAGAAAGTATAGGCGGCAGATACATATCCATTGATGATGCACTGAATTCAGGTGGAGAAGAACCTTATTTTAAGTCTTACTTTGATGGAAACATTTGTTAATTATCAGTAATATAGCACAAGTTGAAAGTGAAAGCAGTGTTTTGTTGATTTAATTTTGGGTAAAATGTTTTGGCACAATTTTATTTTTGTTTCTTGGAGATGCACTGTAAATCAGGACCAGTGTTCTGGTGCAAAGATGTGTACATTAGCAGGAATGTAGCACAGTGTGGAAGTGGAAGCAGTGCTGTGCTGATTTAAATGTGAAAGTTCAATAACAGTCCTTTCCCCTAACAATAATGAATAACGGTGATCTCAGTACTGATCAAAATAATTGTTATAATTTTTGCCTTTATCATGATATGAGACCAGATATCATCTTAGATTTTGGATATTGTGAAGTGTTGTCTTTTCCTGGTGTTAAAGGCTGCATTACAGTAAAGTGATGGAATTTTCTGAGCTTACCAGACTGTTCTAGCTGTTCTGTCATTTGCCTTTATCCATTGAATCCACATTACTAATAATTATTTATCAAAAATCTCATTGTGTAAATATTTTGTTAATGCAACTGTAGTTAATCCTACAGTATTGTCACAAAAAAGATATTGAGGTATTTGGTCAAAAATATCATGTTTGATTTTTCTCCATATCATCCAGATCTATCCAGCACCATTTGGTCTAGTTGGGGAAATAAGTGGTAAACTCACAAGGTCAAGTTGATTTTGTCATAACCATTTTTTTAAGTTAACTATATAGTAACTATGAAAGAAAATACAGTTTCAATGAAATAATGTTTCTCTGGAACCAGGCTATAAAAACATCCCTAACAACAGACAAAACATAAAAGCATTAAATATTCTACATAAGTAAGACATGTAAAATGGATGACTATCTACAGTAGCTTGAGCAAAGTGTTAGTGTATGTCCTAAAATATGTGAAAACTGTGGGAAAAACTAGCTGACGACAGCAATCACAGCAGTACTGTTTTAAAGGCTTATTACATTGCCAACCTTCTGATGTGATAGGACAGTTAATAATTTTGTGACACTCAACAGATAGAAGTTTTAGCCATTTATGTGAAATGAAGTCAGTCAAAATGAAATAGTGACTGAATGCTTGTATCCTGTGTTCTGCTTCTCAGATCCACTCTATTCACCAGCGAAGGAAAGTGGTGGGCCGCAGCAAGAACTTTGACCAACTGGTGGCAGAGCTGAAGACCAAGGTTCGTGAGAAAGGGGCCCAATCCCTGGAGGGAGGCTCTTCCACTGGACGATCCCCTAGTCCAGAGGCCCCCAGGGAGCAGGCTGGAGCGCCACACTGCAGGAGACCGCTGGCCAGCCTCCCTGCTTTCAGGTTAGTGAACTTTACTGAAGCTATGGGGTTCGATTAGTCTCAAAACCAACACACATTAAAACTAGGCGTGTGAACGCGGTACAAGCATTCAGAACGGTATCCATAAGTGGAAAAGCATTCTTGCAAGTGAGCATTTTTCCCCGTGTTCAAGTGCAGTCCTGCACCACGAGCCTGTTACGAGCTCAAGCTAGACCCTTTGTACCGCACTTGCAACTACTTAAAATTTGCGCACTCGTCAGGTTGACTTTTGAAGCAGGGATGGAATAGACCATGGCTAATATCACCACTCCTTTTAGAGGTCACTTTGAATACTGACCATGACATTCGACTGGCTGCTTGGTTTGATCACTGCCACAGACCGTAGACATATGTACATAGACACCTCGTTGGTCTTTGGATGATGCCAGTGCCATATTGGAAGGACAAGACTGGGTGGTAAACAATGCAATGAAAACAGGGGAGGTGCAGTTTTTATGGGCATCAAGATCTTCAACATTTACATTTCTCAACTAGGGCAATATAACAACTATGTACGATATAATGATATATTTTCAAGCAAGATATAGACTTAGACAATACTGTATATGTCCATATGGGTCAAGTTGCGATACATAACACCATTCTTCCAACAAGCCGTGTCTGTGTGCATCTCTTCTCTCTCACACTCTCTTCACAGCTCCTCCCCACGCACTCACAAGTTCTTCAGCAAAACTAAGAGACACACAGAGCTGCTACTCTGTTTTATCTGTCTCTTAATTAGTTTACAGTGCGATATTATTGGTCTGTGTGTTGCACATGCTATGCTAAACCTCTCTGTTAGATGAAAGAAATTAGTGCAGTAGCACAAGTGGAGTACAGTGCTGCACTGCATGTGTGGAAGACAAAATCCTCTGATTGGGTCAGGTGAGCGTTTGTTTGCTGGTTTGTGTGTGAGGTGGATCATAGCTCATTGTTGTACTGGTAGACTTCTATATAACATTTTTTTAAAAATGCAGCGACAATACAGACATCACATACATCACATACAAAACATATATAACATGGCAACATGTCTCTGTTGATGCTGTGTGCATAATCAGATTAATAGCCTAAATAAATACAAATATTTTCCAGCACTACTTTGCTTTCATGTTGCTCTTTGACATAGTAACCAGAAGACAGTAGCACCTTTAGCTGGTTTAATATATTGCATTAATGTCGCTGTCAAACTTTTCTGACGAATGCCGTTCAAACTCTCAAACTCTGTACGGGAAAAAGGAACAAAGAGTTGAATATTTGTATTAAAGAGCCAGCGTATTCAAAGTGTCTAAGGAAGAGCTGTTTGTTTGAAAGTCACAACACATTTAAATCCTTCTAACAAGTGGTGGTGTGCAGTTCTGCTTGTACCCATTGAAGAAGTGGTGACATTAACCACTGTCTATTGCGGCTGTCAAAAGCACCATGAAATTGCGTGTGAATATTTTCGAATTAATTTAGTAGAGTTCGAATAATATTCAAATTTTTTATTATTTTTATTTTATTCTTTTTATTTTTTTTTTAAACACAAAAAATAAGATGCTTATTGTGGACACAATATGAACGTGACACTCGGATGTAACACAGACTTCAGTCTGCAGTTTTACTTTGACACTCACTCATATTGACTTGCGTTCAGTATCTCTCTAAGTAAATATCCTAAATGTCAACATCAATAACAACTTGTCTACACCTGTCACAAAGCAGAAGCTAAATTCCTCCCTCTGTAAAGACACCTGTTTACCAAAGGCTGACAGCCCAGGTTGGGAAGATGGTTGTAGGCCTAGGTTGCCTGACTACATGCTGACCCTTTCAAATTGAATGTTAAAAAAAATATAAAAATATATATTTAACCTGCAGTACTGCATCAGTCTAAATAAGGTGTAATATTACCCCCAAACAGGGGGTAATGCTCAGCGCATGAGAAGAGAAATGGAAGTGAGGAAATGACTTAAGTCAAGAGGACGTAAGAATGAAACAAACTTATTTTATTAAGTGTGATTATTTTTTGAGCTCTTTAGCAGGATAAATTTGTAATTGTTTGCAAGTGCACACTTTGTTCTTTCAACATTGGGTCGTGATATTTATGTGTTAACTGGCTAGCTGGTGTCTTGAATCTGTCCTTTCAGTATTTGGTTTCCCTTTTTGAACGATAATTACAGACTACCACTGCTTCCTGCTATGGAGGGTTATTTCCTGTCAAACAGGCATAGAACGTACATGCTAGTTGGCTGTTGGCTGTAGACTTTGCTGATGGTTCAAGTGCAACTTTTTGGCACAGACACAGGCAAAGTAAGGTGACTTAACAGTCAACCTTAGTCGCCACTAGTTCTTTGATTTCAGTTTGGTGTGTCTGAGCCTTAACAAGGCAAATGTGAAAGACAGCTGAGGAAGAGCAACTGAGGAGGGATCCCTCACTCTCAACCAACAGACATGCAATAACTGTTGTTTACAGAATAGGCCAGCATGATAAAATTCCAGTATGTACAATCCATATGACAAAATGATACACAGAAATGGAACATATATTCAAAGTATAGATCCAGGAAGCAGTCAGGCAGCTGTGTCACTAAACAGTCAGTGCCTGAGCCACATGACCTTCTACCCACAATGGAACCTGGAAGAAGGACAGATTACACAAACACACATGAAGCAAAACTGAAGCACATCATTCATACAGATAGAACAATGAAACAAACAGAGAGAGAGACCATGGTTTAGAATCTGTTTTTTTTTTGTTTTTGTTTTTTTTAAATAGGATTTTAGTGACGCAGCATTGCTCAGGCAATAATTGTGAGATAATTAGGGTTAGATAGATAGAGCATCAGTATACAGTCATGGAAAAAATTATTAGACCACCCTTGTTGTCTTCAATTTCTTGTTCATTCTAATATCTGGTACCACTAAACGTATAATACAATGAACACAACAAAAAATGCAGCTGGTCACATAATACTTTATGTCCTATTTGACATTCTTAAGCTTAATTGATTCCCAGGGTATATAAGAGGCCATTTCATGTCACAAGCAGCACTGCACATGCAAAGGCCTAGAGTGGTTTCCTGCTTACATTCAAGCCGTAGCACAACTCAGAAGTTGTCAGCTCTCACATAATGCCTAAAACAAAAGAATTATGTGAAGCCACAAAGGCAGCCATCTTGGCACTGCTGGAAATTGGCATGAGTGAGAGACAGGTAGCGAAAAAACTGAAGATCTCCAAGACAGCTGTTCATTACAACAAAAAAAAACAAGCTGAACATGGCACTACCAAATTGCTACCTGGCCGTGGCAGGAAACGTCTTTCTACCCCACGAGATGACCGTGCACTCATCCGTTCCTGTGTCAGGAATCGTCGTCAGACCTCCAGGACCTTAAAAATGAGTGGGCACTGTCGAGAAATGTGACTTGTTCGGCAAGGACAGTTCGAAACCGACTTGTTGAAGCTGGTTTGAAGTCACACAGAGCACGCAAGAAGCCCTTCATCAATGAAAGGCAGAGGAAGGCCCGGTTACTCTTTGCTCGAGACCACAAGGATTGGACTGTTGATGATTGGGCTAAGGTTCTCTTCAGTGATGAATCCAATTTTGAATTGATGCCCACTCCAGCCAACTTACTGGTTAGGAGGAAGCCTGGAGAAGCTTACAACCCAGACTGTCTTGCCCCTACAGTAAAACATGGGGGTGGATCAGTCATGATCTGGGGTTGTTTCAGTCTGAGTGGAACAGGGCAAATGCAATTGTGTGAAGGCTGAATGAACCAGGTCATGTACAGGACTACCCTTGAAAACAGTCTTCTTTCATCAGCTGGAAAACTCTTTCCTGCCTCGAATGACTGGATTTTCCAACAAGACAATGCCCCTTGCCACACGGCAAGGTCAGTTAAAGCCTGGATGGAGAACCACAACATTCGCACCATGCCTTGGCCTGCTCAATCACCAGATCTTAATCCAATTGAAAACCTGTGGAAAATCATCAAACTCAAAATGGAACCACAAGCCCAAAAACAAAGAAAATTTGTTTGAATTTGTCCAACAGGAATGGGCTGCTGTGACAGCAGAACAATGTCAGAAGCTGGTGGAGAGCATGCCAAGACGCATGGCTGCAGTCATCAAAAACAATGGTTATGCAATCAAGTATTAACTCTTGTGTGTATCATGTGTTTAAAGCAAACAGAAAAGAAAACATGGAATGCTTAAAAGTAGTGTTTTTGGCGGTACAATGCCATAGCTATTGATGTAAGAATTTAAGTAATTTTGGTTATTATCAAGAAAACCATGGAAAATGAATAGTTCTTAGTTCTTAAATTAAACTCTCATGAGCTATTTTTGTTGTTATCATTATAATTGTCCAAACAAATGTACCTTTAGTTGAGCCAGGCATTAAAATTAACAAGAAATTGAAGAAAACAAGGGTGGTCTAATAATTTTTTCCATGACTGTATTATTGTGTTGTGTAACTCTATACAGTATATTTGAAAGCAAAAAGTAATTTTTTTTGTTTTACAGTCGATCGACGGCAGTGTCAGAGAGCAACACGGAGGAGGAAAAACAGCGGCAGGAAGAGGGAAGTCTCCGAGCTTCCTCACCTCTTGTCCACGGACGAATCTCCAGTGATGAAAGTGAGGCAGAAGGACCCGAGGAGCTTGTTGAGTTCCCATCTTCTGCTGCACATCCCAGACCACTAGCGGTGAGCAGTTTGTTTTTGGGTTTTAGTACCCCTTCCAATGAAAATGTAATTTTTAAGCTTGTTAACATCATGTCCATGCCGTGTTTTTATATGTTATAAGACATATCATGGGTGGAATAAGCAGTCAGTGCCACCGCTGAGCATTTCTGTCTTGGAATTACAGTGTACCAAAATTCATGTTCTCAAAAACATGAATTCAGACAGCCAGGGTTTATATGTCAAATATCTGAGGAACCAATCCCTTCAGCTTGCGAGGTGGGGTTTCCATATCATCAGCTAATGCTACCGCAAGACAAGGAGTATCAGAGGAGGAGCTGTGTATCGTCATTTGAATTTAATGAACACAGATAGGTTTTAGAACTCCAATGCCAGGAAAGGAACTTTAACAATTGGAAGAGGGGGCCAGGGAATTTCTGCCAAAACTATTATTGTTCTTCTCGCACAGACAGTATGTCCAAAAGTAGGCCAGATTTTTGACAGTATTTTGTTTTTAGGGCTTTGAACATCAGCGCTGACATTTTTTTTGAGTTGTTACAAATCAGCATATGGCATTATCTGACCCAGCCGGCAAAAGGTCTGGAAATTAAAATGTAGAAATATGGCCCAGGCACACAATGCCAACAAGTTGTCATGGCTTGTTGTGTTGGAAACATAATATTGCTTATCAAAATAACGGAAATGCGAGTAAAGCAGATACAGAAGAACACAAGCATCCCACTGAAATGTGTTTCTGTCCACCAGATGCAAAAAAAATACTCTTAATTGTCTAAACTCTGAGCTGCTCTAGGCATAATTTATCATATTCCAAAATATCCATTTTTAAAATAGGATATTAACGTCATCCATTAGTACACCCACCCCCAGGTTTTTTCTTCAGACTGCAGTACTATTTTTCTGAAAAGACTTGGCTTATGAGCGTTATGTTGCACACCCAAGAGGTTGTCTGTTGTGATGAGATCACAGGTAACTACTCCTTGTGAGTACTGATCATGGCAGATCATGTTTTGCAAGCAACACTACTCACTGGAGTGATGCAGCATAATTCATGTGCCAGCTGAACCTTCCTGCATGTTCTTAGCAGGAAAAGGGGGGAGCTCTCCACACCTGAGTACGACTGACAGTCAGAGATTTATCTTAATCTCAATACTTTTATTACTCTGATATCATTGTGAAGAAAATTGGTAACATGCTGATTTACTTTGTATGTTTTTACAGCGATCATATGCTGCTCATCTTTATGTTCAGATTTATGTTTGACTAGAAGGGAGCCTATATTTTATATCCCATATATCTTATTTTATTAAGTTGGTGGATGGTAATTGTGCATTTCACTGTGAGCAAATGTTTTATTTTGAAACGTGATTTAAGCGTAACTGTTGGACCACAAAATAATGCAGGATGTCAGAACATGGAGTTGTTTTTAAGTCACTGCTGGCACCAATAACAAGAGATATTTGCCAACAACATGTTTACAACAAGCCTTCTTTCTCCAGGTATGTTCATTTGGCAGCCATGCATTGGGTCACGGCATCTACACGTTTGACAGGAGACTTCATCACCTGAGATCGGCTCTCAGCAGCATGCTGGAGCACCACATCAGCGCCCATCTTTGGAAGTAAGAAACATGATCTCACATTCCTGCTCAGCCTTTATTAGATTTGCTCTGCCTTTATGTCACTAATTCTTACAGTTGGGATGAAATGAAAAATGCCTTTAAGATAACATCCCCAGTTATACTGTGCACCTGTTTAACAGTATATCCCCCCACAAATTACAAATCAATTTCTTTGTATTGTTATATCAACATCCATCATGTTTTTGTCCTGCAAAAACAAACTATGACATATGCTTATGTATTTCAGTGCCAACCAATTTCAACCAATAATATTGTAACATCCACACATCAATCAGTCTGCAACGTTAAGCTGCACAGAGCTAAGTTAGCTTGCTAGCAACAGCAAAGGCTGGGTGTTAGCATTCAAAGCCTTTACAGTGTCAACTGAAATAACCCAGTACCAAGTAATATTAAAACTTCTCCAGTCAAATGATATCTGCATTTGATTCTTTTTGCATCATGGGTCTGATCCTGGACCGTCCCAACTCCTGCAGGATCCGCCACCATTCCAACACTTACCGCAAAAATGTCCCAGAAAAACAGACACCTACATGTCTCGACTCTGTTGTTAAAGCTGTTGATAACCGTTAGCTGCGTGATGCTATTTCCCCAAAATACTGTGATTATGGGCTGCTGGCCAGAATTTATTCATTTTGAAGAAAGTGGTATCTGTGAGAGTTCCAAATTATACCCAAGGCATTTTTTTAACGGACAGATTCAGCATCTACACAAAGCTTCCTCTCTCTCTCTCTCTCTCTCTCTCTCTCCCTGATACTACTATCCCATCTGTGTACAATATACAGTTTCTATGTTTGTAATGACACATTCACTTTGCAACAATCAAATCAAATTTTTCCCAACATTATGTCCTCCGTATTATCCTGTCAGGTTATCCTGTTTCAATCGAGAACACTGAAGCTAGATACTCTTGAAATGTTTTTGTAAGAAAAAAAAAAAACAAAACTACTATTGTATACATCTTCTTTATTTTTTATTTATTTATTCTATCACATTTTGGGTGACTGAAAGAAGCTTTGATGGTGGTACCAAGACCAGTTTCACTTCTGTGTCACTGCTGATACTAAAACTGGGCGTTTTTCCAACTTGTTTTGCTAAGTATGAATAGATTATCCTGGATTTTTCAGACAGATTTATCAATTGAGAATAAGTGGAAAGGAGTGCCACAAGGTTGCCAAAGGTTTTCATTAAGGTGGAATTGGCTCTGCCTCCTGTCCAGTATATTGAGCTGGTCTCAATCTCCAACAAAACTTAACTGCCAGTGTCAGATGGGCGACATGCCTACACTAACAAATGTTCAGCCCACTAATGCAAAAGAACTGCTGCTTTACATGCATGCACACACACACACACACACGCACACACCACCACCACCACCCTGATCACTTAGTTGAAATTTGCCAGTCCCCAGCGACATGTTTCAAATGCCTGGTGCTGAATGATAATTGGTACCATCAAGTGTACCACTCTCTTTCACCTCCATCCAATTAATGTTTCTTTGTAGATTTTCACCTACTGTAAAATGGATGACTTACATCAGATGCTGTGCTTTGGTAACACTAGCAGATAAACTTGAGTGTAACCCACTGCTTAGTCACCAATAGATGAAGCAGATGGTGTTTTCTGCTGCCCAGAATAGCAGTGGTGAAGAGTCTGTGAAGTTGGCAGTAAGATGGAGACTGACTGCATGAACAGGCACATGAGAAAAACGCTTGTTGGAAAATAAATGGGTTCAGATCAGCGTCCTGCAGTTGACATAGCAAATCTGTGCTTCAGTGTAGCTGGTTAATAATCACATTCTTCCACCACCCACTACAATATTTGTTAACTAAGACTGGCTTACTCTATCTTAATTGTACTAAGATAGTCACACACTGGGTGAACAGTGTAGGACTTGCAGCCTTAAAGCTGTAGTTGGGAGCTTTAAATTGTCATTTTCTGATATTATCACAATATTCACATAGCACTAAATCAGACCGAAAATCTGTGAAAGAGAATCATTGTCCGTTGCCCACTCTGTTGCCTTGTAGCACTTCTAAAGGACCATCACCACACGTGAAGGAGAACAGCCAGTCAGAGCCGAGGTTTCTCTAATGCAACTGTGAATCTTATCAATCACAGCTCGTGAACTTCGGTCAAACCAATCAGATATGAATCAAGATTTTATTAGTGCATTGCCTTTTTCTTACCTTAAATGTTTTCAGAACCTGACCTGGCTGCCATTTTGAAAACAGATGAGCTGAAACCAAGCACCGTCCACCAGCCAGTGCATACTTTCAGCTTTTTTTTACAGCTAAACAGTACACTAAAATGTGTTTCTGAAACACTTGAGGTGAGAAATTGGCAATGCACTAATAGAATCTTAAGTAATATTTCATCAGCACTGCCTAGTTTGACAGTTTGACTGCAGTTAATGAGCAGTGATTGACAGCTGCCTTAAAGACTCCTCAGCTCTGATTGGTTGTTTTTTTGTGAGCTGCAGTAGCTTAAAGATAAGGGCTGCAAAACACAGGCTGTTAAAGATTTTTTTAAATCGAACAACATGAACACAATAACGATATGAAAACAAGCCATGGTCAACACAGATATACAACCAAACCCAATGGAAAAACAAAGCACAAAAACAACTGAAGAACAAATAAATCACATTTTATTTTGCTTTTTGTATTACTACATTTGATATACGAATGATGCAAAGGTTAGGTTTGCTATTCTGTTTTGTCTCGTGGTATCTTTCAGTTCAGCAGAGTTGGTTATTGTTGGGGTGCATTTTTGATATGTTGTGGTAAACTTAACTCATGGTCAGACTTGTTAAACCAGTGAGACATAACTGGTAACCTAGCACCAAGCAGAAGTGTTGTTGCTTTGTTACTTGGAGCTTAAATAATATTGAACAGTAATTTAGAACTGCGGTTACACTGTTGACAGAAATGAGGTTTAATGTGTCTTTATATGATTTCAGTGGACTTACTAATTACAATAGTATTTATAAAATGGATTTAGAATTAAAATATATTGGAATACATATTATATAATTAATAGCATAAATATTTATTTCAGGAAATCCAGTAACAGACTAAAGAATACACCTACCTAAACTGCACACTCCATATACTGTGTTTGCTGCTATGGCACTCCTAAGTTGGTAGTCAAAAAGCTTTGGCATCTTATGCTTAATTCCAATACTTTAAATTCCTGTAATCCTAAAAAATTAAATTTTATTTTGATCTAATGTCTGTTTGATGTATTGATTTATGGATTTATTCTCTTTAAATCCAGGAAAATACCTCAAGCCACAGATCTTCAATCTCCACCTTCCTCAGCCAAGACCATCACTTCATCGTCCCCCTCCTCCATAGGTGCCACCTCCTCCTCTTCATTACATTCGAAGGTCCGCACAGGAAGTCATATCAGCTCCTCCCTCAAAACTGCATCCTCTTCCTCCTCTTCCAGTCGTGGTCCAGGGAGACCTCCGACAGCCATACAATCAGAGAACTCTGGGGGCAGTGGGAGCAGCATCGGTGGTGGCCACCTGGTGTCTCCGGGTAAGCCTGTGGCGGTGCGTCAGGTGGGTCCTGGGCGACCCAAGAACCCTGTGGGGCGTCCCAGCAAGCAGATGCTGAAGCTGCGAGAGGAGGCCGCAGCTGCTGCTGCCCTCCGCAAACGTAAAGCCCCGTCCCAGGAAGGGGAACACTCAGGCCCCGACAGGAACTGCATCATCCTCCAGGACCGGGGCCGCCCACCTTCTGCTGCCTCTTCCTCCTCTTCCTCCTCATCATCTTCTTCTAAACCCCCTGTTCCCTCCCCTCTCCCACACGGACAGACCAATGGCACGCTTTCCCCTAGCAGCAAACCCCCGCCCCCAACCCTCCCCTTCAGAGTCCCATTCACCAGCCGCTAAGGCGGTCTGGACCTACAGACGGACACATACTCCACTGGGCCATTCATCACCCCCAGACCCCTCCTCTGCCACCAACAATTCCCACAGCAGGGGCGGCGTGGGGGACTCAGGACTGCACGGGCAGGGCAGCGGGGAGGGGCTTTGAGCACCAGGGGCTTGTGAAGAAACGCAAGGGGGGCGGCATGGAGGAGCATTCGCCGTCCTCCAAACCCTCAACCCACCGTCTGCCCTCCTCCTCTTCCAGTTCCGCCACCTCCTCCTCCTCCTCTCCACGCTCTAACTTCTACCCCTGGAAGGACAGTAAAGGCGGGGGGCTGGCTGGGGGCGTGGAGAAGAAACTGGGCACACAGAAGGTGAGTTTGGATCAGAGAAAACAGGAAATGAGCAACACACAGGTTGACAGGGAAAAAACTATATTGCAGTTAAAGTTACAATACACAGCTTTTCTCCTGGCCAGACTGTATTGTTAGTGTCCTTGATCCTAAGAAGTAAAAGTTCTTAGCCCAACACTCATCATGAAGATTTGTAGTCAGCTGAAGAGCTGATGTATTGGTCTGTACAACTTCCACAGGCCTCGAAGAAGCAGACAATGAATACTTCCAATGTGACAAATACAACACTGATCCTGATTGTTTTCCTTTATTACCATGAGCTTATGACCTGTGACTGTTTCCTTTAGCTTGTTAAAGAGACAACTAGCTAACTGCTCTCCATGCTCATCTGACACATCTTTGTGGCATGTTCTCAAAAACAACTTTGAAAAGCCAAATTAAGGCAGTGTAGACCTGAACAAACACTGATCATGTCATGTCTTGAGTAACAAACACGCACTTGTTGACAGATGTGGTATTTGAAGTTTCTGCTGACCTTTTGAACTTTATTGATGTGACACCACAAGCCTGTTTACACCTGGCATTAACATGTGTTCAGTGATCTGAACACAAGTAGACAGCCAAGACACATCCCTGTTCACATCTGTTTCTATCATGCGTCTCCAGCTGACCACTTGTGCTCAGATTTTGTTACTGCCTTAGGTCAGAAGGTTAGAGGGTCCTGTGCACAGTTATTACATCTCGCTAGCTGCTCTCTAGCAAGCTCGCCAGTCACATTAGCTGTTGTGTTGGTACCACTGTCAACAGAATTCAACATGTCCCTATTCACAGGGCAAAATAGACAGTCATGTAACACTCTGTCCATGCTGTTATAAAATAGTGTTCGCACGCTGTCACCTGAACAACCACCCTGTCCTGCATTGATTATGTATATTCCTGTAACCTTCTTGTCAGGGACGCATCAGTGTTTACATTACAAAAGATATGCGGTAAAATGTGTCCCAGATCACTTGGCAAAGATACGGGTGACCGGATCACAATGTGTCTTGATTGTGTTTTATACCTGTACTTAGGGCTGTCCAGTTGTGATTGGTTGAACCAAGATGCATGTTAATATCAGGTCTAAATAGGTTCTAAGTCACTGTCACTGTTGTGAATCCAAGCTGAATACAGCTGCTGTCCTCTGTCCTACTAACTTTTCAGAGCCACCTTAGCTGCATGGAGCCAGACCTATTTTCACTCTGCTTTAGCTCTGTGTCAGTGCTGGACAAAGCTGTGGCTGAAGCCACCGTATTCTGCACTATGGAAAGAAAACGCTCTGGGTTGTTTGTGTTTCTTTAGACCAGCAATAATAGTCTTGGGCAGCACTCAGCCCAGGATGCAGCGATGGTGCCCTTCCAAAATAGTGTTGGGAGATAGCTCAAGAGGAGGAGAATTCAGTCTGAAATAGGCAGCTAATGGCAAGCTTATACGCACAGTCTACATCCTGTAAGCCTGACTGGAGCCACCTTTAAAACAGGCGTCACACACAAAACTGATGTTCTGTGGACAGTTATGGTCATATGAAATACAGTATCTGCTATAACTAATTTACATGTCAAAAAAAAGTCCAAATCACGTGAAGAAATCAGTCCATACTAAATATGTAAACATTTGCTCTCCTAGTCAGTGTTTTTCGTATGCGCTTTTTTTAATCCCATCATTTGATAAAAATGGTCACACACAGAACCCTTGCACACTTGTCCAATGCATTTTATTGTTCTGTTTGTTGCAAAAATATGTGACCTCTTACTTCTTGAAAACTGAAAAAGAAAATAGCTCCTCCATACAATCCTGAGAGGGCATCCAGAGCAAGGAGAGTTTTACATGCTGATTAAGGAGCTGCTTAATTATCTCAGTCATTTTCTGGTGGCTTTTTCAGGATGTTAGCAGTCCAGTTTGATAGCTACTTGCAATTCTGAAATCACACATTAAAGAGAAGGCCACAGTTTCTGTGATCCAGTTGATCCTGAACGCAGCTGGCAGTGTGTCAGATAGAGAGACACACAAAGAAGGATGTGAAAAAAGGCAGAAAATGAAACATGTTGTGAAAACTTAAATGACAGATAAAAGTTTTTCAATCAGTATGTGAACGTGATTGACAGAATATGAGATTGTATTTTATGACAATTTCAGATGACAAATGCATACTTGATGTGAAAAGTATTTACTTGTAAAGATTAAAAATGGATGAACTTTAGGCCTAGAAAGTTTGTCACCTTAGTGTTAGGCTGTCTCTCAGCTAAGAGATGTGTTTCCATGGCAACAGTCCCTGACCTCATTGACAGACTGCAATAAGCCTGGAAATGTATATCCTCCACTTTAAAAAGACCTAGTAACTAATCTTTTACAAGCATATATGTGAGTTTAGCAGCTTGAAATTGAAGCCTAATCAGGTATGTATTTTAAATTGATAGCTACCCAGAATGCTGAGCAACTTGGTCAAATTTAAAGGTACACTCCCCTATTTTGGTAAAGTGCTGCCACAGTGCCCTACTGTAACCCCATTATCAAAAATTTAAATGAGTTGAGTTTGACACATCAACTAAACATAGTGGAAGTGTCTTATCCAGCCATCTGATCTGATCTTCTTTTCTCTAGTCTTTTTAATGACTTTTCTGACAGCGTGTATGTCAGTTTTATTTTCCAGTGTCGACTTGTAAAAAAGGAAAGTAACATTTTCTATTTTTTTCTTTTGTCCCACAGCCAAAACTGCACCATTAGGTGTGCCTGCCTTACAAGCCACTATGAGGGAGCCAGCTCTGCTCAGTCCAAGACTGAGGCAACAGGACTCAAGTGTGTGTGTGTGTGTCTGTGTGTGTGTGTGTAGTATGAATCTGTTGGTGTGTGAATCACAGCTGGGTGTATGTGTCTGAATGTCTGAGGGAGAACTGTGTGGGGGTGGGGGGGTGGGGTGAAATTCAGAGTATGGATTTAGAAATACCTCAAGACCATCCGGTTATGCTGCTAAATTAAATATGTTGGTTTATAAAAATGGATTAAAAATGTCCTTTACACTTTACGTTTCTGTGACTTGTTTTTAAGACTATACATGTGATATTTTAACTCTCGACACTTGATTTTTCTCTTAAATTTCTCTCTTTCTTATAGGAAACGCCATAGTATATAAAAGTATTTAAGTAATATTCTGTATCTGCTCGTTCCAACACTTCATTTTATCTATATGATGCACACAATGGTTTTTTTTTTTTTTTCTGATTACCTCCAAAGTCAGCCTGACATGTTTGATGTCTCTGGAAACATTTGGATTCTCAGTAAATCTTAAAATACATTTTCACCTTTTGTTGTGAACAGTGCCTGGATACACACCGTGAGCCACTGCATAATGAAGCCACTGACTGTTTAGTGTCTAAGATGTAAGGATATTTAAATGATCAGTACTGCTGTAGTTTCTGCAAAACTGGGCCCCCTCTTTGTTCAATGTGATAATTTACACTGTGCACCTGACACCAGCTGCAACAACAGTAAATATTTTTTAAAGGGTGGGGAGAACAATTGGACATCTCAACATATCACCGGGTCCTCTGAATAAGAGCTTCATATTGCTGCTTTAAAAAGGTTAAAATGATGAACATTAAAATAATGAAACCACTCCAGGATATGTTGAACATCAACATCTGCACCTGTGACAGCTGTAGCTGAAGGGATTATGTTTTGGGGTTGTCATTACATTGGTTGATCCTATTCTTGTGAATGCCTTGAGGAACTTCATCAAGTTTGGCACAAACATCCACTTGGACTCACATTGAACTGATAAGATTTTGGAGCAAAAAGGTCACTGTGACTTCACAAAACATGTTTTTGGCCATGATTCAAGAATTCATAGACTTATTGCAAAATTTCACACAAATGTGTGCTAGGATCAAGTGATGAAGGGATGACATTTTATATTGACGAGGTCATCTTCACAGTGACATCACAATGTTCTGCAAAAACACTTTTTGGCCATCATTAAACACCATAACTCAGAAACAGAAGGGAAGACATTTGGTTAATGGTGAAGTAGCGACACTAATCTTGGGTGCCCACCTTGAAACTGATTGTATAGCTCTATGCTGTTGGTTTGTAGATGTGTGAGGCATCCATTTTTACAATATCTAGCTTCCTTGCAGCAACACACGTTTGAAGCATTATCTACTGTCATGGATACATATGAGTCTGGACAGACATGCATGTAAACTGCAACATGATTGGTTTGTGGAGTCATACAACTAGGTGGTGATTATTTATTTTTTTCAAACAAGTCAAACAGTATTTTAAGGAAAACTACACCCATTCTCAAAATTCATGTGTGTTATTACTACAGTCTAAGACAGTCCAAAAAAATTAGAAAAAAATAACAACTGTCATATCCAAAAACTATAGTGTTAAACTTGAATTTGTGATGTCAAACGTCTGGACTTGCTCCAAAGACAATGAATTGAGGAAGATGTTATGGATGACAATGAGAGCACCCAGGGCAATGTCCTGCGTATTTGGGTACAAGTTTTGTTTCAGAACTGAAAACACTACACTAGAATAAAGATCATTTGTGTACAAAAAAGAAACCAAACATTCTGTAGGTCCACAACATTTGACTCATCCATTGCCTATGGAGCGGCTCCAGACCTTATACTCCATGACATCACAAGTACTAGACTGACATCTTTGGTTTCTGGCATCGAGAGAGTAGCTCATGCTCACAAATATTGACTGAACTTTCCTAGACCATGGAAATGACAGGTGGTGTTCCTATTTAATACAGGAATAATAGAGAATCAATTCATGTCATTTGTGCTAACCACAGACATGCAGTATATGGTCTAATGTCGTATTAAGAATGGAAATAGCCAGTTCAATTCCACCTCTGGTTGATAGTGCCCTTAGCTCATAATAACAGCACGTGAAAAATACCATTAATGATATAATACATGACATGAACACAGTCCTATTGGCAGGTGTGGGCTCGCTAAGATGAGGTAGCCTCTAACCCACGTTACATACCAAGCGGGGACTTTACCAACTGGAAAAGCAGGAAATAGAAATGAAGCATCTCACTTGTCTCCTACTCTTCGGTAACCGGGAAGTGAAACCCCAAATACTGGCAAGCAACATCGGTGAAAGTTGTTTACTATCTTCATTTCTGCACTGAGACCGCCGGTCACACCAAACGGCTTGGCAGAGGATGTGGGAAGTGTGCGGGAGATGTTTCACAGCCAGCTGACCGCGAGAAAACAACCTGTCAAGCCCGTCAGATCATGTATGGAAGCCGAGGAGGGGCAGCACAGTTCTCACTCCTGATGGTCAACCAGCCTGCTTTTTAATCCTCAATCGGACCGTATTTGCTCTGGAGGAATTACAGCCATCGCTTCTTTTGTTTCGTCAAACTGGCGCAAACGAGCCAAGACTGGAAGTTAGGTTTTTTCCTTGTAAACAACGCTAGTAAAGGAGTGCTCGCTAACCGGGTGGACAACACAAACGCTGAGACTGTCCATGTGAACTCGAGGACTGGGAGACAAATATAACCACCGTGGGTAAATACAGGACCGCAGGAACTATAACCTTACAGCCAACTGTTTTGTTACTCTTATTGTACACGTGAAATTGAGTTGATAATACACCCGTTTACAACTGAATAATTAACATTTATTAATTTATGCCAGTGGGATGGTTATAACCTCACTGCGAAAACCAGAATGAAGGTGCTACCTGGACGCGGACTTTGAAAAACTACATACCGGAAGTCTAACGTGTTGTCATTGTGTGTAGTTTGACTACGAGCTGATCGGATCACATATCTATCCCGTAGCTGTCCACTTCTTCCTCCTTCCTAACTAAATGATTATGGAGCTCGTGCAGTGTCCCGACAGCACACACGGCGCGTCTCTCCGTTTCAGCGCACCCAGAGTCTGCAGGTAGCCCGGCAGGTGGCTCAGCGGCATGCCGTCTGATGTGGAGTACAGCCCGGTGGGAGAGGGGCTGGGGATGCGGGACTACTGGTTCTATGTGTGGCTGCGGAGGGCGGCGGTGATAGCGGCTCATGTCACCGGCCTGGGCCTGACCCTCATCATCTCCCTGCTGTCCAGACCCGGAACCAGTGAGTGATACATGATGTTTGGATAAACACCACCGCCGACCCTAACACGTCTTTATTACACATATTTATCCTCCAAAAGAGAATAACATTTTCATTAAATCTGCCATAGTTCACAGGAATGATTTGTCAAAGCTCGAGTAATTCATTGCTTTATGTTTGTGTTATAATGTGAATAAATAAAATTAAAAATAGCCTAATTCATTTTTTAATTAATGAAAAAGACCACGAGCCTAATTTAAGATGTGTAACAAGCGCTTTTAGGATTAATGCAGTTTTATTTGTGAAGTTTTTTTCTCCCTGATTTTTTTAATATAGCCATAGATTTTGGGTCGGCTGCAGAGGACACAATCCCCTCGATATTTCGAACATATGCACTACCCACAGTAAAAACATGAAAATAACAGAGGACTCATATTTCAACACAATTAAAGATATTTACACAAAAAAATGATGCAGAAAAATGCACAAATTGGTGCATTAATACTAACGAGAATGCAGAAAATTAAGTGTTTAAAGCTCAAAAATTGCCTAAATCCCTATCCACGGTGAGCGTCCAAGGACAGAGGAATGTTGTATGCTGTAAAGCCCTCTGTGGCAAATTGTGATTTGTGATATTGGGCTTTATAAATAAAATTGAACTGAAGCCCCCATTTCATATGTCCTTTCCTAATGTTTAAACAAAACCTATACCCCTGTTTTTTTAATATTAGAAACTTACAAATTAAACAGTTAAAAAATTAATCAATAAATCAAGTAATGAACAATTATGCATGTGTTACTGGATCAGTGTTTGTGCCATTTAACACTTAATAGGATATTTACTAAAGGTGTAAATCTCTTTAATGTTACTCTGAATACTTACTGTGCAATGTTTCTATTGCCCTGTATTTGGGTCGCAAATTTTGATGATTCAATCATCAATACATTTTTGGATTTTTTGCTAGACTCTTTGTGCCATTTCTAAAATGTCCAATGATAAATGCCAATTGTGAAATTTGCAAAAAGTGATGAAACAGCTTCTTAAACTGTCACGCTTGAGAAGCATGTTCATTTCTGTCACTTGGATAGAGCACAAAATATTGTCTGATTTAGTGTGCAGCCAATGTTAAATGTACTCCTGCTAACCCTAACCCTCAGCTGTGTTATCAGGTTCATTTGATAATCATTGTGGTAATCAATTTGCATGCAAATAATAGAAACTGGATACAACAAGCAAAGGTTATAACAGGCCCTACTGAGACCTCACTGATTGCTCAAATCTAGAAACATTATTAGTTTTGTGATCACTCAATGGTTTTGTCATTAATGAACTCCCAACTTTCAGTGTTTTTCTTTTGGATAGTTTTGAATTGTAAGATGCTCACTGGTGTTTCTCTGCTTTCCAGGTCTGTTTTCTTGGCATCCAGTGTGTATGTCTGTTGCAGTAAGTTTGCATATAACACACACACACACACACACACACACACACACACACACACACACACATAAAATACAAAGTCTTATCTTCTCATCAGTAATCCTGATCTGATCATGTTTTCAGTTTGTCTCAGCTCGCATGCAGTTGGCTGCTCTCATTTTTTCACTGTAGCTAAACCTGTCAGTGTTTTGAAGTGAGTGTGTAGCTTTTATTAGTCTGTCTGACAGTTCCTGTTCAACCAAACACTTTTAAGGTTGTGCACTTAGGTCTTTTTTCTTCACAAGTTCCAACCTACCCTGCAGACAAAATGACAAAATGCCTAGACAAACGACATAGTTTTTATCTCATACGTACAACATCATTTTCTCATAATCGCAGGAAGAAAATATCCATGCCAGGAGAGACAGGACCTGACATGAATTTACTGGCCTTTATTTCCTCCTTAATTAGACATATGCAGGCACATAAATACCATTGATTTATGTAGATCAATTATCAGTGGGAATGGCACATTGATTAATATATTACTACAAGCAGCTTTTACAGTAATGTGTGTAAAGCTGATAAAATATAGGTTATAGGTTGACCATCAGCAAATGTAAATTTATAAAAGTCTACAGTATATGATTTCAAGAGTGCTTGAGTTGAATATTAACTCTCCTGTAAACATTCAGCATACCTTTACCCTCACACCCTCCACAGTCTTTGTGTCTCCATCTTCTTTCCACTGTGAATAATAGATAGGAGGGGTTGGGAGGAGGGAATGCTAACACTGAACAACTGTGTTGCATCACTGCACCAGCTATTGTGTTACAAAGTGACCTAGAACATGTTAGAGAGGACAGCTTGCAGGTAGACGTGGGGTTTTCTCTGTCACAGCTCATGGCTGTTCAGCAGTGATGATGGGACACGATGCATCATCACAGTGTGTCAGTCATGATAACTTACTGTACAAACATCGTGCCTCTCCTGTCAGAAACAGCTCTTCTCTTTGAACTGAATGTCTTTGATTGATGTCACGATTTTCCTCCTCAGAAATGAATTCAAAGCACATTCAATAGAAGCCTGTTTATGACTCACTGCTCACTTTGTTAACCAAACTCTCTCTCACACTCACACACACACACACACACACACACACACACACACACACACACACACACACACAAAGTTTACTTCTGTCACTTACATCGATTTACATTTATTTTTGCATTTATCTACTGGAGACCTAGCCCAACCCTAACCCTAGCAACTACTTGCCTAACCACTACTATAACCTTAACCTAACCCTAACCTCATGTACTGACCCAAAAAGCAGCTTTTTCCAAACTAGGGACAGAGCTTTTGTTCCCAATTAAAGGTCCACTGTGCAGGATTTAGAGTGATATATTAGCAGAAATTGAATATAATATCCATAATTATGTTTTCATTACTTTTTAGTCACCTGAAATTAAGAATTGTTGTGTTTTAGTTACCTTAGAATGAACCCTTAATATCTACATACAGACTAGGTCCTCTTCCTCTGAGTCCGCCATGTTGTTTTACAATAGCAAAGAATGGACAAACCACACACTGGCTCGATGTACTGCCATTTGTATTTTTGCATCAGCCACAGTAATTCACATGGGAGAAGTTTCAGTTGGTTGCAGTCTGTAACCTCACAGCTAGATGCCACTAAATCCTACACACTTGTTTTTTTAAAAGGTCTAAAGTGTGTCCCCAAAGTGCAAATAAGTTAGGCACGCACACACACACACACACACACTCTCTCTCTTTAGCCCCTTTTATGCTGCCTGTTTAAGGCAGGAATTACGTGCTTTTGTTCTGCCTTGCAGTTCTTTATAGAGGGTACGCTCGCAGTGCCTTTAAGCCAGCAGTGGAGGTAGTAGCAGCGCCAAATTGATGTCCGTGTAAAAGGAACAGCCGGCAGGAGAGGCTCATGTGCGGGACAGGTGTGATGCGTTGGCGGTGTGTCATGCATATGACCCACCAAGAAAGAATTAAAAAGTAGCTGATAGCAGTTAGCAGCTAACTCAGAGAAGAAAAGCAACTGCCAAAATGTCTGCTAATTAGGTAAACAATGAGGTCTGGAGCTTCTTACTTTCCGAGCAGAGGATGAGATCAGCCGCCATATAACAGAGACGGTAAATTAATGTTATTGCCATGTTTATGCCATTATTATTCTTTACAAACAGTGCTGACAAATATGTTATAGGTCACACCAGAGGCCAACACTGTTGTGTTACACATCATGCTCGTCACGCCCTTAGTTTTGCTCCTGTGATGCTGGCATGCTGTCAAAAATTACACAGGAGAATGACATGATGCCAGCTTTCTTTGGTTCTGTGTGAAAAAGCAAAGGCGGCGTGGAGAAGGGACTTCATAGTGTCCCTATAGTGCAATCTCTGTGTAAAAAAGGCTGGCCTCTCACTGGGGTCAGACTTTATTTAAATCATAAAAGTGTTGCTTAAGTCTGGTCCGCAATGTTCATTTTCCAAAGTTTTCACTCGCTGCCTTTTTTAATAAGAAAATGTTTTTTGATTGATATTCAAACACACCTACCATAAGCTGTTGCTTTGACAAGGAGTTATGCAGCAGTCAAGCATGACACAATGCAAACCAGTCAAGCAGACTTACTGTGCAACATAGTCATTACAGCTCAATTGTGGAATGTCTTGACAGTCTCATAGTGACAGAGTGGTGACTGCCCACTACAAATGTTACTGCAACAGGGGGAAGAAAACACCTTAAAGCTGGGGTAGGCAGTTTAATTTAGTCTGTGTCTTAAGAGAACACTTCGCTTGACTCTATTTTTAGGCTTTAGAAAACGTAGCCCGTGAAAGGCCCTCCATGTTGAAAACATTCTAGCTAAAATGAAACCCCGCCCACTGATTGGGTTTTGATTGGTTGTTTTCTTGATTCCTGCAAATGCCATTAGGAGCACCGGGAGGATGCAGAGGAGCATGATTATTTTCAGAGTTTATCTGCCTCATGTGCTACTGTCAGAATATAGTGACAGTTATAAATTACAACATGTTGTCATAATTCCTAAGAAAAATGTTACCTACTGTAGCTTTAATTAACACATTTTTGTCTTTTGTCTCCTTCTGCAGTACTGCCTGTGTATGACTGAAGGCATCCTCCTCTTCTCGGCTGAAGGATCCCCCTTTTGCTTCAAATCTCGGAAGGGTAAAGTCCGTCTCCACTGGTTCTGTCAGGGTCTGGTCCTGATAGCTGCTGCCACTGGGCTGGGCTTTATGGTTGCCAGCAAGAATGTGTCTGAGCTTCCCCACCTGGTCAGCTGGCATAGTCTGCTGGGCATCTGCACCTTGGCTGCCACCGTTCTCCAAGCGGGTTGCGGTATCTGCGTGAAGTTTCCAAAGCTGCTGCGTCTTTCCTCCTCTCCACCGAGGCTGAAGTTGTACCACGCCACCTGTGGTTTAGTGGTCTACCTGCTGGCCACAGTGACCGTGGTCTCGGCCATGTTCTCAGATTGGTTCCAGGCCACGGTCAAAGGCACAGCCTGGTGGGCTTTCCTCCTGCTGCCCCTCTTCCCCGCCCTGGTGGTGATGAACCAGATCACTAATGCCTACCTGCCCCGCAAGAAGATCACCAGCTAGGAAACACATAGCACAAGCAGATTTGCTTTATTCACTTGGCGGTCATTTTGGATTTACATTTTGCACAGAAACTCAGAGAATCAGATGGAGAGTCCCCCGCTAAAGCATTGAAGTGAAAGCAACTAAAGCAAACAGCTTGCTGGTCGTTCCACAGACTGTGAAAACATGGGTGTCTGTCTTTCACTGCAAGTATCTGAAGAGAAGTTTGGTAGCCTGGACTTTACTGCTTGCCAAGATCTTTGTCAATAAGTGGAGCCAGAAATTCTTCATTTGGCAAAGGGCCAGAGTCTGAGGGAAACTGAGATTAGACACGCAGAAACACCACATTTGATTTTGATAATCTGTGTTTACTAACAGCAAGTTTGTACCCTCAAATTAAAAGATTTCTTTGTGCACTCTGATACCTCCAGGACTCAGCAATTCACAGTTTTCTTAAAGCCAGCATCTAGTGGCCAGTAGAAGAACTGCAACTTAAAACATTTCGACTTTGACATCTTTGGCATACTCATGCTCTGACTCCTGCTGAAATAATAAACTGTCAAAGAATCTGATGACACTATGCATAATATGTGGGCTATCATGCCAAGTGTACATGCTTGGAACTGAAAAAGTACTGGAGGCAATCCCATAGCTGGAGCTGGCTGACACCTAAACGTCTTTCATCTTGTTGCATCCCCAGAGGAATATTTTCACTTGATATATAATGACAACAAAACTCTCAAAGGCAGTGTATAGCTATAGACTGGTTTCTGAGTAGATCTGAAGCACCTACTGCTGTTTGTGTGAGGACACAGCTTCAGTGATGAAGGTGCTATGGATTGTCACGCCAGCCTGTAAATTCTATTTATTTATTCATTTATGATATTTTTGTGTTGTGTCTGTCTTGGTTGCTTAGAGGTGCTACATGTAGCATTTTAGCATTAAAATTTAATCAATAAGTATTTCCTAATATTCAGTCCCTCCAGGATGTTGTGATGACAATAATTTGTGTGTGCTCATCCAGTCCCTGTGATTCTGCACAATCTGTCAATTTTATTGAACCACTGCAACCTTACTAGCCTGGAAATCCAGACCCAAATCTAAAAAGATTTAGGGTCTGGCCATGAGTAATGAAAATGGCCCAACTCGAGCGGCGGCACCAAGTATGCATTTGTAAATATCTCTGCACGCAACTGGATAACACTACGACCAATCAGAACAATACACGGGGTGACGTATACGCTTAGCTACCAGCGGAGCAAACTGGTAGATTAGACTCTTGCTGAATCCGGTTGGCAAAACAGCAAAAACGTCATTCTTGCAAAGTAAAGATTTGAGCACTGTCTTCTGTTCCTCTTTTAGAGAAAAAGCCAAGTCTAACTCATTCATTGTAGCGGCCAAAGCCGTTTCAAACAGCTGGTGTTCATCTGTAGCCATCTTGCAATGTTTACTGACTGACTCCGGACTTTGTCGTCGCAGTGCTGTCGTCATCTGTTTAGCTCGCCTCTGGCCCACCAATATCAGATACAGCAGTGTAATTGGTGCAGCTCGGTTTCATGGGCATAGGTAATGAGCATCATTACTGACCAGAGTGACTCACTGAGCAAATTCCAATTGAGCTCTCTCCAACAGTTCACACAACTAACGTCCTCCAATGTCCAGTAACAGGTTTAACTACAAAGGTTAGGTGTCAGAGGTTAACAGCTCCTGTGGGGCTTCTATGCAAAGGACAAAATATGACGAGTTGTGATGAGATCACAATGTGCTGTGCTAGTTTGTACTAACAGGGCAGAGGGGGCAGGAGGAGAGTGGCTCACGGAGACAGTCGACAATCAGCTGTTGCAAACATTTGCCAAATCGTGGAGGAACTTTATATTAAAATTGAATCAAATAACAACATGTAAAGTAAAAGCGGTCATTCGCAGCTGGTGAACACAGTGAAGCATTTAGTGGCTAAAGCAGGACATATTTTTTCAGGAGCTGTTGGTGACCAAACCACAGCTACAAAGAGAGTTAATAGTGGAGACATCACTACAATGGTTGTAAACAACATTGTATTGTTAATATTGTTTTATACCATGGTGTGGGTTAATACTTGATTCTAACTGGCTGAAGGGTGTTCATTAATTCCTGATATTGGATGTAGTTCTGCTGAAACTGTTCACCGTTCTAAAGTAATGCACTGAATACATAGTATAAATAATGTTTGTTCATGAAAATCTTATCATGATATTGATTTAGGGACAATGACATGGCTGGATAGGTAGCTAGTCTTATTAAACGTACTGTCAAATTACATTTACTGTTTTTCAACTGTACACAGTGTTATTGACTTTGAATCTTGCTAGCATAACATTAGCTCTCTGGCTCATAGCTGAGCAAACACAGCTGACACTGGAAGTTAATTTGACGTCAGAAAGAAGTCAAACTCTTAACTTAAATTATGGTTGGAATGAAAATTGGATCTATGATATTTTTTTATGTCTAATGACATTAGAATTTCACATTGTGTGGACATTTAACATTATGATGTATCGCGGAGATGGTCTCCATACCTCATAACTAAATGTGGTTATTCTATGTAAAACTGATGTTGGCATTAGATGTTGTTCTGATATTGAATTTTAGTTACCTGATGTCAAAACCTAAATTCAACCAAATATCAACACCTAATGACGTTGTTGGCCAGCTGTGAAGGGTCCCATTGCCAAGTTGTATCTAAAGTTCATCATATTTTCTGGAGAAGTGAATGTTTTTATTGCATAAGAAATTCATGGGATAGTAATGATTGTTCCAGGTATTAGTCAAACCCTAGGGTGTTACCAGGGAAACTGAGTTATGGCTTGTTAAAAACTTTAGATTTTGATTGCAAAATAAGTGGTCTTTGAAAAACATCAGCTTTAGCATTGTCATTGGTGTTAGGAAATGGTTTTCTCGATGATGCCTCATTTGATTATAAAAATACTAGCACTGCTACCCTAACAATGACACCTGAAAATCTACATGTAGCATCTCTGGTTCTGTCACTGTGTACGTGTGACCCCTTTCTTTCTTTTAAGTGGTTGTTTGTTTGCCATGCTCTCTGTGTTTTGTTTGCTGTTATAATCAATGGGAAAAATGAACATGCACTCACTCACGTGTTGCTTTGTCATACAAGGCCAAAGGCACAAGCTTTCTTCTAGCAAATATGTCATCAATCAGTTACTCCAGGAACCATACTAAAATAAACCAATCCCCTATCAGAAGACCTGAAAATTGAACCAATCCCTGCACTTTTCCATCCAATTCAGAACTACAGTTAAAAGCCAAGGTCAATAAATCTCAAATTGGTCTCAACAACCTGGCCTCCTCCAAATCTCACCAAACTACTAATACATTTCTACCAATCTACAACTATTTTTACCAACAAACTAACCATTTGATACTCTATATGAAGCCTGTTGGGAAGGACATACAGCACAGGACGAAGCACAACCTGACAGGCCAAATTCAGGGCAAATAAAAGTTTGAAGCGGGTAGTTTTCTAGAAAAGCAGCCGCAGTTTGTGTTATTTTAAGCTGCAATAATCAGGACAACACTCGGTGAGACCCTGGTGAGACAGATGAATGTGGACCTGTTAAACCTGATGCACAAAGACCTATTGGATGTACTGATCCTCCAGCACCTTGCCTCAGCCTCTTTTTATTATTCAATGCTAGGCCGCTTATGCAAATACAAATCCGTAGTGGTTTCCTTTTTGACATAATACTAAGTCGATTATAAATCATTGGATGGCCCTCAGACTGCAAGCAGTTTTATCGACTGTTGTGAAAGCTGAAGTAGGTAACTGCTATAAAAATAACTTTTTATGATGTTTGCTGAAACTGTCACTGTATCCTGACAGTAGTACATTAGATATTGTGTGAAAAAAAATCTGGTTCCTCTGGGTCCTCCTAGTGCTGCTAATGGCCTTTGCAAGAATCCACTGCGCCTGAACCAAAACAACAAATCAGAGCCAGGGGATGTCATTAATCCAGCTGCTGATCAGCGCACAGAGCAAAGACAAGTAAAAATTACACTAGCTAAAAGTGAAACTAAACTGACAAAAAGCCTGCTTTCACTTTCACTGAGGATCAACAGTCTTCTTCTGTTTACTCATATTTGCCATGCTGTCGCTGGCAAAGGAGGGATGGGCAGTTTTTTCATTGCTCGTGGCTGTTTCTCGGCCATTGTGTAGGCAATGCTCCTTCTGAAGATATGCACTGAAGTGGGAGCACAGTCTCCTTCGCTCTGATTGGTTGTTTTCGTTCAAGTGTGTTGGATTCTTGAAAATGCCATTAGGAGCACTAGGAGGAGCCATAAGAACCAGATTTTTTACACATTAATAGTTTCGTACGACTGTATTACCGCAATGTTCTTCTAGGACTTTAAAAACAAGCTGTCACGCTGCCTGTCAGGATATAGTTACGGTTTAATCAAATAACAAAAGCTATTTTTTAAATAAAAGTTACCTACTACAGCTTATATATAAGAGATACTGAAAGATAAGTCAACACATCTTTGTCCTCCAAAAGCACTCATCAGATGTAGATTGCACTTAATGCTGGGAAACTGTAAGAAAACCAGGAAATAATACACCTTCCATGAGTTCATTTGCAGACTGGGTTTGATCTTTTAGCTGTATTTCATGAAAATCAGGGTTTCTACTGATGAGATGAGGTGATGATTTTTTTTTTCTCAACTTTTTTTCTTTCCTGCTTTTGTTAGCAATTTTCTATGTGATTTATACAAACACGTATTGCAATAAATGTACAAAAGTGTAAGTATTTCGCCTTGATGAGGGAGTGGAAATCATAATTCCAGATTTAGTGTGAATTTTGTAACTTCTTTACCTTTTTTGGTCCTACTGAGCACAACTTGCTCACAAATAAATGTATTCTGTGTTCAACGTGCTACTCAGGTCTTTGCTGTATGAGTCTGTTCAGAGTGTTAATGAGGTAATCAGAATGTAAATTGTAGGTTTGTATTTATCCAATCCTTGTCAGCAGGTTGCTGCCTGTGAACCTTCTGTAATAAACAAATATCTACATTTGAATTTGTAGTGTTTGTTTTTATCTCTAATGAGGAAAATCTTCCCTTGAATACCTTTTTTTTTAAACTGGTGACAAATCATTTCTGGACTTTTGTATTTGTTTTGATGGTTTCATGTAATGCCCCTGGTTAACTGTGTTAACAAATGTGGACAGTGTGGCTCAAGAGAAATGTTTCAGACTGCAGAAAACTACATCAGAGGAGAAATAACTTTCTTGAGCTGTCATTTTCACGATCAAAGATTTCAAGCGTAGAAGAGTGATACCAGCTTCTAACCCTTCAGTAGTGGAAAATAACCCAGAATGCAATACAGCCTTATGTTACTTTTATGCTTCAAAAAATCCAAGGATAAGGCTGCCAATATTCTATATATTTTTCTTATCTTTTACAAACAAGTAGCAACCTCCGGGCTAAAAAGAAATGAAGCCAACGCAGAGTGCCAAATGCTGCAGTTCCTCAAATGGCCACTTCAGGCCAGCTCCAAGAGCGAGTCAACCCCCATAGACCCCCATGTTAGAATGCCCAACTTTACAACTGAAATAAACATGTTTACAGCCTCGTACAAAAAACTGTTTTGATCTCTGTAAATCATTTCCTCATTCATGTCAGTTGTATGGGGGATGGATTTTTATATAACACATCCATTTACATTTTATTAAAGCTTAAAGTTATGTGTAATTAAGAGTGTGGCCGCTTTAAGTGACAGGTGGGTGAAGTCTGTTGACATGGTGCTACCACAGCGACAATGTTGGTTAGACAATACAACCATGGAGTAACACCAGATTCACAGAGTATAGGCATAGCCGTACCTGTTGCTATTTCAGTGTGTTTTCAACTCATGACAGCTAGCTGTGATGTTTTGGTGGTCTAAAAAGTCTTGTTCAGAGCTTGGTTGTACCCAAAGACCCCCTACGGAATTGGATGTTCAGTTTTTCTGTTAGGTACATTTTGTTTAATG
This sequence comes from Epinephelus cyanopodus, assembly GCA_026686955.1. Taxonomy (NCBI): domain Eukaryota; kingdom Metazoa; phylum Chordata; class Actinopteri; order Perciformes; family Serranidae; genus Epinephelus; species Epinephelus cyanopodus. The sequence goes on from CM048915.1 coordinate 6,694,440, forward strand.
GTTTGAAGCCATTTTTGCTTGCAAAAAATAGCATTAGCAGTATAACCATAGCTGTAAATGCATCGTGCTAACCAAGCTAGCAACTAACGTTAGGTCACCTCCACCCTCTTGGACAAGAGGGCGATGGCCAAAATGCCAAACTTTCAAAACAGGAGTCCACAAACCAATGGGTGATGTCACAGTGGCTATGTCCATCATTTTTTCCAGTCTATGTTTACAAATCACATGAAAAGACCCAAATCAATAATGAATGTATTTGCTGACAAGTATTTGCTGTGTATCAAAGCCTAAAATATGTTCTTCCTTTGTACCACAGAGCGCCGTTGCTGTCCAAAAACTATTAAAAACACATCAAATCCTTCATTACCATGAACACGCACACTGTCGTTTATTTTGACTCAGTCCCACATACACTGCCCTGTTGCACAAAAAATACTCAGTAAAACAGTGATTCTTGAATTTTTTTTCAGTGATGTACCCCCCTTAAAATATATATTTTTTAAGTGACTGGTGCTAAACATTTTTGGTAGGAAAAAAAAAAGCCTATATGAAGAGGTACAACACAGGGCTGTGCCATCAGCATCTGATTTACTAAACAACAACCTTGTAAGTGAAAAACACTGAAATACCTCAGCTCAAATCTGTCACTTACATTCACAGCAAAGCAGGTTATTGTCATCATGCAGTTACACTAAGACAGCATTGTAGTTGCATTTGTTTTGATAAGTTGCACTTACAATGTAGTGATATTATTTTAGGAATTATGCATGACTGACATTCTTTAAATAAACATTTAAAAAAAAAAAACTCTCCTGTCGTTCTCCAAAGTACCCCAAGTGTGTGCAAACCCCATTTGAGAAACACTGCACTATTCGAGTAGCAAATGTGGATAAATCCACAGCTGGAAATAGTCACTGACAAATTAACTATTTCCTGCTGTTTGTGAAGTCAGAGATACAGACACCTTGCTGGTCTTTTCATGGGATTTGTTGCAGGGGCACAGTGCTATTTGTTTAAATACCATAGCGCACCTATGACACGTGTGCACATGCAAGACAGAGTTGTAGCTCATTTCGAAGGTTATGTAACCTGTTCCTGTAGTGGCAAGTTCATATACATAAGACATCTATAACTATAAAATGAAAGGACGTTTTTTTGCCTTTTTGTCTTGACTGGTTAATAGTTGCCAATTAGAGACTGAGAAACATAATTTAATTCAGTGTGCCGCTCAAAGGCTAGTGCCAGCAACTTTTTAAGGGTAACTTTGGTATTTTTCAACCTGGACCCTGTTTTCCCACGTCTGTATCTAAGTGACTAATAGGAACAACAATTTTTGAAACTAGTCCAGTTTTGAATGAGAGGAGTAGGGAGGGATAGGGTGCCAAACAATGCATCGTTTTGGTGTGCTCCTGCAGCACTAAACACCCGATTTGTTGACTATATGAGAAATATAGAATGCAGCAAACCTTATCCTTTAATGAACACACATTCAAACCATCACTTTGAACGTGTGCTCATTGTCTTACTCAGTGAACAGTTTGCAGAATTTCAGATAAAAGCTCAACAATAAGCTGGTAAACATTTTGTCCATGACAACTTTTTTCCAAGGTCAAGAACTTTCACAGAGTGTGCACAGTCTGTATCCAGGGGGTCGTCGTGTGGTAAGTATAGTAACTGAAGAAGAGATAGACGAGGCAGCCTGAGGGAGGTCAGCCACTTCCTGTGCTCTTTGGGCACGACCCTTACAGACCAACCTGGGTTTCTGCATATAAACTAAAATGAAACACTTTTTATCACCACATTTAGTTAAAACATCAAAACAACTCTACCACAGAAAAGATTTTGGTTGACTAAACATGAACCCACACCACAAAGAGTCCTTAGCTTGTGGATGATGTCAGATGTCAGTTTAACCTGTGTTGTATCTGTGTTGATGATCAAACGAGACAGTAAAACTGCTCAGTGTCTAGAGTGATTGTCAAGGGTTCAAAGTTTGTGGTTGGGAGTCAGGACCTGGAGGTTTGTCCTCACAGATGAAGGCGACTGAGCTGTTCAGAAGGTCATACATGTTGACCTCCACCACCTCCGCTGATGATACACCCTCTCGTCCACCTGACAGAGCCACAAACACCTGCTGGGCAGCTGCCAGCTGTGCCTGCTCCTCAGAGATCATTGACTCCGCCCCCTCACTGCCTGTTGGATCTGCTGCAATCACCTGATTGGACAGAAAAGTTGTTCATTCAATTGGAAGCAGACAAGTTGAATTCAAGGACCAAACATGGCATAGTTTGAGACATGGATTAGGGTTAATTACTGTAACAACACTGGGATTGTTTATAGTGACAGCTTGTTGTGTTACAATGATGGCAGACAATATAAAAAGAACAATTTCTAGTCTTGCACAAAACATACCAATTCAAACACTTGACCTATTTCACACCTTGAAAATTCACAAAGTTTCAAGGAGTTCAAGGACCAATGGGAACACGGAATGGCACCCTCGCATTGCATTTATTATGCATTATGCAGCCACCGAGTACAATCTCTTGGGGAAACTAAAGGCTACATTTACAGCACAAAGAAGGTGTATCGACCATTGTACGACCAAAACAGGAAGAGGAGAGCGCTTTTGTTTTCCACATCAGCCATATGTAGCTATCTCCAGTTACTTAAGAGTATCAGTGTAAGTACTTTGCAGTTCCTAGCTTTGCTGTTAGCAGAAACGGTCGACTGTGGAGCAACCAAAGTAACTGTAACTCTTGCCAAAAATATTCCAGAAAGGAAAAGTGCTGTGCTAGTTGGAACTTTAAATATTTTTGCACTTTGGCCACACTCCGGTAAGTGTTGTCAAAGCAGATTTTTTCCATCACCTGCTCAAAGCACCTGTAGTGATGTCACTGATTGGGGTGTGGGAAGCTGCTTGAAACTTTCAGCAGCAGTGTTCTGCCCTGTTTGATTCAGTGTTGATTTGGTATTTAAAAGACTACTCTATCCATTTTAGCAGTGCACTCTTATAACATTGATTTAGATCAAGTCAATGTAGACAGACAAAAATGTGTGTTCACTTAATTGTGCAGGTTCAGTATTTACATATTTCATTTAGTGCCATTTCATCAAGCTGCAGCTTAAAATAATTTTTATGATGGCATAATCTTTTTTAAAATTAAAAACCTAAGAGTCAAAGATTTTATTTTTCACATGCTCATTCAGCATGTGTCGTGAAATGCAGAGTGGGACAATATTAAGGCTGTGCAATAAACAATAAATAATGAAACATAAAATTACAAATCTATGTAATTTAAGTAGTCAAAGGGTGAAGTGTATACTGACCCAGTGTGTGGGTGGGCGGTGCAATTTCTCAGTACATAGAAATGTAAAATGTGAATGTTGTAAGGCAAAATATACAATAACATTTTGTACACATTCAAGTACAAATATGCAAATGATTGACAGAGGACAAGGTTGTCACCTGATAGCCTAATTAATTAATTAATTAATCCCTTGGTCTATAAAAAGTATAAATTCCCTGAGGCCAAAGTGATGTCTTCACATTGCATAGTTTGTATGACCAATCATAAAGCAACTAAGTTATTTCAACTAATAATGTATTCATAATTAAGTATAATTATGAAGTATAACATGCAAATAACATCACTAATGTTTGACAATGACACTGATAAATGACTTCATTAACAACTTAATAACCAACCGTCTCTTACTAAAAATGACACTGCACAAGCCTGCAGGAAGCTTGTGTGTACTATATTCCCTGTCTGACTTGAGTGCAGCAGTAGAGCTCCTTACTGTGTGGGAGGTGGAGGCCTGCTCCTCTCTGACCTCCTGCTCCTCCTGGGCCTCCACGTGGCAGGCGAGCAGGTGCTCCTGCAGCTCCAGCTGGGAGGAGCAGACCAGGGAGCAGAGGGGGCAGCTGAACCCCTCGCTGCTCTGGCTGACGTGCTGGCTGCTGACGTGCTCCTGCATCTCTTCCTCCCCGCCCAGCACAGCCGGGCAGTACGGACAATGCAACGCGGACGCTGCTGAGCCTGGAGAAGTGACAAACAAGATCAGTAAAGAAAGCAAATGAGGAGCTTGTACAAGAAACCTGCTCTTGACTGGTCAGAATTTCCATGCAGGAAAAATCCAGGAAGTACACATAACAAAGAAGAGTACACTTACAGGATAAATGTGACACTTTCTAATGGCACAATGGAGGGACAACTACGCAGGTTGATTTTAGCGCTTGTCATTGTGGACTATATTGCTGTCATTGTTCATTTTAATCAAACCATACAGTTTGAAAACGAGGTGCCGCTCCAACTAGAAAACAATGTTTTGATGCATTGGATGTGCTGAATGTGCATATTAAGGCAGTACAGGAGGAGGCGCATGTTAATAATCCTCCGGGACTGTACCATGCTCATGTTTAACCCAAAAAATGTGTAATGTGACTGCAGTTGGTTCAGATCCAGGTTGGAACACGTTCTCACCACAAACGAACTGAACCAGAGTTCGGTTGTAATCGGACCAAGACCATTTCTTCAAGAAGGTCTGGGTGTAGTTGTTTTGGTGTGCACCCAAGCGCAATTGCTGTGTTCACACCTGTCCAAATGAACCACACTAAGGGGGCAAACAAACTTGAGATCGACTGAAGCCAACAACACAGGTTGGGTGTGAAGGCACCCCAAGTCTTTCATTACTGAAGTTGCTAGGGTGAAATTAATTTAAAACAAATCTGGAAATGTTAGAACTGTTCGTTAAACTCAAGTATACTCTGGCGTTGTTAAAACAAATAGTTGGTTTTATTTTCATCTGTTCTTCATCCCACCTTAGATGCCCAAAGTGTCCTCAGTTGTAGCTGTTGAACAGCTGCTCACAGTGAAGAAAAAGACGGTGGCAATGCACTGTATTATTTTGCTCTTCTCATGGGTTTCTATTTCAAACCTATGTGACTGGTATTTAAATGACATCTAAAGTAGATTTCTGAAACATACCTTGAAGCTGAGTTGTAGCCAAAGATTTCTGAGATTTCTCTTGAGGCTAATTTGTTTTGGTACAGGGCCACATTAGACCCATGTGCCTTTATCTGTCTTTTAATGTGAACCTGTACTGAATCTTATACTCAGGCCTGTGTGGCACTCACCTTGATGCTCAGCAGCCTGGTGTTTGGCCACAGTGGCAGCGCTGGGAAAGAACTTAAAGCAGACGTCACACTGAACCAGGGTCTTGAGCTGCCGAGTGTGGTTAGCAAATACATCAGGGTGATTGGTTCTGTTGTGGTACCACAGGCCTGACAGTTGCTACAGCAACAGAGAGAGACACATACATAAAATAATGGACATAAATAAGACTATCACCTCAAACTGACAACCACCTCAGAGCTCTGAAGCTGAACAACCTCATCCTACCTGGTAAGACTTGTTGCAGAGGTCGCAGCTAAAGGGCTTGCTTCCAGTGTGTGTGCCCTTGTGTTTGTCCAGCAGGGCGGCGCTGGTGAACACCTTATTGCAGGTGGGACATTTGTGGAACTCTTTTGGGTGAAACTCCTGGATGTGCTGGCGATGCTCCTCCAAAGAGGCGAAGCTGAGACAACACTTCTGACAGTCATGAGGCTCCGACAAATCTGACAGGAAGTGGCGTAAAATCCATCGTTATTACATTATTATGTTATATGATTGCCACTGAAGCTGAGCAATGTACTGCTGTGGATGGGAGCAGCAGCAAAACAGATTTTAGCCACCTAATTAAAACAGTAACAGAGTGTATACTAAATTTAGAATATTTTCACCACTTTACCTTGCTGTCAAACAGTCCTCTCCCTGACAAGGAACGGAATTATATTGCTATCTGTCTGGTGGCTCTGTAGGTAATACACTAACTAACTGGTACCTCGTACAACCTCACTTCAAAATACGCATACTATCACTTTAAGAACACTATCAAAGCTGAACATTTGTTGTGATCATTTCAAATTAACAGTAAATAATGAACACGTAAGAATGAACCCTACAATACAGCATTAATATATGTGTGTATTCTTACTGTGGAAGGTGTGCAGGTGGACAGTGAGTCCGCTGGCTTGGCTGTAACCTTTGCCACATTCTCGGCACACATAAGGCCGATCACCAGTGTGTGTTCGCACGTGACGGGTCAGTTCAATGGACTGGGCGAAGACGGCCTTACAGTACTGACACACATACATCTTTCCTAAACACACAAAAAAAGACTTATTGAATGTGCAAGGAGTGAATCGACTGGACAAAAAAGACATCACTAGGAGGAGATTTCTCAAATCACAACACAAAGTTTGGACTAAATTCTCAGGTTAAGTTGTCATCAGTGACACACAAGATTTGGAAACATTTAGATTTTTAATTTTTTTTAGTTACATATATGAGATAGTCATTGATATAATATTCAGAATTATATGGTCATCAATGTGTGTGTGTGTGTGTGTGTGTGTGTGATTTTTGATTTACCCTCAGAGTGTTTCTTCTTGGTGTGGTATGCAAGCGCAGCAGCCACGCTGAAGCTCATGTCACAGTGTTTGCAGCGGTAAGGTTTCTCTCCCGTGTGCAGCCTCATGTGGTTCTTCAGAGACGAGTTGGCGCCGAACTTTGCGCCGCAGTCCTCACAAGCGAATGGTTTCTCTTCAAAGTGCTCTGTGCGCTTGTGGTAAATCATGCCTGAAATGTGACAAAGAAATACAATTTATAGACTAACAAGTGTCAGATTAAAAAGGCCATCTTGTATAGAAATATGTCTGGATATTACAAATAAGGTGGTAGCCAAACTATCATGATGCAGCTGATGCCATTTTAGCTTGATGTCATGTGAAATCTTAAAGAAACAGTTCACCCAAAATAAAAAAAATGCACACTTTTCCTCTGACCTGTAGTGGTAATTGTAACTATGGATTGTTTTGTTTGAGTTGCTGAGTGTTGGACAAATCTGCCATAGAGATGTTGCCACCCTGTTGTGAGCAGCTTCATGTAGGAACTATTTTCTTTCTACTGAACTACACCGGCCAATTGCACAGAGGGAAGCGTGCATCCCATCATAGACAAGAGGCTTGGTGACAGCAGGAGATGTAAAAATGAATGGCATCCTTCCCCTGTTGAGCTGTAATGTTAGCAAGCTCAGTGGTCTTAGGTGAGCTAGCAGAAGATGCACTCCTCCTTCTGTGCAGTGATGCGGTTGGTACGTGTAGTTCAGTTGAAAGAAAATAGTTCCTACATGAGACTGCTCACAACAAGGTCTGTGGATTATTTTGAGTAACTGGGTCACGATTTCTGGAAAGAGACATTGATGTTGATTTTTTCAAATGTATTTTTGGCACTTTGAGCACCACAAGCCGCGTGCTCACGTTTTATCATACTGGAAAGAAGGCAGACATCTCTAAATCTGATATCTCCAACACTCTGTGGCTCACACCAAAACAATCCAAATTGATAAATAGCACTACAGGTAAGACGAAAAATATGTAGTTTTGATTTGGGAGTGAATTGTCCCTTTAACAAAACACCACCATGACCTGCAAGTTTGGGGGTTACAGTTGAGGTGTATAACATTATCATTTGTGTTGCATACAAACATAGCTTAAATTCCATGCATTACTCTCTCTGCCTTGACCAGCGATTCTCACCTGATGGGTGGGCAAAGGTTCGCCCACAGAGGTCACAGGCCACCTTCTTCTTCACTCGCGTGGTGTTGCGGTGAGCCTCGGCCCGATGCCGCTGCAGGGCTCGCTGATTGGCCAGCTTCTCCGGGCACTCTGGGCACTGCTGCTCACACTCCTGGGACATCGGGCAGCGCTTTATGTGGGCCAGCATTCGACACTTGTAGGCAAAACCCCTCTTACACCAGCGGCAGGAGTAAGGCTTGGAGGGGGAGGAAGAGTCTGTCGTAGCAATTTTGACTTTGTCGTCTTCTTCAGTCTCCTCCTTAATGGTTTCTTCCTCTTCCTCTTCCTCCTGCTTGTCTTCACTTCCACTGCTGTCCTGCTTTTCTGAGTCAACTGTAAAAGATGGAGAAAAGGTTAAAAAAATGTTTGAACAATTACCATTACCCCAGTAACAAGATATAAACATGGCAGCTGTGTATTGACAATATAAATAGGTTTAATGGTCAACTGAAAGCAGGATTTTTGTTTTGTTTTGTTAAGGCTGACATTTTGAGAAAGATATCCACTCACACAGTCAAATAGTGTCCTTTACCTCCAGTTTGGTTTCTTTCTGGCTCCTGTGTGTTCTTCTCCACCTCTTCCACCAAAGAGAGCAGTGGTGTAGGGAAGGAGTTAGGAGCTGAAAGTTGAACAGTCCGGAGCAGACTGAGAAGTGCTTCCTCTCTGAGCTGCCCCTCCTTCACTCTGCACATCAGGTTCTTCAGCGCTGAGCTGGGATCTGCCTCCTCACAGCACTGACACACAATCTGACAGGAGCAGACATATCCCTTTATTTTACAGGGCTAAAAAAAATATTACCTACATAAAACCTGTTGAAGCTATTATTAGATTTAAGGTCTTAAAGGGTAACTTGAGTATTTTTCAACCTAGCCTCTATTTTCCCATGTTTATGTGTCTGAGTGACTTAACAACAGTTTCTGAAACTGGTCCAGTAAATGGAGAGAAAAGGCTGCAGCTGGCAGCAGTGAAACAGGCTGCAATATAACCACCTGGGCATATACACAATGTTGACGTATGTCCACTAAGAGTGCATGTTTTTGCCTCTGACAGGCTCAGATTCTCATTATGTGTCTGACAGCATTATGAAAAGGATCCCTACAGAAACAGACCTTTATGTTAAACAGTAAGATCCTTCTTGTTTAGGAATAGCCCCGAAATCACTATTGTTAAAGCCACCAGACTCCAATTAAATAAACAATAATTTTATGACACTTTACTCAAAGTTGACAGAAACAAACTAAAAATCACAGAAGCCATCGTGGTTTGTCTTTCCACTGTTCCAACGATCATCAATACTGGTTTGGTTGAAATTAATCTTTAATTCAGTTACATGATGATAAAATTACTGTTTAGCTTTTTTAGTCGTTGCACCGGACCACCGCAGGGAAGAGGGAGCTGAGCTGGAGGCAAAACTTTTAATTTATCAGTCTATTTATGTTCTGAACTTCACTTATGGTCATGACCTTTAGGGGCCAGTTAAGGTGGTTTGGGCATCTGATCAGGATGCCTCCTGGGTGCCTCCTGTTGGAGGTGTTCCAGGCACGTCAAACTGGTGGGAGCCCCGGGGTAGACCCGGATTATATATCTCATCTGGCCTAAGGATGCCTCTAGATCCCCCAGGAGCAGGGATGGGCAGTATATTCTAATACTTGTATTTAAAATACGTATTTCAATTACATTGAGTATTTTGTAATTTGAATTTGATAAGGCAGATAAAAAGCAAATGGGGAGAGAGACGTATGGAGTTCTTTGCCCAGCCTGCTGCCCCTGTGATCCAGCCCCGGATGGGAGGTTGAAAATGGACAGATTTATTTATTTATTTTTATTTATTTGCATTCATATTGCAAATATCTGTCTGTAGCGATAAGCCAAAATAGCAGCACACAGAAGAGGAGGCCTCAGCCCAGATGAAACCTCCAAGAAGCTTATCGTTGTCAGACTGATAGCTGATGGTTTCTAAGATTGGGTCCAGGTTAAAAAATACCAAAGTTATTTGTGTATTTGCATACATTAGTTGGATATATACACTGTGATTTGGTGACTAACAGTGAACATCAGCAACTATTTTTGTTTACAAGAAGACCCCACAGGGTACCTTTAACTCTGCTCTACCTGTCTCTCCTGTTCATCCAGGTGTTTCTGTGCTGCCTGGCTCAGCAGCTCCAGGACAGATGACATGTTGGCGAGGAGCTCCACAAGCTGAGAGGAATGTTCCAGAAGACCAGCCGCTGAGGCAGGCCCATTCGATACCTCGGCTGCCGTTGTATTGTTCTCTTCCACTTCCCTCTCTGAGGATTGGGATTCTTCAGGCTCTGTGTATACACAGGTGTGAAAACATGGAGTACAGTCAGAGATCGTAAAACAGTGTTGTGTTGTATGTTGTAGGGTTATGTCGTTGGACTGGACTGTATTAGGTTGAACAACGGTGGCTAAAACGGACAAGCTGCCGAAACTGACCTGAGGACTGAGTGAGCTCCACACAGGTTCTCTTACATGCTGGTTCCTCTGCGTCTTTACACTCATTCTGACTGTCTTCCTTCTTCAGCTCAGGCTTAAGCTCCGTTTTGTCTGAAGTCAAGTCGTCCGTTTTTGGTGAAAGTGAACCTTCAGGGTTTGTACTCTGTGCTGCATCGATCACTGTGAGACTCGGAGTCTGTTCAGAAAGGACTGAGACTGCAGGTTGCTGACTCACAAGGCTGGTGAGGACGTTTTTGAATCCGACAGCCACGTCGAACATCTGCAGGCTGTCTGCAGCGGCGACAATGCGGCTGACGTTGTGTTTACCGAGAGGCAGCTTGCCAGTGTAGACCATGTCCAGCAGACAGCCAAACTCCTGCGAGGAAACCATGGTCGTGTCGATGGAGATGGTGTCGGAGCCATCCAGGAGAGACCTGACAGAGATGACGATCAGTTTATTCTTTTCAAGTTCCCATTTAACAGAGGTCACAGGTCCCAAACTATTCCAGCTATCCCATTACAAATCATCTTTCCTTATACTACATTGGTCTCTACAGTGCTATGACTCAAAGATATATGTTACAAGACCAAAACAAACAGGGATGGAGCGACTGGCTTCTTACTGAACACATTTATGAACGTGTCTCAGATTTTCCTGTCATAGAGCCACATAAAGCTGCTAATTCATTAATATAGGGGAGACCTGGCTATCTACATGACAGCTGGACTCACATTGGACTTATTTAAGTCACAGAAACAACCTAAGATGTAGCTTGGGCTTGAGTGTTGTGAGTCTTGACCTTGACCTGAGACTTATCAGCAAAAACGAGTTGATGATTCTCACTTTGACCTGATGAGATTTTGGATAAATAAATGGATAAGACAGCATCAGACTGGCACTGTAAAGTTACACGACATAAGAATTACATTATTAAGGATTATGCATTGAAAGGACTTCGATGACTTGTGTGTAAAAACACTATTAACACAGCTTTGAAAAGACGATACAGTGTCAATGTAATGGTCAGTGACTGATTTGCGATTTGCCCGTCAGGACTCAACATGCCCTCAAGGAATTGAGACTTGACTCAAAACTTGCTTTGACGGAACTTGAGACTTGACTTGGCCTAGTCTTGAATGGCCTGAGACTTCACTTTAGTCTTGACCATTGAGACTGGCTTTGACATGACTTGAGACTTGACTTAGACTTCCCCTTAAACACTGCTAATACAGACAGTATGGAGAGAGATTAACTACTGTAAATCTTTATATTGTTCTTTAAGTCTAGACTTCATCACTCAGATAGAGCTTTGATTTTCTAACCGAACCGGTTGGGGTTATTTCTTGATATTCCCCCAGGCTTGAACTATGTTGTATTTGCTCCAATTTGTCTTTTTGTAATTTTTTTTAAATGCATCTCTAATAGTCTACCATCAGCCCCCAACTCACCTGTTGAAAATAACTTCTTGTCATGTTTGCTAAAACAGTTACCACATACTCATAGTATTATATGAGACAAAGAGAGTTTGTGGAAAAAAAAATCATGTTCCCTCACCTCCTATGGCTAGAATCTACTGTGGCTAAAGGGAAAACAACCAATCAGAGCTGAGGAGTCTCTAACGCTGTTGTACAATCCCATCAATCACTGTTCTTGGACTGTGATAAAACTGTCAAACTAGGCAGTGCTGATCAAATATGAATCAAGATTCTATTACTGCGTTGACTGTTCTTTACCTCAGATGTTTTCAGAAATATATTTTAGCGTACCGTTTAACTGTAAATGAGAAAGTTTGTGACCCAGCTGCCATGTTGGATACAGTCAGACGGAATGCCAAGCATCGCACACCTGCCAGACCAGCTTCCTCATTTTACATTGAAACAATCAGTAAAATATCTTTCTGAAAACAGCTGTGGCATGAAGATATGAAACCTGCCAACCTGCCAACAAGTATTTGTGAACTGTTTTGACAAAACAATCTTAAAGTCCAATGACAAGCATTTTTCATGCATAAATAATGTGAGATGAAATTGAAAGCTGCAGAAACAATGACTGACTGAAGCTTGAGTTAAGATTTGAAATATTCTTTTATCAGATAAGTATACTTTACTGATCCCCCAGGGGGGAAATTCAAGTATCACAGCTGCACAAGACAAAATCAAAAGACATTAACTAGAATGAGGTTAAAGAGAAGAAATAAAATGTAAAAATTAAAGATAGTGATAGATAAATAAAAGATAAAATAAAACTGCTACATCAATAAAATTTCTACAACAGATGACTAAAGTGACTAAAAAATGGCAGACAAAGTGTTGAATGAAATAAAGTGACAGGTGGCAGATAGAGTGTCATATCAGACTACTGTTAGATGCATGATCAAGAAAGATCCTTCATGCGCGACAAGTTGCCAGTAATAGTTTGAGACAGTTCCTGGGAGTTATTTCGAATGACTTGCTGAATATCCAACCCACCAAACAAATCACCTGCAGATCATCTTTCAATCCCATGCACACACTACCTGAAGAGCATGCTGGAGGCGGCCAGTACCAGTTTATGTGCGCGGTGAGGGCTGTCTCCCACCAGGATGGTGCAGTCACAGAAGTGGCCTTCTTTCCTCAGCGCCCACAGCTGCTGCATCAGCTGGCTGCTGTAGTTGGGTAGCTCCATCATTTTGTCTGATGGTCTGGAGGGGCAGAATGTTCTGCTCCCCTGTTTGAGGAGAGAACTGCATGTCAAACTCAGAAACTGACAGTCTTTTTCTCTCCTCTCAGCAAACAGCAAAAAGCTCCTACTGCACTTATCTGCCTGCTACCAGCTTCCATATAGCGTGACTGTAGTTAGAGCGGGGGGGTCAGAGGTCTCACTTCAAACTGTGCTTATGTAACGTTACTCTGCAGTTTTTGTGCATCACAATTATTCATAAGACATCTCAAGTAGCTAATGTTCTTTGAGTGTGTCTGCATCAATAAAAAACACCTAATTTATTTCCCATATGAATGGTATTTAGCCAATAAAAAGCATGGTATTTCAGACAATATTTTGGCAGACATTTTGCCTTTGCCACATTACATTGCAACTGGCCCACATTTTACAAGCAGACGGCTGTATCCTGAGGGTTATGATGACTGAGGTTCCCCGGGTCTGTAGTCAATATTTACAAATATTGGTAGCCAGCAGTGGCAGGCTATCCGTCACTAGCTTTAGCACGGGATGCTAATGTAATGAAGAAAAGCTTACGAATGTTCAGTCAGTGAAACTCATTGGGATACATTTGCAGTTACATTGTTAAAAAAAGAGCCCTGACGGCCATCCAGCATGCAGCTCCCACTCAATGGATGCCTTTACCTTGAATAATTCAAACGATCCGTTTCTTTATTTAAACTCCTCTGCTGAACAACTCTGCTCCGCGCAATAAAGATTAGCCGTTTTGAAAATGGCGACAGGTGGTACGGCAACCAAATGGGTACGTTTCCGGTTAGGCGGAAAAAAAAACTAAAAGGGGGAGGCATCTCAAATATTTTTTTAAGCACTGGAGAGGGACTCGTGTTGTAAACTTGTTTTGGAACAATCTGCACATGTGCCTGTGCTCGGAAAAACAAAGTCTCAACTTTCCAGTACAACAACATTGTTTTAGGATTATTTATTTTTTAGGAGAAAAAGATTGAATACTTGATAAACTGTTAGCTACTATATTTACAGGCACAATTTTACTTCTACAAATGCAGATTATTAAGATCTCTTAAAAACAACTTGGTAAAATAATAAAATGAATTAAAATAATAAAATGAATTGAAATAATTAATAAAATGACTAACTCCCTCTAATTGTATTTTGAAAACCCCCTCTTGCAAGACACTTTATTCTTTTTATTTAATTTATCATTTATTTATTGTGATTACTTCCTAATTTCTTTTTTCAGTTCCTGAGGTGGTCTTGCTGTCAGTTATGTTGCAATCAACAAACGTTATGCTCAACAAATGCCTGTTTAGACAGAAAGAAGAAAAACTGAAGAAGAAAAAAAACAACTTCTTTAACCAGGACAAAATAAGTGGCTTAGTATAATACAGTTTGAGAAAAAAAACAACAACTCAAAATTAAATACTGAACATCCCATTCATTCATATTTTTTAAGTCTATCATTTTTTAAACACCATAATAGAAAGGATCCCTACAGAGGTCGACCTCATTGTTAAAGATTATTATTATTATTATTATTTGTTTAACCAGAGACAGCTTAGAAATTGTTATCACCAAACCCATCAGACTCCATCCAAATAAACCATGATTTTATCATTTTAAACACACTTCAAAGTCGACAGACACAGAATAATTCTTACAAAACTCACCTTGGTTCATCTCTCCATCGTTCCAACAATCGCCAGCTCTGGTTTGGTTAAAATTTAACCTTAATTCACCCAGTCAGATGTGCAAGTATGCTGCCTCTATACTCTATACAAGCTAAACTATTGTCTATTTAAACGGAGTCTTGGCAATGGCAATTTTGGGGCTCTTTCTGGTTAAATAAAAAGGATCTTACTCTTTAATTAAAAGGTCAATCTCTGTAGAGAGTCTTTCCATAACGTTGCTAGACACTTTTATAATAATCTGAGCCTGTCAGTGGCAAAAACAAGCATTTTAGTAGATCTACACTGACAGTGCTCAATTGCTGGTAGGTGGTTTTGCAACTCCTAGCTGCAGCTGTCTCATTTAATACTTGAACAAATTCAACAAGAATTACCATCCTGCAGTTGGTCAAGTCAAGTTTACATCCATGTCTGTGAAAACATGAAGTTGACATTTGGGATATAAAATCACATCACTTTATAATTATATCCTTTCAGATATTTGTGAAGTTTTGCAATTATAATTAGCATATAAATTCTTGAGTTTTGGCCAAAAACATATTTTGAGAGGTCACATTGATCTTTACCATCAAACCTTCAACCACAAAATTCTGATCAGTTTATTCTTCAGTCCAAGTGGATGTTTGTGCCAAATTTGAAGAAATTCCCTCAAGCTGTTTGTGCAAATTCTGAAAAAAATCTCTTAGGTGTTCTTGAGATATCAGGTTCACAAGAATAGGACATACATATGGATGGATACCTCAAAAACATAATGCTCCCAGCCATGGCAGTCGCCAGTGTTGAGGCAAACTGTTGTCTCCAATAATCACAACAAACACACACAGATAAAGGGTGAACAGGGTCCAGGCTGGAAAATACCAGTTACCTTTCCAGTTTCAACAATGGAAGAAACAATCTGAAGACACAGTGACTACTTAATACTTTATCATTTTCAATAGGTGTGGATGTTGTAGAAGGTATTGGCCATCACAGGACTGAAATAATCCTTATAATGCCCAAGTAACACTACATTCTATTTTGCAATTCATTTGTAATCGGTCTATTTTCATGGAATAATCACAAGTATGACGACAGGGTGCTTTGAAAATAACTTTATTGTCCATAAGAAATAACAGTGAAAAGAACAGGACATATCACTGCTTGCATTCTGTTTCTCACTTCGAGCTCTCGAGGGTTTGCACTGCTGAAACTTCTGCAGGAATCGGCCTCTATACATACCGTGTAGCTATGTATCTCTAAATGCCACATGGAGTATACGGATATAGATTTGCTGTAGAGGTAATAAATGTTCTAACATTTAAGAGCAGTTATATTTGTAATACTTAACAGTTACTCGTGCATTCTTTTGACAAACCTGAAAACTCTGCAGTGAGGACACAAGCTTCCACGTAATGGAAAGAAAGAACATTGTCTTAATTTTTTCTTCTGCCATAAGTTAAACAGTCATAAACAAAGCCCATTTTCTTGAGTAACAGTAGAACGCTCCATTGAGCTTCCTCAACCAGATTCTATTTGTCAGGTAGAAGCACACAGTCCTTCAGAATGATTAGGAATTTAAATATCAAAGGCCAGCTAACCTTATGTAGAGAAAAACAGCGGCTTTGCAACATGGTCACAGTTTATTAAAGAAAGCCTACTCAAAACGTAAAAAAACAAATTAAAGCACTTATTTATATATGGACACTTGACAAATTCAAGCTTTTTTTCCTCCTTTAAAAATGTCCAACTGTCATCCGTTCAATTCAAGCATAGCTACAGCACAGCTTTCCTCAGTGCCCGAGAAGCCCAGTGCCTGCAGAGAGGGAAAGAAATTATTAGTAAGAAATTGAAGCAGAACCAAAACACACTGTCAACACAATTAAAAAAATAAAATCTAATTGAAAAGAGTTGGCCACTCAATACAGTATAAAATTGACAAAATTCTGATTTAATTTACTAAATAATCTGATAATGAATTATCTTGAATGGGTCACACTTACTGGTCTCCACTGAACCTAACTGGTCCTAACTGCTAAGTCGGCCTCTGTTAAGACCAGTCTTAACAATGGACTTCGCGTTGGTCGCACCAACCAAACTTGAGCCGATGCCCGGTTTTAATAATGCCCATTTATGTGAATACGCAGCGACTATGACGATAGCATGTGTTACTAGAATACACTGTTTACATTCTCCCGTTGTCCTGGTAATGTGTAGTTAATCATTTATGATTTGCAGCAATATTATTACTGAAAATCAGTGAAAAATAAAAGGAAATATTACAGATATTGAGATAGTAAGATTAATTGAGCTGCACATGAGATGCTGTTTGTGTTTGACTGACAGCAGCTGCCAGTTGCGGCTCTACAGGTAATGTGAAAGGACAGAAAAAGTAAACAAACTCGGTCATATCTTACAATTCACCTGGCTGACAGTGTGTTGTTAGCAGTGGTTCTGAACAGCACATTAAGCAGCAGGATAAACTAACATTTGCATGCAAGTACGTGCTGCTGCATCTAGCCAGCTAATTAGGAGGCTATCTAGCTTGATGACTGACATTAGCAGGGCACTATTCACCGGTGAATGTTTGTTTGAAGGGCGTGTGGTCATGTTTGCAAGTTGGCTAAATAAATAAGAGAATTAAGTAGGTAAGCTAATGTGGGTTATGTTCAAAGTTTGGGGCTCTTATGTTTTGCATCAGGCCGCTGACATATAGAAAAGCCTGAGATTTTGACTTTATGTCTGCTCCTGACTAGGTGCACGATTTAAGCGTTGACCACGAGTCTGGACTTAAGCCCAGTTCAGACCAAAGATTCTCAACGAGATGAGTTGAAACAGGCAACTACTTGCAATGCTCCATTCTGCAATGTCCTGAAAACCTAAACAAAGCGAATATCAAATGGACTGCATTCATAATAAATATGCGCAAGCACATACAGCGATCAGCAGAAGTGGGGACGGAAATACAGCTCAGTGGGTATGGAGCACCCACCACAGCAAGCAAACATGCCGTCTGTGGTCATTTTGACTTGACCAGTGGACTTCACTACAAGCTGACTGGCTGTAGAAACAGGTGACATGTTTTATGTTCTACAACCAGCAGCTGGCGATTTGACCAGCTGAGTTGCAACCAGCTTGAGTTGAGCTCAGACTGGCCAGTTCACACCGCTACAACTTTTCTTTGCAATGTTCTAAAATGATTTAGTCTCGTTGGGAATCTTTGGTCTGAACTGGGCTTTAGTACATCAACTTATGATCGACTTAAGACCAGTTATGAAACCTGTTAGGGCAACCTAAGCCAGCACTTGGTCAACTTTCAGGGGGTGTGTTATCAAGACTCATCTGTACAATCTTCAAAAATATTTGGCTTACTGGAGCTCTAAAAATAAGTTCATATGGATCTCTAAGGTTGTTAGATCAAAGCCCACATCTGAGATGCTTTTTCAGTAATCCACATAGAATAATGATGACAATTCAGTCTGATTATCAGGGTCGCCCCACTCAGCTTTAATGCATCAGTGTTGATAACAGAGATGTTGTCTTCCTACTGCATCAAAGAAAGAAAACAAACATTTGAAAGCATATGAAGAAAAAAAGCATGCTCACCTTTAAATCCCTCTTCAGGCATTCTCACTGTGAGGGAGGCAGATGAGAACAGTATTATAACTCAATTTTTTTTAAAAAAACAAACTAAATGTAACATGAGGGAAGTGAAGATAACACTATTTACCCTGATAGACATCATCCATTGCAGCATAATCTGCTATTGGCTCATCAGCCTGTAAGAAAACAATGGAATCAGTGTTTTGGAAAAGGAAATGTCTGTAATCACCATCAAGATTAAAGCTGCAGTGGTTAAGATTTCCATGTAAACAATTAAGTAGGGAGTACCCTTAGACAGATGATGCTTTCAGGAATGACGCCCAGACTACCCAGCGTGGCAGAGTCGTCTGTCAGACTTTTTCCATCAATGGAGAGGTTCTGGTCAAACGGAGCCACAGAGAAGGCGTGCATAATCTACAGGGTCAGGAGCACAGCAAAGTCAGTTTTGTGAATACAGACCAATCATCACCTCTACCGTGCAGTCATCACAATACCTCTTTTAAAATATTTCATTACAATCAGTTCAGATACCTGTGTAAAGATACTGAGTCTGTGAAAAATAGTGTATATGAATAAACTGCACTTATCCATCCTCAAGGTGTCATAAACCACTTATATTTCATGTTCATTTTAAATGTGTCAGAAATCTGGTCCTCTATCCAGTCACCTGTATTTTCAGCTCTTTTAGTGTCTGATTAGCTGAAACGATGAGTGCTTTCTCTCCTCGGAGTTTCCTGTGCCGGGTGCTTCTCCTGATTCCACCTATTTTGGTCGTGTTGGTCACAGGGGCTGCAGCTGCTGACGCTGTGCTGCTCTCACTCAACTTTAGCCGCTTTGCACCATCTTGTGACTGAAAGAAAGTAATGTGATTATTAGCTGATGGCTGACAATGACTCACCAACATCAATTCACTCTCAAGACGGTCCCAAAAAAGAAAAAACATTAACATCAAATATTAAAATAGGAAGTAGTGTGGCGGCTGTGGCTCAAGAAATGTAGTGTCCACTAATTGAAAGATCGTTCGATCCCTGGCTCCTCTAGTTTGCAAGTCAAAGTATCTTTGGGTAAGATACTGAACCCCAAATTGCTCCCGAGGCTCTGCCATCAGTGTGTGACTACGTGTTAAAGCATAAGTACTGAGTGGCAGTTGGTCCCTTGTATGTTAGCCTGAGCTACTAGTGTATGAATGTGTGTCAATAGGCCTGAATGAGACAAGTAGCGTGAAAGCACTTTGAGTAGTCGTACGCCTAGAAAGGTGCCATACAAGTGCAGGTCCACCCAGTCCATTTAATTTGTGTGTGCTGCTACTTTGATTGCTTCAACTGCTTTTACTGTCATCTACTTCCAACTGTTACAGGACAACTGATACTCCTCATGCTACTCATAATATTACCTCTGCCAAGGAGGTTCTGTTGTTGGTTTGGTTTTTGTCAGCTTGATTACAGAAAAACCACAGTTCCGATTTTCATTGAACTTGTTAGAAGGGTGTAGCATGGGCCAAGGAAGAACCCATTACATTTTGGAGCAGATCTGAATCATGGGGCAGATACACAAATTATTTTTTACTTTCACTTTTCTTTAACATTGCAGGACAGAGCATCTGACCTTAGCTGAGATCTGCACTTTCTGAGTGGCCTGCTGCTTATTACATGTTTTTGTTACTCATTTATTGCGCACATGGATATAACCAAAGGAAACCAGAAATTGTGGTGAGAGAACAGACAATGGCTACAGTGAAATAGCAGAAAGATGAAACAAATAGATGGTTTAACCTGTCTACCACTAAAAATAATGTAAGATAAGGAGATTAACAAGAAATAAAAAGGATATTCCTTTCTGCAAAGCAACACAACCAGTCATGCGATTTTTTTTTACACCAATCACAGACAGTTGGTGATGGACAGCCCCTTAAGCCTGTGCACTGCTGAGTCTGATTTGGCTGCCTTATTAACCGTTACTGTAGCTTTCATGTGGTAACAGACTTACCTGGCTGAAGTCTGGGTCTTTCTCACCGTCCACCTTTGGATGTTCTTCCTTCTCCTCCTCTGCCTCAGAGCTGCTGGCATTCATTTCTGGAGCCGCCTCCTTTATCATCTATGCAGAGGACAACAATAAATTGCATCATTTGAAATTCTGTGGATCTAATTTTAGAAATGATTTGAAAGAACTGAGTTTTCACTGTTTGGATGACCTAAAATGTGCTTTTGTTCATACCCTCTTGTCTTCAATGACTTTGCGGATGTATATGGTTGCTTGGGTATACTCTCTGAGGTCCCTCTGTTGCTGGAAAAGGAAGCTCTCTCTGCAGTCCCAACATAGATCTGAGCACATATACACACCCACATCAATATCAAATACATAGAGGATGCTGAGAAGCCAAAAAAACTTAAAGTAACACTACACCCAAAATGTCAAACTGTGAGTGCCACAAAGTGTATTATTCACTTCATCCAAGTTTGAAGCTTACAGGCAGTGAATGTTTGATATTCAATTAAAGCTTTTGATTATTACTTCAAGGATATGAAAAAAGTGCGTTCGAATAAACATTTTAAAAGTCAGCCATCAATATGTGAGGTACAGCATTTTCCCCAAGTCTGCACTCTTACCAGGCTGAGTGGTGTATTGAGTGGTGGGACCACTTGGTGTGGTCTCTTTGAAGCAGTGGATGGAGATTGGCTGGTCCACAATGAAGAGTCTGCTGATCACTTCCCATTCGCTGGGCCAGAGCAGAGCTACACTGTGCAGGACAAACAGCACAACATGAGACCACAGAAGGGTCCACTCAATAACACAACAGTTCAGTGCATGCATAAAGCCTGAGCACACAGCGGGGCCTCACTGAGTTTAGGGTTTGTTATTAGTATGAGTTATAATGGACTGTGAAGTTTAACTGCTGTTCCAGTTATTCTTTTTTTATTCTGTCAGAAGTACAATTGTCTTCTAAACACAACTTATCAAAATGTTTTGGGTCATATTTTTTGTAGGTAAGGGGCAACTATTAGTGAGTTAAATAAGCAAAGCTCACTGTTGTGCATCTCCGTTGATGAGGGAGTCGTATGTGAACATGAAGCCTCCATGGGGACAGAGCAGCAGAGTGTTGCCTACATTTGACACTGGAGAGGATTTAGTGGGCCTCCTGCAAAATGCACACACAGAAAGGAGAAAAGTTAGCATGTGGAAGGATAACATGCAATTTTACTGCCAGTCATGTCTAACATCATTGAGGACGGTCCGACTCAGAAATGGAATGAGTCATCCTTAAGGCCCTCACACACCACACGGATGGTCAGCCCTCAGTCAAAGTTGGGTCATCAGTGAGCATTGGCCCTTGTCAACTTTCTTTCAGCCAATTCTGCATGTTAAATCGCTTTTTTGAGACGCCGAAGCCCATCGGTGAATGAAATCACTCTGGCAGTTCAGCACAGTGCATGAGAAGAGAAACAGAAGTGAGGAAAGTAACCAAAAAGCTAAAGAGGGAGTGAGAATAAAAAAAAAAAACTTGTTACATAAGGTAAGATTATTTTTCTTAAACCACTGAGCTCTGAGGCTGAAATGTTTCTTAATGGTTTGTGTTACTGTTCACTGGCGCACAGTTAATATGCTCTGTTCTTTCAACATTAAGTTGTGTTGTTAATGTGCCAACTGGCTAACTAGCATCTTGACAGCATTCTGGTTTCCCTTTTTGAACGACAAACACAAATTACTGCTGTCTCCAGGTGTGGAGAGTTATTTCTTCTCACACAGGTGCAAAACATATGTGCTGCTTGGCCTTGGGTAGTCTTTGCGGTGTGTTCATGGGCAACTTTTTGGCCAAGATACAGGCAACATTTGGCAATGCAACGGTCTGCTTTCGTCGCTGCTAGTTTTTTAATGCCAGTTTGGTGTGTCTGGGCCCTTAAAATTATACTATGCAGGATTGTTTGTTAGTGTTTTCAAAACAGGAACTAATGTTTTTTTCAGTGCATTTCTTTGGTGCTGCATCTCTTGGATGCCTGGTGCTTACAGTCAGCTTTCTGGCTGCTACCTTTTTTATAAGTTCTGACTTCACCCAAGTGCTGTTAGGGTACACGCAGACAAACGTTCTGAGCACAGAAAATTAGAGGAAAATAAGAAAGTTAGAGGGCAGAGTAGAGCCTCTGCAGAAAAATACGCTGCCACACACCTCTATGCTTAGTGATAATTGAGAGGGATTACGTCTGTATAAGCCTATGCATTGTTGCTTTTTTTTTTTTTTTTTTAACACTGGTTTTAGTTATTACTAGTGACACATCTGATATACTAAAACAAACACAAACACATCTTTATACTAGCTCCTTTTGTAGAAAGGCTGACCCTGTTCTTGGGTGCATACAGTAAAATTTAATTTTGACAATGTGACAAATAACACAGTAATATTTTTGTGTTCATTTCACTTGTTTCTTGAATCAAACATACCTGATGAATTTTCTCCACTCATCCACAAAAAACAGAGGGACTATGTAGAGTACATCTGTGCCCTGGTGAGAAAAACAAGAGATGATGAACTGTATTTACGTGAATCATAGATTATTATAATCTATCATATATGCTTAATTTTAATTAATGCTATTGCAGTATAATTTATGTTGGACTGTGTGTGTGTCCTAGTCTTAAAAATGTCTGGACGTCTTTTGCTCTATTCTTTGCAGGGCATTTAGCTTCTTTAATTGTATTGGTGTGACAAGGTTAGATGACTCTGGTAGACTGAAAGTTCGGTACTTCACTTTGTGTCTACCTGAGGCCACTTGTTGAGTGTCGGCCGGTTCTTCTCATTGAAGAGAGATTGAGCAGTTGGTTCTTCTGGTCCAGGGCCATCATCTTACTCACTGCCTCATTGTCCTTTTCTTCCTGCTCTAATGTCTGGAGACACGAGAAAAAACAGTTGTAACTCCACAACTATCCCAATGGTTCACTCTGTTATTACACATCCACCAACTGTGGTTGCCATGACTCATTACTCTGTGTGCCTGCTGCTGTCAGACTATTGCTTTCATTAGTTTGGGTTGTTTTAGTTTCATGTAAATGGTAAATGTATAAACACAGCCTATGCGCACAGCTGTCGTCGCAACTAAAATGCACCTCCCCGAAAATGTAACTTAACCACACATGAGGTGATACATGGAGATACATCGGTCAGCTTGTTATTCCTACAAGTTTCTGATGCTGGTTGAGATTGTTGACAATCAATAACACACACTGTGACTAATTCCATCTTAACACTTTAATTCTAATGCAAGATAAGAGAAAATACTAACCAGGCACTGCTGACAGGGCTGTTGGTTTTGGGTGAATTCTGGGGCTTTGGGGAAGTATTCCCTCAGCTTGGTCCAAACTTCAGTGGATACCAGCTTCCGTTCAGTCTCCAAAATACTCAGACCGCCTACAGGAGGAACACCCATACATAGAGATTAAACTACACTGTGTATGTAATAGCAATGAAAACCTTTTTTAGTTTCAAAATTCTACAATGACCTTGTTAAAAGTATTTTTGTTATATCATTCTAGATGCCAATGATGGGACAGTACCATGACTGCAGACAATGTCTTCATTGAATGTCTTCATCTCTTCATCGTTGCCCTCTGAGAGCTCTGGGCCGAACTCTACAATCGAATGAGTCACAAAGAATGTTAACATTCACAATCCAGAGGTGTTCGTTAAATTTAATACTAAAATTCAAAGACAGCAAACTGATTAACTCAGTGGATGTGAATCAGCCAGTGTCTCTTTTTTTTTTAAAACATAGATTTCAAACATATTTTAGATGTGCTAGCAGCATGGCTTAAGAGATGGTAATGTAAGTAAGACAGTCTATCCCTTTGGTCCAGACTGAAATATCTTAACAACTACTGGACAGCAAAACTAAATGTATTACATTTTCAATGAAAATGTACACAATGTGACATAATTTCCTGTTTCCAACTTGGTTGACAGATTGAAAAAATAAACTAGAGAAACAAAATAGACCCAGAAGGAAAAACAAAATCCCTTCCATTACTCCTACCTTTGCTGTTGTTGTGTGGTCCCTGTCCATTGGTCTGGCCATTGCTGTGTTTGGTTTCATGTTCGTCCTCCTCCAGCTGTTCTAAAGCCAACTGCCTCCAGCTACGCAGAGAAGCTTTGCCCACCCAGCAGCCCTCACCACTGACACACACACACACACACACACACACACACACACACACACACACACACACACACACACGATTACATTTGATAGCAACGTTGTATTGGAAGAATTGCACTGGTTATGAAATACCCCTCATTCATTTTGTTCATATTTAGATATATTATCTTGACCAATTTTCTCTTTGCTGTATTATGTTTTTATCAACTGCAACAACGCAAGGAAATGGAATCTTAAGCCCTTTTCAGACACTGAATATGTAACATTGTTGGCTTCATTAGTCTGTTACAGTGATGGCTGTTGTCATTCAGATGTTTATTGACCTCGATATTTGGCACCTGGTGGATGTGTGTGGGAAGGGAGGGAGAGAGAGAGCACAGCAGAGAGGTTACTGGCATAAGTTTTACATATAGGTGATCAGGGGCTTGTTCAGACAAGAGACTGACAAGTTAAATTGCCGTTAGGGTTGACAGTAACCAACCACCGAGGCTGACATTGTGATATAACAGCCTCCACCCCACCCCTTCTCCACTAACATCAGGGCATGAGTTTGTGGTGGTGCAAATGGCATTCATTGCATGCTTAAGAAGTACAAATGCGAATTTATTTATTTTTTTACTCACACTCATTACTGCCAGATTGGCAAAGTGGTACCTTTCTTAGCGACCAAGTCTGTTGCCACCACTGTGAAGACTTGCCACCGCTACTGATCAACATCCACTCACATCTGCTGAGCTGACTGATGTTTTTTTTTTGTTTGTTTGTTTAATTCACATATTTTTATATAGATTATATTTTTATAATCAGATGATCTACCTGATGAGGTTGCTTTTAGGCTTCAGAGAGGAAAATTCAGAAAAGTTTAGGTAAATAGGCGAGGATGGGCTGTGAACGGGCTCGATTATGCAAAAAAATGAAAAATAGTATTTAATATTCAACTTAGATACATATTAAAGTAAAAAAAGAGAAGTATAAACCAAACTTGACTTAACTAACCTAACTTTTCCTGAGTGTGTTTACCTGATAGTGCGTTTGACCAGGTTGGTGACTTCCTTGTAGTCTTCATTGAGCTGGTTCTTCAGCCGCAGCACTCTGCATCGCTGGCTGACACACTCTCTACACAGAGAGGAGGCTGAACAAGCACATAAGTGGGATATGTAAAAATGCAGGTGACAAATACTGTGGTGTCCATAGCAGTCGGGATTAGAGACATTTCTAGGGACTGAGATATGCTTTGAGTGCAAAGTTATTAATCTGACTGCCAACAAGAGTATTTCCTAAGAGTACAGAAATACATGAGGGCAAATTCAACCACTGCTTTTAAGTCAACTAGTGATGGTAATGATTTGTCAGTAACTAATTAGTTTAGAATTTTACCAATCATGATGCTTTTCAACGAACCACTTCAATTTGTTGTCTGCTGCTTCTTTAACTATTCCATTATCACTTGCATAAATTATCAGCCAATTTTTTTATTGAGTTATAATGAGTGGCCTGCACACATAATCCACCTGACTGTGCAGATATGCTCAAATTCTAAAACAAAAACCCCAGGACTTCACTGTTATCAGAAGATGGTGAAGATGGTTTTTTTTTCAGTGATTAATTAATTTTGAAGGCTCTAATAAAAGAATCAGATAGGCTGTGCATGGCATTTTTACTCTGATGTCATTTATGTCCAACAGTAAAGCCTTCAAGTGCAAGCTAAGTGTTTCATTCAATAGTTCAAAACATGCAAAGTGCTACCACTCAGGCTCACTCTTTAGGACTCAAGCATACTTCATACAACTAAGAGGATGCTTAAAGCTACGCAAAGTTGATTACAAACGTACATATTTGGTGTGATGATTTCTAGAAAGTTTTAAAATAGTGATCAGTGTGATTCCTACTTCTGTGTGACTACTGAATTGGAAGCAGTAAAACTGTCAGTTTTGCAGAAGCAGATGATTAAAGAAGAGACCACACCACCATCTGTATGACTGACCGTCCAGTCTCGGCCCTCCACTGTAGCGCTCGTACAGGAGCTGAGCAGCTTGCAGGGAAACCCTCTTGGAGTCTCCCACCTTGTCTGGGTGCAGTTTGCCATGAGAACAAAGGAAGAGGGAGTTGTCAATCTCTTTTGTGGCGGTGGAGTCTTCTAGCCACTTCTTCAACCAGTCCAGTGGGATAAACTCATATGGCTCACCTGACAAGGGAAAGCAGAGAAGCTCATCAAACAAAGAAACTCATGACCTCTGATATTGATTGATTAAATCCAGGCTCATTCTGTGATATATTATCTCTAACTAACTATATATAAACACGTGAAGCATGGAAATTGTATGGAAATGCATCTACTAATTTCTGATTAACACCTGACGTTTTTGTAACTCCTCAGCCTAATACATAACATCAAAACACAGTATTTGCCTTTGGCAAAAATCCCAAATCGTCCTGGTTCAGTAGGGTTTTGTGTTGTATTTGCAGAATTACTACAGAGAGGGGAGCTGTTGCACAAGTTAAGCAATACCCCAAATAACCCTGACTGTCCCTTTATTACACTGTCTGTATTTTCGCCTGTTTTAACTGGAAAAAAACAGCAACAAACATGAACACTCTCATAAGTGTTTCTGTTAAGTGAACTGTGAGTGAGATTAGGGAATGTTTTTACCGACCGTCTCTTGCGGGTAAAAGCTCGTAGAGCTCCTTCACCTCCTCATGCTTGGCTTTGCCCTTATCCACACTCTGTTTTCTCATGTCGGCCATCTCACTGCACCACTCCTCAAATTTATGGTTGTCTTGGTCCACCAACCTCTGAAGGAAGGCTGGAAGTCAGGACAGAGGTAAAAGAAACCATAAGTAAAGGCGACATGGAGCAGGCTGCAATCTGTATTCTTCCTAATAAACAACATTTCTCTAGAAGTCTTAATTCCTTGATGCAAACAAAGATAGAAAACAAATTATCGATGCCTCCTTGTCTGGCTGTCAGCTTTGTTTGCATCAGAGAATAGGGATACATTACACACAAACATGCTAAACGGTAGATTACATAAAAGTCTACTTCCCACCTGGCACCTCGACATTGGTCCTGGTGGGATCTGAGTCCTCCTCTTCCTGGACCTTATACACCAGCATGTAGGCATTTCTGGAGCAGTGGTAGCCTTTACTGCACTTTGGCTTTCGTGCCTGGGACTTCACTGTCTCAGCTAGGGACCAAGAAGACCAAAAAGGAAGGAGAAAGTATATATATTTACAGATATGACCCTCAGGAGGCTAAAAGGTATGAGTCTTTAACTCGTAATTCTTTATTTTGCCAAAGCACCTTATCATGGTGACTATCCATTTTCATCAAATCAACTTTTTAACTGCAGTTTCTCTAACATTAAAAAACATTATTCTACATTAAGAATAATACTGCATAACAATTAAGACTCCTACAACATAACACTACATTTGGGTAACTAAGGATTTTAGGAAGATGGAACCTTACAGTGCCCATTTAGTACTACTCACCAATGTCTTCCTCAATGCCAAGCTGCAGCTTCTTGCCTTCCATCTTCTCAATTTCCTCATCATTGAATTTGTACCAGTCGCCGGTACGAGCGTCCTTCACGTGGGCGATGTAGTGGCCTGAGTAGGCACTGATGCCCCGATGGATCAGCACAGCACTCAGCTCATAAACACACTTCTGGTCTGGAGAAACAGTCCGTCCAAAGACGCACAAATCAACACGTTTACTTTTGAAGAAGTCAGCAACTCTTCTAAATTCAAAGGACTAGGTCTTAGTTCTTTGTTTAAACGAGAGATAAGAGTAGTGTATCTATTTTATTTCTTCTGTAAAGCTGACACATCTCAGTATGCATTTATTGTCTGCGTGTCACAGATGTGTATGTGTCTGTGTGTCACAGAGATTCGTACTGCTAATACCTGGTTTTCCTTCCAAGAAAGGCCCCATGTCCAGCTGCTCTGGAAAACTGATGAAGGTGTTGAGCTTCTTCTTGTGGCCTGTTTGTCTGGGAAAGACAACATGGTTCAGTAAACCTTTCCTTTGACGGTATCAGTAGTGGGGTGGCAGTAGCTCAGTTCATGGGGACTTGGTAATGGGAGGGTGGCCATTTTAAGTTTAGGTTCTCTGCATGCATGCATGTCTATAAGTCCTGGGTGTGCAATTGTGTGTATTGTAATGAATGACATTAACAAAAGTGTAAAAAACTTAATTTCTTTAATGAGGGATTAAAAGTACATCTTAATCAGTACTGACCTATCAAAGACAAAGCGCATGAGCTGCAGGTTGAGGGTTGGAGGAAGGCTGTGCAGTTTGATCCTACGGGTGGCGTTCTGTTTACTCTGACAGCTCTCACAGAAGTAGCGGTTCTCTCCATCCAGCTTCTCCTCCTGTAAGGGATTACCATTGCAAAAACAACACACAAATACAAATGTTAAGAGCTTGTGTCCATCAAAGCCTTTTTTCCTGAGGCCAGCGTATTTTCTATATTTTTGCTATGGGAGTGCTGTGTATTTGCACTATGTTACAAAAACCAACAGAGTGACGAGACACTGGGTGACTATTCTGCATTGAGCGCTGCATGTTTGCCATTTTTTTCCCTGGTTGTCCAGTGTAGAAAAATGTTCGACTTTGGGTAAAATGATGCACGTCACTGTCGCCTCTTCTTTCACAGAATTTACTCCACTGTTTATTACACACACACACACACACACACACACACACACACACACACACACACAGACATTAGATTTACTTTGATCAGACGCATCTAAAGCCCGACCTGGAGTCCTGCAGACTGATTTTAAGCGGCCTGCAGCTTGTCTTTCAAAACATTACTTTAGTGGTATTCTTGGTTTATCAAGCAAGATCACTGCATTTTTTTCATTCACCTCACGATGGCAGGACTGTCATACTGTTTATGGACATGGAACAAGTCACTACGCAGAACTATTGTGTTTTCATAAACAGACGTCAAACAAGCAAACAAATGGTACCTAACAGCAGACACTTCCTGCTAGGTTTCAGACATGGACACAACAAGAAAGCATAAAGTTGATAGCAAGGGCCACCATTTTCAAGAGTGGTATAATATTATATACTGTTCCACTGAAAGATGAAACTGTTGCATTTGTCTTATTTAAGTGTAAATTTTTTATTTATCTTTTAATAACCCCTGTCATGCGAGAAGCTGATGGCTCCCTGGTCTTTTAATATAAACGAATCTGACCCCCATTCAAAAAGTTTATACACCCCTGATTTAGATTGATGTCCTGCTCCCTTCTCCTATGTAATCCATCACGTGGAGAAATGCACATTTGTTATTCCTTGTTGCAACTCAGGGAGAAATTAAGTGTGTCTGTTATGATGAAATGGATCTCCCCACTTATCAAAATGAACACGGCACAATTGCTGTCCCTATATGAGCTCACATAGAGGCCTGAATGTAGGGATACCTTGAGGAACTCTGTAACACACTCTGTGAGGTTCTTGTGGCCCTGGATGTTCAGCTCCAGCTCGTAGAATCGGGACGGCAGTGCAGATGATCGTCCACACTGGTTACAGCTGGAAAACAAACAATCCAAGATAACAGATTCCATCACTGCATAGAAAATGGCTTTTTGTATGGACTCAAATTATATTAGCAATGGTGTAATTTTTTCCGTAATGATAAGTTTTTTCAAAAGCAATTTAATAATTTCACAAGTTGAATAAGTTCAATTCAGTATGATGTGTGACTCCTGAACTCTCATTCAATACTTAAAATCACTTCAAATTAACAAAATAAATAAATAAATAAATGAATGAATAAATAAAATAAAATAAAAAAAATGCTGCATGCCTCTGTATGATTCTGGTCCCAATCCAAAATGGTGACTCCAATAAAATCTTAACCTTTAATAAGCCCAGCCTTATAAAAATACCTGGTTTCTAACTTGCTCCATTAACAAAACAACAAAGCTTCCATCTCCCTCAAGAATGTTAAATAAATAGCTGTTAAAGCTGTTTTCACCTCTGACTGGCACCACAGCTGATAAAAGTGTTACAAAACCAGACAGTGTGACTTTTTGAAAAAAATGTCCTTAAAAGGAAGAAAAGCAAATCTCTCTGAGCAACAAGAAAACTTCTCCCTCCCTCCCTTCCCTGAGCAAAAGCCCACACCTGTATTCCCGCATTTCATATAATTGCATTCTCTGACATGTCCAAGTCAAATATATCAGTTTAAAAGGATCTTGTAACACATCCAACATCCAAAAATGTCTTTTATCCAAAGAATCATTTACTTATTTTTATGTGTAAAAACAGAAAGGCCAACCTATACAACTGTCCCAGTTATGAACCGAAGCCTGACAGCTCATTCACACTGAGGTTCAGCTTGTATTTTTGTGAGGCTGTCAAGACTGATGCCTTTTTTACACATCAGCAAAGAAAAGTAGTGTAACAAGAAGACAAATTTCAAATGAAGCCAGCACATATTATGCATGTACAACAGATGTGTTGACACCCACTATTATCTGCAAAGTCACAAGACATTGTCATACAGTAGATGGGACATCACAGGAAAAACCCAGCAAGAATATGGAGGGTAATCGCAGAATGCTCAGAAACAATGTTCTCGAGTGGGGTGAGTGTCCTGAAAGATGTTTCCTTAACCTTCCTGACAAGCCAGTATTATCCTTTTATCTCCTATGTACTACAAAAGAGACATGCTAACCACCTCTCTTTTCCTAAATTACTCCTCACAACAAAGCTGGATATAACATTTCCTCATCTGCCAAAGTATCACACACACACACACACACACACACACACACACACACACACACACACACACACACCCTTTGATTTGTTCAGAAATGTGTTCAATTCAAATTGATGTCACTTTGGCCTCTGGTTACAGCAGCACACGTGAATACCTATTTTGAGGAGTTCAAATGTCTAACACTTTATCATGGTGCTCATTCACTGTCTTAACTTGTGTCAGCTTGAGAACTGAGTCTTACACAGTGACGTAGGAGAACTGTCCACAGAACTGCCGCTGGATGACGTTCTGCAGGTTGGGGTTCTTCTGCTTGGACAGCGTGTCCTCCAATAGAGACAAAAAGAGCTTTGAAAACTCCTGGGCATCCTGAAAATGAAAGGTTAGAATTTAATGCAATGTAAAGAAACCAAGCCTCCAAGCCTGACCAGTAATAAACATGGCGGCACTCCTGTTCTGTGTATTCATTCTGCTGTGTCATCCTGAAACTAATAGTTGGTTAATTATCTAGTTGACTATCTGAGAAACCAGTTCTTCAAAGCCGGTTTAAAGTTCGACATCCCTCTGGCCTCTGGTAACTTCAGACTGCCATTTTCAATGATTTATGTATTAAAGTGATTTAATGCACAGTTCTACTAAGATGTAAGAGAGAAAATTCTGACCGCAATTTTCACAATGGTCAGAAACCTGGAAAATGTGACACAAGTGAAATAAATATCCACAGTAATCTATTACCAAACTGTTAAACTAGCCCTGTATTTCTGAATCACAGTTGGGATAATTTGCCAGGTTTTGTGTAGTGATTTACCTGCTGCTGTCCTGTGTCCAGACTCAGTGCTTTGACCAGCCCTGAAGGGTCGATGTACTTTCTGTTGCTGTTCTGCAGGAGTGCAAACAGATACTGTAGATGCTCACAGATAGACTGAGGCTCGTAATCTGGAAAAAGATAAGAGTCATCAGTCTGAGAGACTAAGATGCTTTCATCATACATAAAAAGCTAAAACATAAGAGTTTGCAATGTCATGCTAGCCTCAGCAATGCTTGAAGACAGGCCAATATGTAAGTGGGCTCATTTTAAAAACAATATTTTGGGGAAAAAAAGACAAAAGAAAAAACAAGTTTGCCAATTACCATGTGCAAACAAATGAAACCATCAACAGCATGATGCTTAATTCACTGTTGTCAACATGATGGCAATTATGGATCTTTTAGTTTGCCTGTTTGTCAACAAATTTACAAATTATGAATTTATGAATGGATTAGAGTGTTTATAGGGATGGGCTTTTTGTACAAAGCACAACTAGATCAAGGTGGCAGTAGGCTAGATTTAAAATCTATTAATTTACAAAATAATCATTATCAAAATGAACAAAATGGATATAAATGTATACTGCTAAATTATTATTTGGGTATAACACCTAGTGTGTGATTTGCTCTATGTTGGAATACCTTCTGCTTTTTTGCAAGAATGTCAAACAATCTTGTGAATTTTCTATTTGTTTGGGTTATGCTTTTCTGCTCTAATTGGGTTTAGACCCAACTATAATGCTCTTAAAACTTTAAATGTTGCATTATCCTGATTTTGTATCTTGTGAATGTCATGACACAAAAATAGCTTTGTTTTTAAATTCTGGTTTTGGCTTCTTTTGACATGTTATGTCCACAACAGCCTTTTCCTTTAAGAATCAATGTAGACATTTTAAACTAGTCAGTGCTGAGCACAGGGTAAGAAAGCCTAAATGTTGCTGACAGTGACAATAAAACCTGAAGATAAAAGCGGAAGCTGGCAATACATGCACTACTTTAAGTACGTGGACTAAAAAGCAAATTAGGCTAACACATCATGACTTAAACCAGGAAATAAATAAAACATTAGGAGGCATCCCCAGTGTTTCAGTTATACCGGACTCAATATTGTGTTCCTGTGCTCGGGAGTTGTGGCACTGATAGAGGCTCCTACGCAGCTCCAGGTTGTGGAACCACACTTGCAGGAATGTGTTGACATAACATGTTGCACCCAGGTTAGTCAGGCCAACAAATGTGTTCTGGAAAGGGGCAGAGTCAGAGAGAGGTAGAGAGAGATAGAGAGAGGATCAGTTGTTTCTTTAGATTGTCCTCCATCTCTGGCATGATGACAACTTCCCAGGACAGAGTTCAGTAGTTCACCTACAACAGATATGTGATCTGAGAAAATAGACGGGTGAGGGAAAAATTTGCAGGATGTGTGGCCGACTAAAGAAATACCTTGTCCCGACGCTCTGAATTTGGATCATCAATATTGTGGAAAGCATTTTCATCTATCTCCCCAAGCCACGCCTGTTCACCGATACCAACAAGACAGTTGGGGTTCCCTTTGCAGTTCCTCCTGCAAAGGCAAATAATGATTGTTCACCTTACTGTTCCAATACCTACCTTTAACTGCATCTCTTTCTTATGTGGAGAAGGGGGTTATGTCAAACTCCCTATTATGCTACAGTTTCATTATGTTATGCATACAAAGCTAAACACCCTGTGAAATTAGCCTTGAGGAGCCACAGAGCAAGATAAAGTTCAGTAACATTTCAACTGTGCGAGTTAGTGCCCAGTGTGTTGCCCATTGCCTACTGACTTCCATCCTATCTTACACATTAAGGCTTTTTTGTGGTATTGAAGACTGTGGTGGATCTGCATGACCTTTCATACAAAGTCTACTGAGCTGACTGGAGACTTGTACACTAGCAAAGGATCAAATCCGACTTTTGATGCACGTTAGCATTCTTCTGCAGACTTGGCCTTTAAGCCCCCAATTTTAAGATCAAAATAAAGATCTGCTACTGATAGCCTTTACTAGCATATGTTGGCACAACAGCAAATTCATGTGTAAAACAAAAACATTAACGTTGTACCTGCAGGTTCCTCTCTTGCAGGCCGGGAGGTTGACGCGATATGCTAGCTCGATATGCTCCAGCCTGATATCTTCTGGTTTCACCGTTTCCACCCAACGCCAAGCCGCTTTCTCCAGCTGTAAGCGGGGCGCCATATTCCTACGATGTAACGTTAACCACACAGTCAGGTTTATAAGTCAAAAAACGTAACAATACTATGGCCTGAGGTTAGCCAATCTGTTTCTATGAATGCTAACATAGCCGGCTAACAGGAGCTAACTAAGTTCCTGCGGATCATAGCTTGGCTCTTACGAAGCAACACACCGTTAGCTATGTGGTGCTACTTAACCTAGCCAGCTAATATTAGCTTACTAGTTCCCTTACAAATCTGTTGGACTTAAAAAGTGAATATATCACACCACACATCGCAACAATAAATAGAGCGCTGAAATACAACAAATCACGAAAAACAGTATTTGCAGGGTAACGCCAGGACTAACAACTACTCTCGTGCTAATGTTAGCTTGCTAGCTAAAATGTAGCTAGCCCGACCCGGCAGTGTTAGCAAGTCATTTTCCCTGCATTTTCTATTTAACGTTACCTGACGCTAACGTAACGAGTTTATTGTGTTAAGGTCAAATATTATCGAACCTTTCATGCGTGCAGCTGCTTCACCAAAATATTTAATGTATTTTCACATTTTATTCACGGTTTATTTTAGATTTAGCGCCCTTGCGTCAATTTATAAATAAATTATTTCTCCGCTCAAAATCAACACGACGTCAATGAGTGACGTAGAGGACGTCTCTTTGTTGTGACTGGAGGGAGGAACGGATACATGCGGAACCTTCAAGAGGACAATTTTCTGCCCGAATTAACGTTTTAATGCTATGCCTCTGCTTTCTGTGATCTCAAAAATATTTTATCACGTCAAATATTTTATTCAAGTATGTATTCAAGTATTCATTCAGTACATTTAATGTGAAAGTGTGTTTTTAGTTCGATTTAGGGACTGTACTTTACAGTGAAGGGGTGGTGACTGGGGTGTGACTGTTTATTTGGGGGGTTTTCTCTTTTATTTTGACCCTCCCAAGAGCTGCAGATATATTTTTTCCTTGAGCCTTTTTTTTTTTTTTTTTTTTTGTTAATATTCACACCAAATGTAAGTAATGGAGCCAATGCAATGAGCAAACAGCACAGAATTTAGAGTAATCACAAAAACAAACAGCTAACTTCTTAAGCAAAATGCAAGTCCTTTTAAACAATAATGTGTTGAAGGACTGTTGTAAATTTAAAAACTTATAGATAATTTCAGTTTTTGCAGTTTCTGACTATGATAAATGGTGTTATTTTGGTGTTATATTCAAAGAAAACATGCCTTTCAAATTGTGGTTCAGAGAGTATTTGAAATAAATACAAAGTCCCTCCCCAGTGCTTAAAAAATTATTTGACATGGCTCCCCAATTTTGCACCACCCTCTCCATCCTCATGAGTTACAAACAGTCCCTTATGTCTCGTGATTACAATGCTGCCTTTTTCTTCAGTACGGAGGACTGAGCCTGACAGACTTGGAACAAATAGATTTGAAAACATACAAATTAACTGTTAATGATAATAAGAATAGTAATTTAAAAAACAGTTTAGGTAGCTTAAGTGGAGACATCTACGTTATAGTGGTGACACAGCTTGTATCCATGACTCTACATTTTGTAAATGGGCATTTTCATGTTTTGTAGGGGTTCCTTAAATGTTATGACTCATGGTGTAACACACATAGCGTACTGTGCCTGAAGTTTAAGTGGAGTTAACTGCTGCTAAGCAGGGCTGCATATGAGCACATCAACATTTAAAAAAAAAAAAAATCGCCAATCACAAACATTTTCTCTTTACATTTCAGAGGGTCATTGTACACATATACAAAGAGGGTTTCTTAATAAATTCTGCTTTTGGTCCCAACAAAGCTTTTGCTTTGTGGAACCAAAACACAACATTTTCTTGGGAAACACACAATATTTTCATGTAATTGATTCCAATATTGTCTGTGAACAAAAGCAAACTCTTTTGTTGATGTTTACATTCTAAAATGTGCTGTTGAGGCCCTGGTGTGCTCTCACATGTTGTCTGTACAAATGTTAATCCAATAATGACAACTAATGATGCAGTTATATAGCCTACCACGCCTTTCTTTGCATCAGCTGCTGATACATATAATCAGCTTAGGTGTGCTGTCAGTGCCGTGCCAGAGAGGGACATGTTTATTGTTGCTGAGATTAAATGCCTCTATGTCTTTGGACTGTAAGCACTTTGTATAAGTGGAAAGTAACTTTATTCACATAAATATTACACTCTTTTATCAAATGTTAGGGCACTGGAAGTTGATTATTTCCAGTTTTGGGAGACTAACTTTTCGTCTTTCCAAAAGAATGTACTTTTCGCTTTACTTTATAGCCTACAGTAAGATAAAACTGTCAACAACGGGCCTATATTTCCTATCTTTCCTTACTTTTCTAATGCAACTCATGTGACAGCAAAATCCACAAAACTGTACCCTATAAAAAGTTTTCACTTCACATTGAAACTACTATTTCTGATGTTCGTTTACGTCAGTGAACGTTCGATTGCAGGGCTTTGGAGCTTT
This sequence comes from Epinephelus cyanopodus, assembly GCA_026686955.1. Classification (NCBI taxonomy): domain Eukaryota; kingdom Metazoa; phylum Chordata; class Actinopteri; order Perciformes; family Serranidae; genus Epinephelus; species Epinephelus cyanopodus. The sequence goes on from CM048915.1 coordinate 6,730,907, forward strand.
TGTAGTGTTGCCACACTTACAATAGATGACAGACTGTAGTACTATCACTTTAGGCTCTCTGAGCTTAACTGAGATGTGTCATCATTATGACCATTCTTTATTGTATTGTAAACAAGTAGGCCTACTTCACATCTACAGCCATAAGGCATAATCAGTATTATCTTCCAAATGGTCTTATTGATAAGATTTCCAGCCTTTACTGAATGAGTTGCATATTACTAAAACATATTGATCAAAACATGCAGTGTACCATGGGTGGAATGCAGTAGCCGATCACATTAGGGAGGACCAAATCTGCCATAAATAAAGAAATAAACAAATGACTCAATAAACAAATAATTGAAAAAAGAAAGACTGCAATTTAGAAATAAAAGTCTCAATTATCTAATAAATGCACCTTTGCACAGAAATATAAAAAAAAAAAAAAATGTATTTGTTTTACAAATTATGAATTTCTGTATCCATTTATTTTCATATTTAATTATTTCCCAATTTATTCTTATCTCTTTGAATTTACTTATAATCTTATTAATTTCTCTATTTATTCATTTCTGTATTTCTTTCTTCTTCTTTTATTTGTGTCTGTATAGAATGTTCCAGGGATGACGTTTTTCTGTATGCCGACATGTCAAAAAGCGTACAGGGTTTTTCCATTGGATTATTGCCAGAAATAAACTTTGTGGCAAACAAACATTTATGATACTTGCACTTTTTTTTTTGTTCAGCAAGCTCATCACAAATTAACACCACTTACGGATTATTGAATCCTAAATTGCAATTGCCAGACGTGAAATGCTAACGTTAGGCTACAAACAAACTACACTACAGTCGCATAACCTAAAATCACCACTGAAGCTAGACTGTAAAGCCATGTTTGGCGCAGCTTGGCATGATGACATTCTGTAGTTTCATTTAGCCAGTTGTTAGCGACCACCTTTTTGAAGACACATAGAAGCTTCAAAGTTCACAAGTGGGGTATTTATTTACTTATCTTATTCACAGACCTTCTTTCAGGCATCTGACTAAAAACCAATTCAAAAAACCCACTGACTTTGAGATGAGGGAACCATAAGTGGTAAAATGCTAACTGATTTAAGAACATCTCTTTCTGTCTCGCTCTCTGTCTCATTGTGTCATACGGATTACTGTTAATTTATCATGTTGATCTGTTCTGTACAACATCTATTGCACGTCTGTCCGTCCTGGAAGAGGGATCCCTCCTCAGGTGCTCTTCCTGAGGTTTTTTACCGTTTTTTCCCTCTGTTAAAAGTTTTTGGGGGGAGTTTTTCCTTATCGGCTGTGAGGGTCCTAAGGACAGAGGGATGTCATATGCTGTAAAGCCCTGTGAGGCAAACTGTGATTTGTGATATCGGGCTTTATAAATAAAATTGATTGATTGATTGATAATTTCCAGGTTTAAGGGCTCTTTCTGAGGGCATGTCTTGACTACTCAGGCAGCAGCAATCAAACAGAAGGCAGAATTTTTCCTGGTAGGCTCTCTCCCAGAAAGCCCTTTTCTGACTGAAATTATTATCATCATTCTTATTTCAGTTATTTATCATTGAGTCATTTGTTTAATTATTTATTCTTATTATGGCAGATTTGGTCTTCCATGTACTCGGCTACACTTCAAATACATAAGGGGATGGTCAAAACTTGATGAAAATCTGGTTGAATATGGTAGACAGAGATGATGCCTTCACAGTCAGTATGACCAGCCACAAAGACAAATGTGTCCTTTGACAGTATTCACTCACTGATTCATTTGAAAATGAGTAAATAAACATCATTCCCAATGGGATGGAGTACGACCTTCATTGAACGAAATGAATGGCAAAGGTTGTGCTTCAGTTTTACAACATTGGAACAAGTTTGTACCTGGCATGTTGCAGTTTCCGACCGTCTTTGAATGTAGCATGTAATGCCTGGACTGAATGGAGACGGAGGAGGAGATGAATGGACGAGGCCCCGCCCCCTGCGCGTGAAAACCAGCGGCGTACCTGATTCAGTCAGGTTTACCAACGATACCTCAGCTCGACCATCTCTACACCGCTCCCCAGGTAAAAACTAACTTTATTACACTTTCAGAACTAGAGAAAGTAGCTTTGATGGCCTGTTTGAACTGCATGGATGTATTGAGTCGTCTTTGTTAAAAAATATGCCTCCTGCTCACATTTTGTTATGTAATAATTCATGTTTAAAATTAAACCACCAGAGATACCAACTAAGCTGTTTTTAATAGGAATTTGCTGGTGTTTTCTGTTGATTGTCTATACTGTCATCACACCACACTCCATTTAGTAATTTAAGTAGATTATATTTTTTAAAAGGAGGACAAAGCTAAGGTTACACGCTTCATTAAAGGCAACTCGTGTGAATTCTTAAGGAGAGACTTCTGACTTTGATACATTGCAAATTTCAACACACTGTCAGTTTCACACTTTTTTGCTGCAATGTAGTAGCCTATTTTCTGGTGTCTGGTTTTTGGAATCCCTGGGACAGAGACAGCCGAGGACATCTTAAGTATAGGCTATCTTTATCTGTTAACCCCTTGAATTCTGGGTTCCTTAAAGGGCTTCATTATATGCCTTAACTTTTTCTGGTTCAACAGTTTAGTGTCCAGGTATCCAGATCTATCAATTAGATCAAACAACAAATGATTCATGGAATATGTTCCTTGCTGAGTAAAGAGCATAGATAAAAGCTGAATTTATAAGTCTGTATTTTCATTTGTTTTCTTTTCAAATTCAAATGAATTTTTAATAATTGCAGTTATCATATAGATTGTGAAGAACTCTGTCATTATACAGAGTGGTTGTGAAATATCACCTGGTTCTATCATTGTATCAAAAATCTAAATGTAATCTCAAAGTTATGACAAGGATTTTGAGATAGTGACTTTCTTGAATCACATAATGACAGCCTTTTGTTGAATGTCAGCAAATAAAATGTTAGTAAAAGGCCAGAGGTCATTGTTCTTTCAAGGCCAGCTGGATTTAAAAAAAAACGACCCAGTTTTGTCTTGTCAGGGAATCAGCCACTAATCTGTTCTCTCTACAGACAGGGATGAGTACAGGAGACTAGAAGGAGGGAGGGCAGGAGGAATGGCTGGGGAGATTAACCAACCACTGCTTTTTACCTCTCTAATCCTCTGCCTTTTTGAAGCATGTGTAATTGATAGGTACAAGTAGGCTTTAGTCAGTGAGGACTGACCTCAGTCATGGACATGCAACTGTTTATGTAAGAAGAGCATAAGGCTAAGGTGTGGGGACATCTTAGAGGGTTGTAGAACAGGGAAGGGTCAGGGAAAGACTTATGACTCCCCACCCCTATGACTTTTTTTAGCAGACCTGTTTGACCATTATGGCCACTGGCCGTAGGGCTGGGCAATATATCTAATATAATGTTGATACTGTGATATGAGACTAGATGTGATCTTAGATTTTGGATATTGTAATATCATGAGTGTTGTCTTTTCTTGGTCCTGAAGGCTGCCTCACAGTACAGTCTGTAGTTTTCTGAACTTACCAGGCTGTAGCTGTTCTATTATTTGCCTTTACCCACTTAGTCATCATATCTATCTTACTGATAATTATGCATCCAAAATCTCATTGTGTAAATGTGTTAAAGCACAAATAGTCAACCCTACAATCTCATCACAATATCGATATCAAGGTATTTTGACAAAAATATGGGGATATTCTATTTTCTCTACGCCGCCCAGACCTACAATGTGGCCAGGAGTTTAGACATACTGAGGTCATCATTAAGAGACTATTAAATGTTTAACAGATATATGGAATCAGAGTCCGCCCGCAAAATTCCAGCGATATCTCCACAGATTTTCTGCAGATTTGAAAAAAAAAAAAAAGATGTATTACATTCTGTATCACCGCTGAAAACAAATAAACCAAAGAATAAATAAATAAATAAATAAATAACAATAATAAAAAATAAATAAAATAAGAATCTGCAGATCTTGAATGGGTCTACTAATCACTTAATTGTTTCATCACAAAATTCCAACAAGTTCCCATGTAAAACATAAAATAAAATAAATAACAAAGAAAGTCATTTATGAGTGCCTCTGGAACAATCCATATGACTATTCCCAAAATAACTCATGTGGGTCTTTTATGATTTGCCACCCTGCAATATCAGGTGTTAAAGTCATACAGCCTACTGTGATTATTAATTCTATAAAGTGTGTTTGGCTTTGATACTAAAATATGTAAATAGAGTTCATAAGAGTTACTAAACTGATCCTGTTATATGTATGTAGTTTTTAATAACCACAGACAGGCCTGACACCACGATGCTACAGTCCACAGAATGAGATATGTTAAGGGCTAAACATAAGCTTTTAATATGTGGGGGGCAGAGACATTTCATTGTGGGTGCACACAGTACTCTGTGCAAGGGTGTTGTTGAAAATAGATACAAATTTGTGTCATACTGATTAAAAAAAACTTATTTCAGGTTTTAAAATCAACACTGGTGGCTTTCAAGTGTTAATTTGATGCATGATGATGTTTCAGTGTTTGTTTGTTTTTAACCCGTCAAAATGTAAATAATTGATGTTATCTGTGCTTCAGGAGTCTACGGCAACGTCAGAGCCAAGATGGGGCGGAAGGAGATCATCTGCAGCTGGAAGAAAAGCACCAGTAACATCAAGGATTTGTTTAAATTCGAGGGGAAAATGGGATCGTAAGTACTGCTATTGAGAGTAGAGACAGAGAATTGGTGATTGCTTTCAGAGTTTTTAGTCATTAGTTTAAGACAATTTCAGACCAAGTTGCACAATGCAAAAAAAAGTTAGCTTTGTAGACCATCAATAACAGGCATTCAGGACAAAAATGTTCCCTGGATGTTGAACAGATTTGCAAAAAAATCTCATTTGGTTTGCTGTGATTTGATTTGTGGACATGAGGGAAAGTCCAGTGACTTCATTAGTGTGCATGGAAGTGGGACCAATGGCACCCACAAGAGCTGTGGTTGTTTATCCTAGTCTGTTGTTTTTGTGTTGACTGTCATGTCATGGTTTGGGTGGGATAGTCATGTGTCTTCTGGTTGCATCAGGCTACACCAAACTGTTATTTGACGACAGTTGGTAAATCAACAAGCTGATTTCTTTGTCACACTTTGAAGCCATTAAATGAAGCACTGTTGGAATCAGTACTCAAATAACATTTGGTGATGGTGATTGGCACAGACTTCAGACTGCAGGTGGGCTTTGTGCAGCAGCTTGTGGGAAATAATGGATGTAAATATTCAGTACAATAAGCAGTGGAAGTGTTGGGTGTGGTCTTAAAAAAGTTGCCTTAAAACAGTTCAAAGCTCAGTGTGCAAACAACTGAAAACAGCAGGCAGGTGAAGCTTTAACTTAGCTCTTCTTGAGGGAAGAGACAGGGAACAGAACAGAGGGACAGATTTGTATCATGAAAAAATATCTACGCACCATCATCCAGGATGGGACGTATGTCTTGTTGCAGCCACCAGTCTTATTTAAGATACTGTTTTACAGAAACATTCAATTATTTTGCCCAAGTTCAGAGTACTGTAAATGGATAAAAGGAAGGAGTGTTGTCTGTCTCCCAGTTACTGGGCTCTGATTGGCCTGAAGGCTGAGGATAATCCCTTCTATCACCTTCCTGAGAGCTTGTTTTATCAATGGAGTCTCTCACACTGTCTGGATAATCTACTCAGAGCTGAACCTCCACTGTTAACCTGTTGTAGGGCCACCTGATTAACCATATAATTATCATGATCTCATGGTATGAATAAACTTGATGAGATGCTATATTAATATTCACATTTTGCATAAAGTGCCGGTAAAATATCAGAGTTTAAGATCAGATTTTTATTGCTCCAAACAACTGTTGCATTACCTGTGCCCCTGTGATGTCTGAGTTTCATTAATAGTGACCAAATTATGCTTACCTTATACCCTAGTTTGCTGAGTATGAAGCTATTTTCTACATAAAGCTGTTATTATTCCATAGAAAGAGGCATTGCACCAATTTCACATGTCAAAATTAAATGGTCATGAGAGGCATCAACCCAGTGAATAATGTCCTCTGATATGGCACAGACAGGAAGGGTCTCAAAAGCTGGGCCCTGTCTGTCACCTGGTATAGGTCTTAAAATGAGGTGTGGTCAGGTGCATTGTTGGCATATTGCTATTTTGAGGCAGCAGAAAGCACCATAAACCAACTATAAGCCAACAAAAACCTGGCGTAAAGTCACAATTGTGCAGTATTTTTCTGCTGTTTCAAAGGCGCATTATTCTAACAGTAAGATGCACCTAGATAGGCAGGTTCACAACCTGCATATACTCTCCGAGTTACACGCACAGGGACTTGTGAACGGGCTGCAAGTGGGTGAAACAATACAGTACATTATCAATGAGGAAAATATTGACAGTCTCTAAAATATAAACACACATTAGAGATCAGAGCAGAGCTGCTGTCTGACTCCCCATTAAGAGAAATGCTGTGCGCATTTATGCACGAGGATCAGCGTAACGTCAGTGATTATTTCAGAAGCTAAAAGTTCGGTTCAGTTTCCTCTGTCAAGTTCATTAGGACAGTTTTTAGTTTTGCTGCTTGAATGTGCCACAATATTTGCCACAGTTTAACTGCATTACTTTCATTCCCATCATGGGAAAGGTAGGATCCAACATTTTTGGCACTTGACCCATAGTGCCATAGAGTGAAAGTCAGGATATCTCAGCCTCTGCTACATCAATTTTGAAGTCCTACAACTTTATGGAAGACCAATGCGGAACTGCTGGATTGCTTGTAACAAAATAATCTGAATTTGGCAAATTTATTGTCATTTGTCAGAAAGATGTACTTTATTATTTTTTAAGAGGAAATTCCATTTTTTCACTCCTTTGTCATATACACACAGGCCTGAAACACACACACACACACACACACCACACACACACACACACACACACACACACACACACACACACACACACGCACAAACAGGACCTACACATGCATTAAATGAAGAGATGTCAGAGCGAGCACCAAATGTTTGCCTTTACTGAGCAAAGAGTTTGTGCAAAGGTTGGTTCCACACTCAGGCTTGTATGTGATTTGTAGGAAGTGTCTTAAAACTTGCAAAACCGCTGGTGTGGTCCTTTAAATGAATTAGGTTCATGGCCAAATAGCAAATTATATTTCACTGCGGTGCTGCACAGACAATGTATTTGATTTATCTGCTCAGTATGATGGCCTGTAGAAAATGGTTGTTACTGTAAGTGTAGGTGTTGCTTCCTCAGAGCCGTCCTGCAGTCTTAAAGCTGCTTAAAGCTCTCCGTCTTTGACTGGCTGTGAATGAGTTAGGCTTCTGTGTGTAAGTGTGTGTGTCTCAGGTTCTTCAGCGCTGACGTCAGAACAGCAGTGCAGGAACATCCTAGCACCACTTCGTTATAGGATTAAGAGTCTGACTGACTATATTGGTGGATGAGTGTACAGAGGGAACATGAAGACAGGTGGTATAAGCAGGTGCAGGTTTGTGTTTATGCAAACATGAGACAGAAACGTGTCCAAGTCGACACTGGTCTCACTACCTGATGGACTAATGTTGCTTTGCTAAAGTGCATTCAGTTGTTTAAAGTAGTAAATAAGCTGGTGTTTTGCACCATTATAAATATCCTTTTATTTTTATGTCAAGTTTTCTTTTCAAAAATGTGTTCTTGTTTCATGGCAGAGAACACCTGTGAATGAGCATGTTTATAGGACAGTCAAAATATCCACTGAGGACTAATTAAAGGCTAATAAAAGTCATTGTGTATCATGGGCTACAGTAATGTTCCTAGGTTGTGGAAGCTGATCAAATGATTTTATTGTGCCTTACTGTAGGATAAAATATGCTATTAGAATTTTGGATCAGTATAGGCTTATCCTGCTCTAAAAAATGCCTTTCAGTAATTGCAAGCATCAGTACATGAGTCTAACCTTAATTCAGAACACAGTACACAACCAAAATATAATAGCAACGGTGCATTTATAATGTGCGATCTGAGTAACTTAATTGGCCTTGAGGCGTTTAAGGTAGGAGCTGCAGTATCACCAGCACAGATGCTTTACTCAGTGGCCAAAATGGAGGATTACACCGAGGCTGCCATCAGACTGTGAGCCAAACAAAAAGGTGCCATGCTGATGCCCAGCCAAGACTGGGCATCAGCATGTCTGGGTTACATGGTTTAGACTGATTTTTTTAAACTGCAGTCTTGATCAGGGATGTGCTCCAGGTTATGTAGCGGTCGAAGTTTATTAGGTATTGACATCGCTGTTTTACCTGGTGACAACATACTCATAGCACACTCAGTTAAAAAAGTCACTCATTTAGGCCGTCAACATGTACAAAGCAGAGGTTTTGATGATTGATTGCTGAAGTTGTTTTTTATTTACAAAATATTGAGAGCACTGACCATAATTCTAAATGAAGTGAATTCTGAAATCATTGGTGGGGGGCGGCCTGTAGCTCAGTAAGTACAGTGTCCGCCCCATGTAGGCTGAGTTCTTTGCAGTTGCCCGGGTTTAAAACCAACCTGCAGCCCTTTGCTCCATGTCATCCCAATTCTCCCTCCTCCTTTCCTTGCAATGTCTAGCTGCACTGTTATAAAGGCAATGAAAGCCCCAAGAATAATCTTGAAATAGTAATAGTAATAATTGTTGGAGCAGTAGCATAAGTACTCACATGGGTATAACCTCAAAAAATCAGATTACATTGCAGTCAACAGGTGAGGAAGCACCCACAGTAGGATTTCTAACATCCCAGGGGCACATATTAGGCCACACCATCATAGAGGAGAGGATCCAAGGTAGGAAGTGAAGACGAACTGTACAGTGCATTGGTCTCACTTGGTCTCACACTGTACTTGCTCTCATAGCACCATAGGACAGAACTTGCTGTGCTCACAGCTAGCATCCAATCACAATAGAGGGACTTACTGCAAAATTGGTGGGAAGAAAAATACAGCCCTCAAAAATCTCCTTCACTGTCCCCACAAGCCAGGAGCATTACTTCCTTGTCTACCAAAAACATATACCCGCACTGTGTTAGTGAATTGTGTCAGTGATGTCATGGCAGTTTACCTTAATTGGGAAGGAGTTAAGAAAATACTGTTTTTTTTAGAGGGCAGTATGACTTTAGGCATACGTATTTCCCTAAAACTAAGCACTGTCATTAAGAATATGATAGGTTTATGTTTTCAGCTTCATTCCACAGGATATGTTATGTTAGTATGTTTCTCGTTGTTTTTATGGCTAACGTAAATATTAGCCTCTCCAATATGCTATCTCGCACTGTATTTAATGGCAACAAGATCATATATATTTTTTGGTAATTGAACATATTTGCTCAACACCAAACACACCACAACAAAGACTATCTTGCTAGTTTTTACCTGTCAGAACACATTACATTAATTCTAACTTCCTGAGCAGAGAAATTTTTGCCATTTGGCCATGGCCTGATGTCACCAGCCAATGCAGAAGAAGCAGGCATCATGAGGCGTAGAGGTGAACCCAACTATATCCATGCGGGGAGCAGACAGCACAAATTTTTCTTCCACTTGACTAGGGGGTAATCAGGAGGACATTTACCCCATTAGAAGGGGTAGCACATAGAAAATAGAACTTTGTGAATGTTTTCAAATCTGGTTTAAAAAAAAGACAACTAATGGAAGTGATGCACTCAGCCTCTGGGGACCCTAAAGCAAGTGACTTGTCACATGCTTGGGGACCTGACTCTCCCCACTGGCTCACACTTAAGAGGCCCACAGTTGTTTCAAGGGCTTAGTGCACTCATCTAAGGTGACTGGATTATTGTTAACTGGGAAGTTTTTGCAAATAATTGTTCATCATCCTGGAAACTTTCATGTCTTTGTCTTGAAGTAAAGGAATATTAAACCAGAACAAAAACTGGTGCTTTGAACTTAAATCATGATGAAGAAATACCATCACCAACTTGTTGTGTCACACATGTTTGAGCATTTCCATTGACCCCCACTTCAATTCATGTATCTGTCCTTACTGTTTTCATGCAGGGGGACTTTTTCAGAGGTGTTTATGGTGAGAGAGAAGACAACAGGAAAACTTTATGCCCTGAAATGTCTGAAGAAAAAATACCTCGCTCATAGCAACCTTGAAAATGAAATTAATGTACTGAGAAGGTAAAGTATGGACACACACACACACAGTTTTTTGTTTTCCAAATGAACTAAAGGTCGTGACAGCAGTGATGCCTCAACCTACTGTATTTCTTACTGTTTCAGGATACAGCATGAGAACGTGGTGGGACTGGAGGATTTCTACGAGAGTCGAACACACTATTACTTGGTCATGCAACTGTAAGTGGACTAATTATCACTTTGGTAGAACAAAATGTTGACAATGGGTTTCATATTGAGTGTAATGAAATCTGACAATAACAACAACATGAAAATTGTGTGTCTTTTTTATATATTTAAAAGCTTTTTAGAAGTTTTTTCTCTTTGATTTACAGCAAGCCACTGTAAAGTTGGAAACATCATTACCCAAAAATACTTTGACGGAATCACACACAGCTGCATATTGTGCATCTGCTTGTTCCATGCCTTTAAACCCCTGAACATACATACTCTTCTGTTACCCCTCTAGCTTTAAGACCAGAAAATTTATCTCACTCCGCACAGTCTGACAACATAATTTATTCTGTATCAGACTGTTCCATCAAATCAAAACCAAATGGTATTTTCACCTAGTGAAATATTTAAACCCAAAGTTCTTTTTTTTTTTTTTTGGATGGCTGTCGCATTTCATTAAAAGAGTTATAGATTTCCTTTGTATGTGTGTTTGTGCAGGGTGTCAGGTGGGGAGCTGTTCGATCGCATTTTAGACAAAGGGGTTTACACTGAGAAGGACGCCAGCACAGTGATCAAACAGGTGCTGCAGGCTGTCAGCTACCTGCACGAAAACAGCATTGTACACAGGGACCTTAAGGTAACGCACGCACGCGCGCGCGCGCACACACACACACACACACACACACACACACACACACACACACACAGAATAATTTCACCAAGAACGAGAAAAAAGGCTAGAATGACCAAACGACTAAATCACCACACAATACAAGAAGCCTTAAATAGAGATTTTTGTGAATGTTTTAAGTAACTGAAGTATGCTTTGCTTGAAGTACATTACACTGTAGGTTTAAATAATAAACGATCCTATTATAAAATGCATAGGCAAATTTACATTACATAATTTTCCTCTTTTTTTTACTCTCTACTCTTCTCTCTCTCTCTTCCTCTGTGTTTGGGCAGCCTGAGAATCTGCTGTACTACAACACAGATGAGAATGCTAAGATCATGGTCAGTGACTTTGGTCTTTCTAAGACGGTGGAGCATGGTGTGATGTCCACAGCCTGTGGTACGCCAGGATATGTTGGTGAGTTATTGGGGAGGGGCATACATATACGCTTGCTTGCAATGCACCCATAAACAACACATCTACTGTCAATATGTTTCAAGGGTGAATCACAATCCACTGTTATTTAAGTGGTGTATCTGTGGTGATGACATAAAAAATAATACAAGAAAATTAAGAGGAATCATGAAAGGAACATTATACAGTGTGAATGCTATTTAAAAAATGTTGAAAAGGACAAGAGCAGTCAGTCTTCTATCCACTTACAACCTCATATCTGGGGCTGGTTCACAGTAGCAGCAGGCTCATTAAATAGTCCAGATGTCCCTCTATACAGCAAAACTTTCGAGCTCCTCCTGAGGGATCCCATGTCCCAGTATGTTCTGGGTGTGCCCTGAGGTCTACCAGTTGGATGTGCCTCCTAATGAAGGTCCCCAGGAGGCATTCTGATCAGATGCCTAAACCAGTTCAGCTGTCTGATGCAAAGGGTCAGTGGCTCCACTCCAAGCTCCCTCTGGATATGTGGAATCTGCATTTCTAGATCAGAAGTTCAATATTTGCTCAGAGCCTCCTTTCTAAAATCCTGGTAAAATATTTGCTAGGGAGCCTGTTTCAAACCCCCAAAATTGTAGCACACCCTCTAGTGCCCCTTTTTTAAATCGGACCCACCACCCTGGTCTGCCATTCCACACTGTCCCCAACCTCCATGTGACACTGAAGAGGCATTTCAACCGAGAACGCCCAACAATGTCCAGAGGCTTCAGCATTTTGGGGTGGATCTCATTCACACAGCACCTTGCCACTGGAGTTCCTTTACAATCTCAGAGGCCTCTGCCAGGGAAATGGGTGAGACCTTATTTGTTTTCAAACTCTATCTCCTCCACAGAGGACATGATGATCAGGTGATCATGAGTTCCTGCAGCTGCTCTTTCCACTGCTTGAGAGTATCCCCCATCAGCGTCTGCAGTTCTCCTTTCCTGCTGAACACAAGCTGAACCAAGCACTGCTTTCCTTTCCTGAGTCGTCTACTGCCACAACAGGCATTGATGACCTTCTGATCACAACTCCTAGCAGCTCCCTCCACAATGGAGGCTTGTCATGTTGCCTGTCATGAGGCTTGACATGTCAGCAACCTCCCCAGGGACACATGTAAAACTCCTGTGAGTTAAATACCTTGTGAGCAGTGGACCTCAGCCAGATGTTCCTAGTTCTCCCTCACTACATGTTTGGATTTTCCAACTCTGCTTTTCGATCAAACTCATCATCAAGTGGTGATCAGTTGACAGCTCCTTTTCTCTCTTCACCTGAGTGTTCAGGACATATGGTCACATATCGGATGATACAACCACAAAGTTGATCATCCATCTTTGGCTTTAGGTGTTCTGGTACCAAGTATATTTTGCTCTAATATGGTGTGTGTTATGGCTAATCCATGACTGGCACAGAAGTCCAATGACAAAGCACTACTCTGGTTCAGGCCATTCTTCTCTCCGCTTTCTCCGTTGTTGACCACATGAGTGTTGAAGTCCCCCAGTAGAATTATAGAATTCCGAGGCCAAGGATACTCAACTTGCTTTGACCAGGGGCCAGTTTGGGGTCTTTCTAAGATTTGAAGACATTCAGAGCTTAGCCTGGACATCTTCTCTGTAGGAGGGTCCAGGGAACTTTCCTTAGCATCTTTTTATTTTGTTTTATCAAAACGCTCTATTTTGATGCTTTTTTATACACTCTTAGGCCTTATTCACATTAAAAGCTAAAACAATTCCAAGTGTTAATCAATTTATTATTATTTTGAATTAGAAAATGGTTGGTAGGTCACCCGGCATCCTATCATGGGCCAGATTTGACCCCACCCAGAGACTTAAAGAAGGCTTGATACTCCGAACTGCTCTCTCCAGGATTTTACTTCCAGACTCAGTAAACCCAACTATATCCAGTTGATACTGCTCTACCTCCCACACTAGCTCTGGTTCCTTCCCCATCAGAGCGGGGATGTTCCATGTCCCTAGAACCAGTCTACGATGCCAGGCGTCAGCACACCTAGGTTCTTGCCTTTGCATAGCCTCATTTAGCTCTTTCAGGGTGTGCCCGATCAGGCCCCATGGGTCATGACCCAGCCACCAGACAAGCTTCCCTCCCAGGTCTGGCTCCAAGAGGGGGCTCTAGTCCCGATGATATCATGTGCTGCAGCTCCAGTGTGGCTGATTTGTCTAGGAGCTATTGCCCCTGACATCACAGCTCCCAGGTTTACAGGGATGCACACACCCCTTCATCACAATAAGGTGATGATTCTTGGAGTGGCAGGAGCAGTCAATCAGTTTTCCTAACTAAATGACAGTCCAGGCGTCCAGGGCCTTTGTGCTTAAAATTAGAGGAAAATGTAATTCTTTATTCAAATATATCAAACTCGTAAATGTATTAACTGTTAAAAAGTACACATTGTCATCGTGAGAGATCGAAGATTTTTGATTGTCAGTTGAATTTAAACTGTATTAGAAATTCTTTGGTAGTCATTGACGTTAAAATGATTAATAATATCATCTATGACATTTCCTATTGGTGGTATTTAGTGATTGAAACATACTAATGACTAAATCATCTTGTAGAAAATGTTGAACTTTCTTAACTTAATCATGCTATTACATTCTCTAGCTGGCAGTCATGAGCAGATGTGTTTATGCTGACATTTTAAATCCCAACAATAACACAACTCAACATTTATGATCCTCTATAGAAACTTAAATATGAGATGAAAGCTATGGTAAAGTAATCCATTTTGACTTTCTACAGCCCCTGAAGTTTTGGCCCAGAAACCCTACAGCAAAGCAGTTGACTGCTGGTCCATTGGAGTCATCACTTACATCCTGTGAGTACCTTTCTCTAATAAAAGCATAGCAATTTATATGACTTTTCATAAATAGTGATCTCAGACTTGGGAACTAAGAGGATGTATTAGCTCTGGAGCTATTTCCCAGTCCTATAAGCTTGCATTTAAAAGTTTACTTTCAATAATAAACAAAATGTCAGAAGCCTGAGGTTATACAGTAAATATATGGACTTTTCTTTGTTGAGAAATCAGCTTGATAAAACCAGAGTTAAAGCATATCTTAAATTGATCCAAAATGTGGGCTAGATGTAAGAGATAACAAAAGATGGATACACTGTAAATGGGATTAGCTGAGTTAGCTTGTTGTCTCTGTGTTGCAGGCTCTGCGGCTACCCTCCATTCTTTGACGAGAATGAGACTCGTCTCTTTTCAAAGATCATGAGAGCTGAGTACGCCTTTCATTCACCTTTCTGGGACGAAATCTCTGAATCAGGTATGAAAACAGCAGAAAACATCACAGTCTTCACAGAAGTTTTTGACATCCACAGTAATACTCCTGCACTTTCTTTTCTGAAACTGTAAACATTTTTGTACATTGCTTTAATGTAAATCCCAATGACTGTGACTGAGTCTAGACTTTAAGCAGCTATAATCAGTATTTTTATAGTAAAATCAAATGACAATGTGAAAATGATGTGACAGTGTGAAAGAGGTCGATATTAATAATGCATCTACAGAGAATTAGCACCTAATTTGTTGTGAGGCTTGCAACTTTACTATTTTGGTTTACTTGCATAACTTCACTTTTTGGTGCAGCAGGCAGCTGCTTTCAGCAAAAAAGCTAAATGAACAGCAGACAGACAGTTAGAGACTAGCTGGTCAACAGAACATTTAGCAGCTAAACAACCAGGTATTTCTTTAAGAGAGTGCATGTTTTACACTTACATTCATCAGGTGGCCAGAGATACAGCTTCAAATGAATGATAATCTCGTTAGATAATAAGAGCCCTGTTCTTCAACTTTGGCTAACTAATTCAGGCTAAAAATAATCCTGTTTATTCTCATCCAGCTAATCTGTTTCTTTGAAAGTGTCATTTTGTTACGAGGGTCTTTTTGTTCTACATTGAGCTTTTAAAATATCTCCACTGTTTTCCCTCTGTTAACCATCTATGAGTGATGCTAGCTGCAATGGACCCAACATTCCCAACGGACGTGCAGGAGACTTGTAGGAGACAATGCTATGCAAATTAAACCTTACTAAAATCTCTAAAAACACATGTAGGCTATCCAGATCATAGTAAAATGTCTTGGTTGTGATCCAGCTAACTGTCAGCAAGTCTGCACTTTAGCAGGTTTGGGCTTACGGACTTGTTGCTCTGACAGCAAGTCAAGATGAATTTTAAATTAGTTAACAGGAACTATAAAATCAAGACTCAGTTGAATCATCAACATTTTTATCTGGATAATTTGGTTATCCAGGTATGAAGAACAGGGCTAAGTTCACCATGTCAACTCAAAAGGTGTCAATGTTGTGTTCACAACTTGTCCGCCCGTCCCCATGAGGCCGAACCCCCCCCCCCCCCCCCCCCCCCCAAAAAAAAAAAAAAAAACAGTTATTGCACTTGGGCTTACTTGATAGAAGTTCAGTGGAAATGGAATGCATTGTTGCACTATTGAAAAGGGAGTGTTGAAAACAGGTAGTGTCATGTAAATGTACAGAAGAAATTCCAAAGACTTGGTTTGTAACTTGCCTCGAAATCATTACTATGATTAACCTCACTGTTAGACAAATATAGATCAGGATGTGTTAATATATCCTTAGAGCTTAACCTAAGAGGCTATAGACCAACATACCCACTTACATCATCTACAGCTATAGTGGTTTGACCTGCTTGGATTAGGTCAGATATAATTGCCATAGCTACTAGGTTGGAAAGGACAGTTCTTACTTGCCTGGGGAATTAAATTAGCTGTCATTAAGAGACACGCGAAACAAACGTCCTCCTTACCAAAAATAGATCAGTGAATAAAATAAAAAAATGACCAAACTATTTCTCTGAATATTAATACTAAAACCCAGAATGGAAAAAGAAGAAGAAGATGCTTGTCTGAAAAGTGAACATACTGACAGAGAGGAGATTTTAAAAAGCTGATCGATACTTTAAAGTTATTACATTGCAGGATCTACGTTCTTTCATTTCCAGTTGTGTAGCTGATGCATCAGCAGAGAGATGCCACCCACTGTTACATAGTCTACATCCACTCCACCAGAAAAAAAAAACAAACTTAAAACTGTCCAGAAACACTGGGACAGTGCAAACAAGTTCATTAATTAATAAGTAAAAGTAAATGCCATGTTAGGTGTGAAGACGTTATACAGTGGTGTAATTTATCAAAAAGGGGGCAAGAGACATGACAGATGATGATCAATCTGATCACTGTATTGTGGTAGATGACTTGAATGAAGAACAAGAAATTTTTACATAACATCATCTCATCCTCATGATGGACAATGATAAGACACTTTTCAACGTCATGCACTCAAAGTGCCCTTACACCAGCGATTATCCACGTCCTCCACTCAACGTCCCTGAAACACACAAGCATTTGGCTTTTCTGGAGTTCATTTGGCGTAGAACTTTCTGTGGTTTTTTTTTTGCTCATCTCAAAGGAGTGTCTCTGTCTTTTGCTCACATTTTAGTACTGTTTTTGTGTGTGGCTGCAATTACCTCACCAGGATAGAGTCCAGACTTGAGTTACGGAAGAGTCACAGGTGTTCTGTTGTTGCCGTCTCTTGTTGCAGCCTGAAAATTCAAATTGCGTAACAGCAGCAATAACATAAAATTTGTATAACCTTTAGATGGAACCGTACATAATTTCACTGCAGGTGACCAAATGTGTATTATTGTGTGCTTACTGAATTCTAATCAGAAACTAACAAATGTCAATGTCATATCTCAACAGCCAAAGATTTCATCAGGAATATGATGGAGAAAAACCCCAAGAAACGCTTCCTCACTGAGCAGGCACTCAGACACCCATGGTTAGTCCTTTCTCTTTGTCTCACACACACACACACACACACACACACACACACACACACACACACACACACACACACACACACACACACACACACACACACACACAGGTTTTTGCTTTCCAAATGAACTAAAGGTTGTGACTTGATTGCAGGATTGCTGGAAACACAGCCAAAGATGTGGACATTTATCACTCTGTCTGTGAACAGATGGAGAGAAACTTTGCCAAATCTAAATGGAAGGTGAGTGACACTGCTTTATATTGCAGCTTCATTTCTCTTAGTTAAATATGGGCAAGCAACATAAGCTGATCTAAGCAGCATGATCAACAAATACAGTGTATGTAGCCTTATTTTAGCTAAATATTAGCATTTGGAACATACTGAGCACATTGACAAATTGTGGCAAAGAGCATTAGAATTTTTTTTTAGACTATGACAACTGATCCTCATCCATTCAGCACTGCAACCATCATGTTTTGAAACTGACCACACCTGCTGAGGGAAACAAACTCTCAATGTTTATAGCTAATTTTAAAGCCTATGGATAAAGTATTTTATACTAAAAAGACAATGACTATGTAATTCAAAGTTACAGTGATCTAAGTGGTTTGGAAACTAAAGCTCTGAATACAACGCTAAATGTAAGCATGTAATGCACTTTAAGTAATAGTTAAGATTTTTTGAAGTGGGGTTGTATGAGAAACTTATCCATAGACAGTGTATTACCTGCAGTAGATGTCACTCAGTATACCCTCACTTTGGCGAAGCAGGCAGTGCCACCACAGAAACTAAGCAATGTACTGCTGGGGGCGGAGACAGCAGCAAAATGTATTTTAGCCACCTAAAAAACATCAGTATCAGTTGAAGTAGATGCAAAATTGAGAATATTTTCGCCACTTTACCTTGCCATCAGACAGCCCTTTCCTCTGGCACTACATTTATAATATAGAACTTCAGTATTGCAAGGCATACGTGCAGCTGTACAGGGCACTGTATTACACTGCAGAACAGCTATTCAGGTCAGACTTTCAGCAGTTTATGAAAGAGACAACAAATGCGAGAAAATTAAAAGATGATAATGACAGTGACAAATGCATTTCACTGTGGAAACAAAAGGATGCCTTCATGAACCAGAGTATACAAAGGGAACATGGAAGTTCTATGGTTAATAAAATGTAGTGCTGAAGGAAAGGGCTGTCTGATGTAAAGTGGTAAAAATATTTATTAATATAGCATCAGCTTAGGTCAGGTTTACACTGTAGAAATTTCGGGGATATTTTGGCAAAAATTAAATGTAATGTTTTCTTTAGTGTATACCTTAGAATGAGCCATTTATATCTACATAGGGAGCGCATCCTCATCTATGGTGATCTCTACATTGCATGCCATATTTCTAGAGTAGTCCAGAATGGAAAAACCAAACACTGGCTCTTGATAGGGTCATTCAAGTTTTTGTGTCGGCCACTGTAGTTAGCAGCCCCTCTCCCACATGCTGCACATATTCAGATTTTTTTTTTTAAAGTAGATTGCTTTATTCAGTGGTTTTACCAGTTAAAATCCCCGGGTCTGTTTGTTTTGAAGAGGAAGAGGCCTACGTCTTTTAAGATGGCTCTTGGTAAAAACCTCCTGAACGTCTGGATCTTAAGTTGTCAGTGAAAATAGGTGAGCATGCATTAGCAGATGCTAGGCTAGCAACTCGAACAGTGTAGAAGAAACACTGAAACAAAAAACAGAGGTGTTTTTACCTGTTTTAATCACCTGGGTTGTGTGTTTTGCAGAGGAAGAGACCTCTGTAGATGATTTAGCTCCCTGCTAAAAACTCCCAGAACAATGAACACAGAAGGAATTCTTACTGAGAGAAGCCTAAGATGGTTGCATTCTGCTGTCCCCACCCCTAGATGCCACTTAATTCCCCAAATTTTTGTTGAGGGGGATTCAGGGACTGTTTAAGGACTGTTCCTTTAAACTCTTGTTTTTGTCATAGGCCTTTGTTTAAGTGGCTAAAATGGATATGGAATATGGAATATGGAAGCTTGCTGTCTGACAGCAAGGTAAAGTGGTGAAAATACTGTCAATAGAGCATCCACTTAAACTGATATTTATGTTTTTTAGGTGACTAAAATATGTTTTGCTTCTAACCCCCGTCCACAGAAATACATTATTTAGCTTCTGTGATGGTACTCCTGCCTGCTTCTCCAAAACTAGGGGCAGACTGACTGCCATTTACTGTATGTAATACACTGACTATAGATTAGTACCTCATATAACCCCACTTCAAAAGATCGGAACTATCCTTTCTAGGTGTTGTCAAACGCAATAATCTCTACTGACACTGTGAAATGCTTTAAGCACTAATACTGCATTCAACACTTACATTTTATTTTGTCATTATGACATTTCCAAATTATACCAATTTAATTGAGGTGAAGTAAATCATTCATGACACAGTCACTTATTATATAAAGCCAACCAAGACATATTCATGACAGGCTGTCCTGACTAATTCAAGACAGATGTGTCGTCATGCCATACGTTTTGCAGCACCAGTGTAACCTCCTCTCTTTGTGTGGGCATTTTCAACAGCAAGCCTTCAACGCAGCCTCAATAATCAACCACATGAAGAAATCCCTCACTGATCCCTCGCACCTCGCAGTGGCCGACATCATAGTACAGAATGACGTGGAGACGCTTGGACCCTGCCACCATGAGGCCGATGCTCTCGACCCCAACGGGAATCCTGTTCATGCAGCAAATCATCTATCCTGCAGTAATCCTGAGTCGAGCAGAGGTCTCTGTCCACCACTGAGAGCCTGTCACAGTGAGCTTGGGAATGCCCTCACTGTTGATGAATCAGGAGAAGTCAATAACTTTCTTTCAGAGATCGATGCTCCTTTCAGGCCGTCCAAAAGGTGAGAGCTGCTACCCTGTTCTAGCTGCCAGAAAATCAGGCATGTCAGATTTACCAGAAATATAATAAACACATATTATGGTACAATATTGCAATTATTAAGATATGGATATATTAGCTGTAAATTGACAATGGTGAATTCGCCAAGAGATCTCTACTATTTTATTAGTACAGTCAATCTGCCTCTTCCATGAAAGTTCATCATCCAGTGGCATGCCTAAAAATTGAGTTGAATTAACTTACCTAAATGTAAGAAATTCAAAAATATGCATAGAAAAACATTCCTACGTATTTTTCCAGATCTTTCTTTACTTTGAGT
This sequence comes from Epinephelus cyanopodus, assembly GCA_026686955.1. Lineage (NCBI taxonomy): Eukaryota > Metazoa > Chordata > Actinopteri > Perciformes > Serranidae > Epinephelus > Epinephelus cyanopodus. Next base: position 6,751,439 of record CM048915.1, read on the forward strand.
ATACTGTAAGTGTCCCTATATCATGATGAAATTATGAGATTAATATTATCTGCAAAAAGTATTGGCAGTATCTGTAGCATTTGGGAGATTATTTATGTAAATTAAAAAGAGCCATGGTCCACGAATAAAGCCTTGAGGTACACCGCTATTAATTATGTTGTGTCTGTGACAGAGGTATGTGTTTGAACAGTGATATACTGTCTATGCCAGTAGTTCAGATTTTATTTTTCTTAACATGCACCTTTTGAAATATTTTTTCAGCCAAATACCCCCTGACCAACTCAAATCTTTTTCCAAGCACAAACTGAACAAATGTTAACGTGAACATGATTATGTTTTTGCAGGCAGTTGACAGTTTATGGCATTCAACAGTTGCATTGAAAATAGGAATATTGAATATCGAACTGACATTTACAATTATTATTATTATTTTTTTTTAGCAAACTCAAATTAACATTAAAAAAAATCTCAAGTACCCCCTGCAGTAATCCAGAGTTCCCCTAGGAGTACCCTGGCCCCTTGAGAAACACTGGGTTTGTTATAAATAATCAACAAACTATTTAGAAAAAAATTAAGCTTTGGTACTGGTAATGGCTATTGGTTCCAAAAAAAAAAAAAAAACCCTGAAAATATTCCAAGAGTATTTATTAATTTCATGTCATTTCATTTAATGCTGTGGATAATCTACCTCCAGTATGGGTTGTAATATTGTCATAGAGGTTGAATATTTTTATTATTATTATTTATTTAGGGGCATGTAATGGTAGAAATGGAATATAATTTTTATTATTATGGATAAACAGAGATAAACTTTATTCCAGACTCAAGTCCATATAAAATACATAAAAAAAACACAGACAATACAACAAGTAGGTTTAAAACACATACAGGCATCTATTCCAGTGCTTCCAGAAGTATGACAAATATTTTGTGTCTCTTTGTGCAGGGCCATAATGACTCCATTCTTTGACTGGATAAGTCAACACATAAAACTGTAAATAAACTTTCTAAGAACAACATGAAAAGTGGGCACATCACTGCTTTCAAACATATGGCTTGCACTTGTCCATCTTGGATGCCTGAGTAAAATCCTAAATGTATTATTATATGCCACCTGGATTTTTTTCATTTTTGCAGCACTGTACCTGCACCACAGGTGTGCAGTATACAATGAAGTACAATATGACCTAAACAAAGCTATCTTGACATCATCAGTACATCATTAAATTTTAAATTGCTTGTGCATAGAGTTTGCAGCACTGATGCTGGATGTCATCATCATCATCATCATCATCATCATCATCACATAAATCATCTCTGATTATGTGGCCAGTATATCTAAATTTGTTCACAACTCCAAGCACTTGGTCTGCTAGAACAAAGGAAGGAAAGCTTGACTTCTTATCCTCCTTGGTTTTCACAATTAAAATAACACTTTTTTTAATTAAACATAATATCATACTGCACACCATAGCAGGAACAGAGCATTTGTTGCATACCGGCACTAGAGGGAGACATAATATTATGTTTTCATAAGTATATAATCACCTGAAACTAAAAAATCACTGTGTTTTTGTAACCTTACGATAAGCCATTTATATCCAAAAACTGAGAGGGTCCGCCATGTTGTTCTACAGTGCTTCAGAATTGATGACATTGGCTCCACATTGGGCCATTTCCCTTTTTGCATCAGCCACCTTAATTATCCAACACATTTGGCAGAAGAGGGATGAGTTTCAGTTCTGTAAAATCATTGCTCGATGCCACTTAATTCTACACACTGGACCTTTATAAATCTGTTTATATTTTGAGATTTGGTGCAGCTAGTTGTTTTTTTGCACATTTCTGTGGGTGAATCTATAATCCTGGTTGTATGATGTGTTGCAGTATGGATGCTGTATCTCACAGGACGGACCAGTCGCTTCAGTCTGGAGTGTGTTCTGTCATGTGATTGGCTGGCCAAACCTGAGATGAATCTCATGCAGGTAGGAGTCAGGTAGATTTAGATTTTGGTTATACAAATTTCTGACCCAAACCAACCAATATTTTAAAAAATCTCTTTCCCTCTCTCTTCATAGTTCGTCTCTTGAGTTGAAAGCACTCAGTGGCATTCCACTTGATATGAAGATGTGGACACATCTGCTGCTCAGCTGCCTCGTGTCTGCTGTGTTCCTCCCGTGCAAAACACGTGTTCCATTGACAGACACATGCAGTATCTGCACCATAGAAACACTTTAACATGGACACAATATTAAAACAGGCACAAGTAGGGATTCATCATTTAAGAATTCATACAAATAATGTTATGCTTATGGCATTTATTTATTTATTTATATCTTGAATAGATTTAGGTGGCATATGCAATGTTAAAGCTTATTAATGTTTTTTTTTCTTAGTCCTATTTGATGGATATGGCTGTCCTATAAATTCTTATGGCTTACATGTTTTTATAAAGCTGTAAGCTTTTTTAGACTCTGAAACTTCAGAGTCATGTCACTTGTATGCTCTGTGTTTTTATAAGGTATACTCACTGTTGGACACTTGAACAAAATCTGGGAATGTACTTTTAACCGTAATGACTGGACTGTTTAACCTTGCAGACAGATTTTTGGACGTGTTAATAGATTTCCATTTCTGCTGAGTTACACTGGTCTTTTATTTATGAGATTATACTTTATTTTGATGTGAACAGAGCAACCAGGTGTTTGCTGTGTTTTCTGCTATGTACATACACTGCTTTCTTGTTAAACAACTGAACTCATTAAGTGCCACAATATGGTGTAAAGATGCTGTCAACAGTAGAGATGTCTTGGAGGATTCTGAATTCACACATTTAGTGACATACTTTTTTTTGTTGTTGTTGTTTTCTGAAAAAGTCTTTCTCCTTCTTGTGTTAAATAATTAGCTGTGGTACCATGTTGGTCTCTCCAGTAAGGTTTAAGACACACACCAAATCATTTATGGGCTTTTATTTAAATACTGTGGATTCTGCACAAACAACAGATGAAAAACAGAAAATAAATAATGTAACATTCACCCTTTTTCAGTCCTAAAAATGCAGTAACTGTGATGTTACGTTCACAGTAGAGTGTATTGCTGCTGACAAATAAAAGTTTGCTGTCAGAAAGTCAGAGGCTGTGATATTTTTCTAGATAAGATGCTCAGTGATGAAAATTATATTGACAAACTCACAATAACACAATGTTTTTGACCAAATATCGATATGTACCCATACAATGTGATAATATCAGTACTTCTAAAATGTATTTATACACACATTGAGGATTTCTGATCTGTAAATAGAACCCCACCCCCCACCCACTCCCACCTACTTTGACCCAGTTACTTAAAACTAGTCTTTAATGCTCAGTGTATTCCAGATGGAGAGTAAAAGTTTACCTCTGCCTGAACGCTCTTTCTATCGCATTCAACCCTAGATAATGACTTCCTACATTTCCCACAATTCTTTGACAACTGCCAGAGAAGAGGTGCAATAGAGAGGTGAAGTCCATCCCATTACATTGGACCTCCATAGGACCTTACTCCCAAAAATCAGCATTTTATATACATATGATGTTTGTCAATAAATAAGATCATTTTCCAGGTTAAGAAAGTCACAGTTTATTTTAAAACTATTGAAGCGTAATACTTCCTCTCTTGAAGCTACAATGCTTGTGTACTTCGTACTGGGTTGTACTCACACAGGCAACAGGTCTTGCTCGTTCTTTTGCCTCCCAGCGAATAAAAAGGCCAGGAGTCGCTGAATAAAATACATCTGGTAAGATAATGTTACATTTGTGTATGGACCATGGCTAGGTACTTAGCTTGCTAGCTGGTGCTGGTGATATAGATTGTGCGTCAAGAAATGTAGTTCACTAAATGGTTTCACACCCAATCCAGCAATGATCAGATAAACCTACAACAAAGTGCAACTTTTTTTGACTTGCAAAAATATCTTTTACATTGACAAACATCATATGTGTCTCACGCTGTTGACTACCATCCATAGTTTTTTCCAATTAAGGTCCCATGAGGGCCACCAAAAGGGGGGGACTTCACCTCTCTACGTTATGGAGAACAGTTGTAGCTGTTGGTGAGGAATTCCCTTTAGTAAAGTGATAACTTTTTTGACAGTAGAAGGTGTAAATGGTGTGGAAGGCTGGTATGAAGTGCTGCAGTGATGGCAGCAGCAGATGCTGCTCGGAGGGCAGCTTGGAGACTTTTAGCCCTGACAGGTGCTGAGGTCACTGGCTTTCTTTCGAAGTTTTTGCAAAAGGTCTTTAAGCTTAGTGTCGAGTCCTTCGAGCTTTGTTGACTTCTGAAGGATCTCGTCCTGCAGCGTCTTAAGGGTATCAGCTTTACCTGGAAAAAGATAAAAGTACAATCTGAAGACCAAGAAAAAAATCATTCAAAAAAGGATTTAGTGTTTCCCAGACTCTGACTCTGACTCTTATTTCTGGCAATGTACAGAAGGCCGATTGAAAGACCAAACAAAAACATTTAGACCATCATATAAGGTAACTCTGGGAAAAACAGCTTTTAAATCAGTATTAAAAGTGACAGTAAATGCTCTTGAACAAATACTGTAAATCTAAATGGAAGATACTACAGGTGGAAACACTGGGCTGTTTTGCTTCCATAACATGTTTTCTTTCAGACTAGTGGAAAGGAAACATCTAAAATACACATTTATGTGTTTATTTCAGTTCCAATATCTATTTTGAATATGTATGTAAAAAGCACACATTTATTAGATAATGCCCCCTTTGCTTATTTAAACATAACATTTTGGAAAACTTAATTATTAACTGGGGAAGTTTCATGGTGATATCTTTTAGTTGTTTTTTTTTCCAACCTTATTTACCTGTAGTGTCTTGTTTTTGCTAGAAAAAATAGCCTTTAAAGATATTTACTGTAAAATTCCAGAGTTTTTTCCTCATACTCTGAGCCAGACATCTCCACCTTTGTAGCACTAACCCAGCAGGTCTCCAACCGCACCACAGGCTGATAGTTGTTTGAATAAGGTTGTGACGTTGGGTGACCAAAATTCAATGTCAGGGTGTCTAATGCCAATGTTAATTTGACACAGAATACTGATGACAGATGATGGTGTATTTTGCTGGTTTTAAGTTGTGTTGTGTAAGTAACTAAAATCCGATGTCTTGCAAGCATCTCACACCAGCATTGACATATAACACCGACATTTAGTCACAAGATATGGAAAACAAGACCCAACATCTGCAAAACCTCATTATGTAAATATCCACACAACGTGAAATCTTGTTGTTAGACATTTAATATATTGTCAACCTGCTAAGATTTCTGAAATATATGCAAACCAGGGCATATCTCATATTTCATATTTGATATTTAAACAATGCTTCTTTTCATTTTACAACACAAAATTTCACGTGTCTCTCATTCAGTTGTCTTTTTCTTTAAGTTTACTGCCTGCCAAAGAGCCTGTCTGCTTTCCATATTAATTCTGTTTCCTAATGTCTGAAATAGAATAACAGTCAAGTCAGAATCAGCAGAAAGAAACACTAAGTTCAGCTGTATTTATCAACCATCTCAGCATCGCCCTGTGAAACTCCCTTTCAGAGCAATGGTGAAAAGACTTATCTATGAGGCTTTCTTGTTGAAAGTGAGTGACATTACTCAGAAAAAAAAAAGTTTATGAACCACAGACTTGATGGTGGTGGTGTTGCAGTTTTACTGCATTACCTTCCAGAGACTTCAACATGTTTTCAGTGGTGTTGGCCAGAACTCCAGCATCATCCTTCAGCTTCGCCAGTCGATCCCCCACCGGCCCTTCGCCTCCACCTGGCCCAGGGGTTGGAGCCGCGTTTTTTAGGCGGTCCATCAGCTCCTCCACGGGCAATAGTTCCTACAAATACACACACAGAGACATATTAAAACTGTCCCTCTTCAACAAGCAGCTTTAATAGAATGTCTCAATAGGGTGTCTTCCAGGAGATTTTCAGTAACTTTCCCTAAATGCAGACATTTGCATAACTCACTATTTAAATGTTTCAGCTAATTCTGATATCTCTATACTACCTTTACATTAAATACAGGTGGATTGGCGAAGTACTGTGTATTCTGGCCAGTAAAGCATGTAAACAACTGGAAACCTTAAATACAAGTATGAACCTGAAAGTTAGCATAATAACTTCTCTTTAAACTGGTCCCTTGTAAATGTTCATTTCAAACTCCTGCTTAAGCAGCTTCAGCAGGTCTCCCACCTTAGCTGCTGCATCTGCTTCAGCCTCAGCTTTGTCTGCATTGTCCTGTGCATCCTCGGCTTCCTGCCTTGCATCCTGCAGCAGGTCTTTGAGCTCGTCTAGTTGAGGCTTTATTGGCTTCATCATTGTTGTAACATCCTCCAGAGCCTTCTCAGCTGGGCTTAGCTTGTCTTTGGCCTGCGTGATGAGAACCCTTAAAGTTCAGTACTGCTCGGCAAACAGCTTTTATTTCAATGAATGATCCACCATGTCACCCATCCACTCTTTGTTGTTTATATGCTTCCTACCATAGTCAGATTGTTGTTCAGGTTGTCTATGAGATCCATGCTGTCCTGCAGTTTGTCCTCCAGGTCAGCAAGGGAGTTCTCCACTGTGGTTAAGTCTGTCACCAATTCGTCCACGTTGTCCTTTACTCCCAGTGCGGTATCCCTGTAAATGTGCGATCAGAGAAAAACTTTTACATCATTATGACATTTATCATCACTACAAATACATATCAGAGCACTTAGATGCATCTTTCCATGTTTTTTGTGAATTGTTCTAATATCTATCCTGGGATTATTAATAACACTAGTTTTGCAATACTGGCTTTTTTAAATGCTGTGAATTTGCAAAACTGATTATTATCTGAAAAAGCAGCAATAAGCACCAGTAACCGTCATGCTGGCGTATAAAGACCCACCTGGCATCCTCGGCTTCCTTCAACAGTTTCTTGGCTGTTTCCAGCTGCGGCTCGGCCTCGTTCAACACAGCAGTGCTGTCTGGTAGACTGGCCGCCAGATTCTTCAGGTCATCCAGCTTCCTCTTTAGAGCAGCAAGGTTGAGAGGCAGTTTGGCTTTCAGGATCCAGTCGCTCACCTCCTGGATCTGGGTCAGGTTGGAGGATGGGTCTGTGCAGACAGAAAAGGGAAAAGTTGGAGACAAAATGGCAAAGGCACAACCTTGGCATCCCCATCTCATGAAACCATTCCAAACCAGCCATCATTACTGAAACCAAGTAAACATCCATATAACCTTCCACTCAGTGGCAGACTGAGTAAAACAGCTGCAGGCAACAGTGTGCAAATGTTTTCTAGCATGTAAGACAGCCAACATGGCAAGGCATTGTGTTTTCTCCACTAGAAGGGCACTCTTAAAGGCACTTTATCCACCAAACTCTGTACCAAAACATTCTTTACCTGTCAGGAAATCCTTGAGGTCTTTTACAACGTCACGCGTCTCTTTCAAGTCGTCTTCTAGGTTATCTCTGGCCTGCTTCATCTTATTGGACAGTTTCTCTGCAGACTTTCGCACCTGATTGGTTGTGTCCTGTGTATCCTGGAGCTGTAAGGAATTGATGTTAATGCTTTAGAATCTGTATATTGTTTTTCATAATCTGACAATAATCTAAAATAATATTCCAACAACATTTAAAATTGACTTTGCTCTTGTAGTAAAGTTACAGCGATGTGCCTGTGGAGTCAACAGGAGAGGAAAGTGATCAGAGGGTGTGTGTGTGTGTGTGTGTGTGTGTGTGTACCTTCTCTGCAGCCTCTGTGATCTTCCCAGAGAGACTGTCCAGTCGGTCCTTCACATCCTTAACATCGGCGTCAGCCCTCTTGCTCTGAGGGAGGGCGCCCACGCACTTCTCACCTTTTTTACAAGGTGGTGTTCCAGGAGGTGGACACAGATCTCCACCCTCACACTGGGCAGGGGTGCAGGGCTTTGTGCGAACACTGCCACATACCTGAAACAAAAGAGTCACAGATAGGGATATTTGGATTTAAAGACCTGTTATTAAAATCTCTATATTGCAGTATTCCTAAAGATGGCACATACTAGAAGATGCAGACCTGCTCAGCTTCATTCTTGTACTTCTTCCAAAGTATTTTCTTTCCAAAAATACACTATAATCTATCTCCCTAAATGAGACATCACAGCATCATGTTAATGAACTGAGGCCTGGTTGTTACCTGTTTGGCAACAGGAGTGAGGTCAGGTCGGGAGGCCATGTTTTGGTTCAGTTTATCCAGGTCTCTGGTGTTGCCTGGCTGTACTTGCTTCTGAAGATCCAAAGTCTCTTCTCTGATGTCAGCTGATTCCTCCACTGGTTTTTTGCTCGCATCTACTTTGTCAGCTGCGTCTTGTGAGTCATCGTAGGCGTTCTTGATTGCAGAAATAGCTCCTGAATAAGACAGAAAAAAGCAATATGAGTATATGTTATAATGTCACCACATTACAATGTCTGTTTCATTAACGGGTGGAAATTATGTGTTTCTGTCAGACATTCTACCTAAACCAATACTAAGTGAGCTTGTGCCATGTTTTAAAACAAATGTATGCAACATTCTGAGCATTAATATAGCAGCATTCCACTACCTTCTATGTAAAAATATAGTGGTGTAATGGCATCCTAAGCAGAGAGTGAAGTCATGCTGCCTGAGTGTGTGTTGCTTTTCTGTCATTTCTTGTAGTAAACGGTGGCCACACATGCATGTTAGTGCATGTGAGTATATACCACAGGTTAGCTCATTGCAAATCTGTATTGTGCTCGTGACGGTAACTGCTGATAACACTGCCCCAATCCACAGTGGCAAAATGGCGTCGTCACAGAAGCGTAACACCTACCCCAATTATCAGTATTAGCTCTGTCAACACTATTAGCCGCCAGCTCAGCCACCTCCATGTTGAGAGTCGTGTGCAGACAATTGTGGCTCAGACTCTGAATCATAGATATGCTCTGAATGTGGCATACAGCTATATGCAATTAATGATCCATCACTGAAGGTGTACTGTTTGACACTGATTTGTGTGTCTTCGTTTCTGACCTGTATTGTTTGAACTAACAGAGTTGTCCTTTGCATCTTTCTTGGCTTTGTATTCCTTATTGAGGCTATTCAGCAGATCCTGCATTTTGTCCAGCTCTGTGTCCAGATTAGGAGTTTTTGCCAGGGGTGGAAGGTTATTGTTAACTTTGTCCACCTGGTCCCTTTGAGACAAAAACACAAGTTGTTTAATAAGGCATCAGTTTCCATCCAAGAGTTGATAAAGGGAAAAGAAATTATGTTCATGAATATCAGAAAACAATCCACAACAATGATGAAACACTTTAACAGGAACTGAGCAGTGTTTTGTAGCAAATCCAAAATCTGGCTATATTTTCTCAGCTGTCCCTCACCTGAGTTTGTCCAGTTGAGACAGAGCATCATTGACCTGTGAGGCAGTAGTGGGAGGAAGGGAGATGGAGTCCCGGATCTGTTTCAGGCTGGCCTCCAGGGTGCGGATACGAGGTCCAAAGTTTCCAAGATCACCAGTACCTCCAGGACGAGTAGGCAATTTCGGGGAGAGTCTCTCAAGAGCTGAGCTGAGGTTCTGTCTCTGGGCGTCCATGGTGAAGAAGCAGGAGGGACATTTCTCGCAGCTAGGGAAGGAGTCACAGTGTCCTTTACTGCAGGTGTCACAGCGAGTACCAATGACACCTGGCCGACACAAACAAGCTCCTGTCTTCTTGTCACAAACTTCTGGAAGTGTTCCTTCAATATCACACTGACACTCTGAGGAGGAGGAGATGAAAAGTTTCAAGTATTTTATTATAATATGCACAACATTTTGAGGGTCAGAAGCCTCAAGTGCCCACATACTTGATGTGGATTTTTTAGAAGTTGATTCACTGCTGCACCCCAGTGCCTCATGGAGCAACATATGTTTGACAGATACAACTTGTATCTGCTATTTTTGGCATTTGTTGTCCATCCTCTAGGTTACTTTGAAAATACTACTGAGATACCACTTCATACATAAAAAACTGTATCAAAATTTCTCAACTTACAAAACAGTTGCAACTAGACAAACAACAACATACTTTACACAACAACAATATTATATTTAAAAAAAACAAAAAAACCCAACTGTAATCTAAAGAAAAAAGTAATAAAGTTTATGTTTACATTAAAGAGGATTATGCTCATGGTCATGGTCATACTTATGTTTAAGGCTCCTACTAGAATATGTTAACATGCTTTAATGTTTAAAAGAATACATTATTTTTCTTGTACGGCCTTTGCTGGAACATGTGTATGCACCCTCTGCCTGAAACGCTTCGTTTTAGTGCCTGTCTCTTGAAAAAGCTCAGTCTGCCCTGATTATTCGGCATTTATGGGTGTTATCCATCTCTGGAATGAAAAATAGTTGCAATTTCTACCATGAAAAATCACCAGCAAACGTTTCGACACCAAAGTCTCCATAACATGAACATGATATGAAATTGGGAAGAATATTCAACATGCTAACATCAGCAACCCTGAGATTAGCATGTAGCTACATGTAGCAGTGTAGTTGCAGCCAAGGAATTACTGTAATAAAGTAAGACAATAGCAGTAGTTTCTGTTGTAAAAAGTTACCAATAAAGTTACCAATAAAAGCTTCTAAAGCAAAATCTTCACAACTGATATGTTCCAGCAGGAATGTAATCTTAAATCTGGCAGAAATTAAAACATCAGCAACCAAGATTTGTTTCCCTGATGTGTGCATGTAGCAGTGTAGGCTACATAACGTAAAGACTTGTAGTAGCATGCCTGCAGCACATGACCATATCAAAAAAAGGTGTCACAAGCTGACGTCAACTGGTCTTGAAAGTAGAAAAAACATTGGAAGCGGAATAATCGAACAGTCAGAAGCCTGAGTTTTTTGCTCACAAGGATTATATCTACATATGTTTATGTCATTATCTGAAACTTTGGCCAAGTTTAACATCTGATATTGTAAAATTAAATACAAGATATGGCAGAAAATAAGAAAAAGCAAAAATAGGTCACCTTTAATTACTACACAGAATGTCCAGTTACTCGAGTAGACTATCAAAAGGCCCACTGTAGAACTGAATTAAGCCACCATGTGGAACTGTAGTAGCAGGCTTGGGTCATGTCTTAATGAAAGTATTAAAAATTAACCTGTGACAGCAATCTGTTTTTTCTTCTGTCTGACTGAAACAGTAAACTAAACTACAACTTCAAATGGAGTCCCACAAAGCTAAAAAATTGCTTCTAGTAGAGTAATCACAAAGAGTTGACTCACGTTGGCAGCCTAAGAGAGAGTCTCCATATGTGTTGTCTGGGCACCCGCTACATGTTAGGCCTCCAAAGCCTCGTTTGCATGGACACTGACCTGTCACCTGCAAAGAAGGAAACAGTTTATTAGTGTCATTTCATGTCAGAATAAATACAAACTGGACACGAACTCTGGTTACAAATCCATCTACTTATTCTCTGCTACAGAAGCCCAGAAAAACAAGTGAGAAACAAAAAGATCAGTTGATCCATTTTCTAAGTTTGATCTAAATGCTTTTTTCTCCTGTGTTCTTCACTTACAAACAGGTGAAAAAAGTTTTGCCAAGATAATTTTTATAAGTTCCTTATTTTTTTTAGTCTGTGATACAGGTGGGGGAAAAGTTTTGCCAAGATCATTTACATCATTAAAATACGAATATATTTCAATACATTTCTAGTCAAAAGAAGGAAGTGACAGTAATGCTACTTATCCTGCTAACACACAATTTGTCTCCATTAGTCACTTCCTGACATGCGAAAAAAGGGTCCAGGTTGAAAAATATTGACGTTTACCTTTAAAGAAAACATAAACGCTTTTATTTCTATCTGGAACACAGTGAAGTGGTGTACGTCAGCCTCTTGTGGCTGAAATGAGTATAACAACAATAAATGCTTGTCAACTATCCTGGCAAAACCTTTTTTCCGTCTGTTTCACAGATGAAAAAGAAATTTAAAGAATATAGAAAGATGATCCTGGAAAAACATTCTTATCATCTGTTCTTGAATTATAAACATAGGAGAGAAAACAAGTTGGATTAGACTCACTTGCATCTCAGAGAGTTTATATTGTTAATGCACGTCTGTGCTGTTGCCTTGTTATGTCTTATAAAACTGCTGTTTTTTGAGAAGTTGCGGGTTATTTAATCAAAGTAGTCTAATATTGCCTGTTGCTCCTGCTGTGGTGTCTACACTTAAGTTCTGTTATTTATTGTCAATAATGTTTGTTTAATCGCCTGAGTTTTGTCCTCTTCTCTGGTAGTATGTTTGTAACTGATAATCAGTTGTAGCTGCAAACATCACAGATGCAAAGTGCCTGTATGCTTAGGCACTTTGCAGCTGTGATGTGATGTGTATATGTTGACATGTTAATGCATTTTTTTGTAGCATAAATAAATGTTTCATTTAATAGGTCTATCATATAACATTATCATTACATACATCTACACTTTACCCTCTCATCACCCCCATCTCCAGTGTAAACTAAGTATATTTTACGTAATTACATTTTATTTTTTTTTACATCATTTCATATCGTCATGTTACATTCTTTCTGGGTAGTAGTCATACCTGATCACAAGCATCACTGTATGACCTGGTGGGGTCACAGTTGCAGGGTTGGCAGCGTCCTGACAGGGGTGGTTGCCAGTAGCCTTTTGAACACACGTCACACGTCAGGCCATGGAAGTGAGGACGACAGGGACACTGGCCTGTAAGCGGGTCACAAGTATCTGACAGTGACCCGTCTGGTGAACAGGAACACTCTGGACAGTGGGAGTAACATCAGAGTTAGGAAGGAGTTATGGACACACACACACACATCAAATTCCACACAAGTATGCATAATTATGTTATTAGTGAAAGTATCTGTGGAAGTTTAAAGCGACAGTTCACAACAAATAAAGATTCATATTATTCCTGTTACATGTATTGCTGTTTATTAGTCTAGATTGTTTTGGGGCGAGCTGCCGAGTGTTGGAGACATTGGCAGTAGAGTTGTCTGCCCTCTCTTCAATATAATGGAACAAGATGGCACTCAGGTTGTAGTGCTCAAAACGCAAAAAAACAAACACACTGAAAAACTGAACAGCAATGTGTCTTTTCAGAAATCATGTTCATTTTTTTGGGTGCTTTGAGCACCACAAGCTAAGTGCCATCTAGTTCCATTATACTGAAGAGAAGCCAGACATCTCTATGGCAGACATCTCCAGCACTCTGCAATTCACACATAAATACCCTAGATGGATAAATAGCACTACAGGTAAAATATGAAAGATGCATTTTTGATTTGGAGGTGAACTGTCCCTTTAAAGAAGCAAAAGAAAAGTCTAACAGTTAATAACTTGGTATCTGGAGTTAAAAACATCAAAGTCAAAAATAATGAAACGTTAAACTGACATATTGTAGTCAGCAAATATAAGCATCAGCATTTATTTTCAAAAACAAATAGTGACTTTAATATAAAAAAAAATTTGCACGCACACACACACACACACACACACACACACCCACACACACACTTTCACCATAGCTGAAAGGATCAGTGACCTATTGGAGATTAAATGTACTTTCGCATGTAACATTCAGGAGCATGCAGTGAACACGCTTCTAGTTTAGTGCTCATTGAAAACAGAGGTGAAAAAGCAGACTGTGCCGTTACAAAGTGTGATATGACGGTGTTAGATGACTCACTTGAGCAGCCCAGAGGGTTGGAGGCACTGAGGTCGTAGTAGCCTCTCTTACAGCGGTCACAGCGGGGACCTTCAACGTTCACTTTGCACTGACACAAGCCTGTGATGTCGTCACACCGACCCCCGTTCACTGTCCCCTCAGCACTGCATGCACAGCCTGGCAGCAACACAAACACCCACCATTCATCAAAGATTATTTCTATATCCACATATTTAGCACAATTTGGAAGTTTAAGTTTAAACTTGCATGCTGCTGTCATATTTTTGATGTGTATGGCTTGGGAAGGATCCAACTAAGAGTTAGTACTTAAAAAATTAGCATTTTACAAAAGAACCACTCACGTATGCAGGCATCAGGGCGGTCCATTCGGCTGCGAGGGTTTGGCTGGTAGCCTGGGGCACACTGGTCACACTTTGGCCCTGTTGTATGGTGCAAACAACCCTCACAGACACCTCCACTCTTCCGCCCACTGGCCTCATACACCACCGGGTCAAAGTGACAGCGCTGGGCGTGGTTGTTACATTCACAGCCTGAGGAGAGGGTGAAAGAGTATATAGTTAAGGTTAATGACTCAAATTAATTCAATACATTTGATTTAAAGTACCTTTCATGTATCCCAAAGACAATTTACACACAAAAAAAAAACAAAGAATTTGCTTTAATGGGTCTAAAACAGTCATTTTATTTGATATGTGCACAGGTGTCTTAAAATGAAAGATAGTGTTGACAGACCATTTATGGTAGAGCCCTTATGTTACTTATTTTGATAATGGGGAATGAATATAAGACAATAATAAAACAAAAAGACATCTGGTTCTCAACATTTTCTTCCACTCCTTGTTATATGGATCTTGCTTATCATGCTGATCACCCTTGTTTATAGAGACATTTAACAGGTGTGGGTGAAGTCTTACGTTTGCAGGTGTGAGTGTTGCCCTCCTCTGCAGGTCTCCAGGGCAGATCATTGTAGAGATCAGCACAAACCTCACAGTTCACTCCTGCTGTGTTGTGCTCGCAGTCACACTGAGGACTCACCTACAGAGAGACACAGTAAAAGGGCACATGACAAAGATGTTCAGTCAAAGGTCAGCTCATTCACTCTGTACGCTGTGATCAACAGAGGACTGGTACCAGAGACGTGGGTATCACAGCACCAAGCTATCCCAGCAAGCATTTTCAAGTGAAATGCATCTCGATTACAGCCCGCACTGACAATTAAAATGTTACTAAGCAAAATCTGTATGGCGACAATGCTAAACACTACACCATGCATGTAAGCCTTGTATGGGTTCTCTGCTAAATGTCTTTTCTTTGATATTAATTTGAGCATGCATGAGGATCACTGTCCTGGTGGCCACAGCGGCTGAATAAGCTGCTTCATTCATTAACGCTCTTGGCAGCCTTTAACCAGCATATCATTTTCAGATCAGTGTTTTTAGCAAACTTTGTGGTAAGAGAGAACCCTGCTGGCACAATTATGATTCAGTTACAGTAGTGGTCATTTTTTTCTCTTTCTCATTGTAGCAACTGGAGTGCTGACATTTTTTAAAACAGTTTTGCTCGCTGTCTTACAGAAACTCCAATGATAAGATTAATATCAGTCTGCTATCTGAACAGAAGTGCTGCAGGTCCAGGGTGTGTTTGGCCTAGTTTAAGAAATTAACTGGAAATATTATGCCCCCGAACCCCTGCATACTGTACATACCTGTATACTGTTGGGCAGTGGATTGTTGTATGTTTCTGGCAGGCATCGGTTGGCGTGTCCATGGCACATACAGCTGCCTATCACCTTCATCTCCTTCAGGGCAAAAAACCTACTGAGAGCTCTGCCTGGTAGACGTGGCACATCGCCAAGCTCCGTCATCTTCACCCTCAGCCCCATTATTGCAGACACATCTGTGGATGAGGCAGCTGTCAAGTCAGCAAGCTACAACCTTTAACCGGGTGTAGTAATTCATGACAGACAAAGGCTTACCTTCAATTTTTTGGCTTTTGGTAGCTGGGACGTAAGCATACTGACGCAAAGGACTGAACTGGATCTGGAGAAGAGGAATATACATATTATTACACCATATATATCTCCATCAAAGAATGTTTTGCTGTTATTTCGCAAAATTATACTGTTATCCATTTTTTTTCCAAATGTCTTTGGATTTGCCAAACATTGCAGTTCCTCAAATGGCCACTTGAGGTTGGCACAAAGAGCAAATCAGTCCCCAAAGATTCCCATGTTAAGATGCCCGACTTTACAACCTGATACAAAAAACGGTTTTGGTCTCTGAAGAAGTCCTGTTCAGTGTTTGGTTTTACTAGAAGACCCTCTAAGGGGTCCAATGTTCCGTTTTTCCTTGCACATAGCATGAGGGTTATCTCCATCGTCTTGTCCAAGTATGGTTACCACTGGCCCCAAAAATCCAAGATGGTAATGGCCAAAATAAATCCAAACTATGGGTGATGTCACAGTGGCTTCATTCATTTTCTTTGTTGAATGCAGTTCATGGTTTCGATAGCTTTGACCTGTCATGTGCATTATGTGGTAACTAAAGGCACATTATACATTTTGTTTGTGTCTTTAAAGATAATAAATGCTATTTATCAGGATGTAAGTCATTTGCTCTTTTTAAGGTACAAAACAGGAAAATAAAATCCAGGTTGTACAAAAAATTAACAAAAAAAAGAAAATTAAACAGTATATTGATGGTCAAAATGACACAAAAAAAACACCCTAAAATGAAAAATCTGACATCCAAACTACAACTTAAAACAAGACATGTTGTTTAATTGATTTTCACCTAAACTACACAGTTTTTTGTTTTTAGGTTGTTTTTTTTTTGTTTTTTTGATGCATATAACAGCTTAAATTGAATGACTACTTTGACTGAAGACAAGTAAAGCAGTTGAATCCTGCCAACAAGGTGTTTGTCCTTACTGTGTGGTCTTGGTATGGGTTTCCTCCAGTAGGGGGCAGCGTGTAGCAGTATGTATCATCTAGGGTCAGGGGTGTTGCTGTGGGAACTCCAGGAAAAGTTCTGTCACAGTCTGTGGCCAAGTAGAGAGCAGGCTGCCACGTTTTGCCTTTATCTAGTGTCTTCTCTATAACAAAGGCATTGGGACGAGGACCCTGCAAAGAAGAAATAATGAGTAAACATTTCAGGTTTAAAATTCGTAAATGATGTATGAGTAATAAAATGCACGTTTATACTGAGATGTGATTCATAAACTAACAAAACTCATTAGATCTATTTTAGAAGTGGATGCAGTACCGCAACACTCATCAAATGTTAAATAAAAAAGACAGAAGTGAACAGATTGGTGGTGCTCATGTGATCCAGCAGTGATCACAGACTGCATCATACCTTGAAGTTGAGCACCAGGTTGTCAAGCTGGAAAAGGTTGTCGAGGTCCAACTGGAGAGTGACTGGATCCACCTCTGTGGGACAAACAAGCAGAGAAGCATATACCATTTATGACAGATGTTCACACAGAAACACACTGCTTTCTTTTAAATTCATTTTCAGACAGATTTGACGTTGTTTCGTCTCCTGCAGCCAGAGCAAACTGTTCAGCAAACATTAGGGTTACTGTAACAGAGTCCTCTGCTGGTGAGGACTGCTCTGAATATGATGGAAGAGAAAAAATGGAAAGAGCTTAGTTAATTAAATCAATGGCTATAAAGCAAAGTATACTTTGAAATGTCACCCTCTCCCAAATATTAAATGGGCGTTATTTGTGATTCTCAGCCTCATAGATATTTGTCAGAGGAGCCCTGCTACAATGGCTAGTAAAGTGTGAGAACACTTTTATCAGCCCATTAAAGTTGTAGTTGGTAACATGTAAAGAAATAACTGTCTGTCACAGAATGTCACTATATCCTGACAGTAGTGCATGAGACAGATAATCTGTGAAAAAATAGTGTGAGCATTATCTGGAAGATAATAAATGGCATTCTCAACCTACTGTACTAGTCCGTGTGGCAGGACCCTGTTAACCCATAATTATGAAGTTGATTACCATTAATTAAAACCCATTTGATTGAGTTATTAAGATTTGAACCTGTTGGAAATATACAATTTCACTCGTGCTAATAGAAACCATTTTGTTTCTTTGTTTCTTCCTGTCTGTCTGTCTGTCTGTCTGTCTGTCTGTCTGTCCTTGTTCATTTCTTTGCCCACCTTTCCTGGACTGCCACCATCTGTTTGGTGCAGAAGTGGACAGGACTTCCTGGACAGTGTGGGCCAGTGGACCGTCTGGATTCCTGGAGTCACATGGACAACACTTCATCTTCCGCTAAGAAACAAAAAAAACAACACATATTCCAGTCAGTAATATTGGACTTTCCTGCAGAGTTACATTGTAATATTTGGTGTATGTGTGAATGGAATTGCATCACTGTGAGTGACAGGTGTTTGTCCTTAAAATGTCCCATGGACCTAAGACCAACTTCCAAATTTATATCTTCTTCTCAACGCTATGCCAGTTAGATAAGCCGTGTCACTGACCAGGTCATAGGTGCCCGTGAGATAGAAATCAATATGACTAACAGGTAACTAACAGGCAAAATCTGTTTTCAGCTGGTCAACACTGTTGGGGTACACTTTGCCCTAGTAACAGGTAAAGAGAGAAAAATGTGCTGCCCTTGTTTAAATCTGACCATCTTTTGCATACATTACATTTTGTGACACCTGTGTCTCACATGCAGAATTTATCCACCTGACAGGATTTGAAGACGGATTCTTTCTGCTGACACAATTCCAGTCAGCAACTGTAGACATCTAAATAATTCATCCAACAAATGGGTGATTGTCTACTGACCCTGAATCAGTCAAAGCACCTGTGAAGTCTGTATGTGCATGTACAACCCCCCGCCCCCCAAAACAAACAAAAAAAAAAAAACACACAAAATGAGCTGCATGCAGTTTAGGAAGACACCCAGCATGTTGTGCTCTCCCCACCTCTAAGTATTCTGGACATGGCTGCCGCTCTGGCACACAGACCATGGCAGCTTTCCCTGTAGGGAAAAGTTCTTTTGGGGTTGCTGATTGTTACAACATAATAGCCTTGCTTACGTTTTTCCCGCCAGCGACGTGTCTCAATTCACTCACCCACATTAGGATGACAAAATTATAGTCTCCACACCAGCCGGTGCTGAGATAACCCAGATGACATTTCTCAGACTCAAACAGATCTGTGGTTACACTTAGTTCTTTAAAATGTCATGGTGCAAATTCTCTTTTCTGCCTGTAGAGCAATAACTGCTTCAGTACAGTGAAGCAGGCTGCAGTGGCAGCCGGTTCAACCCAGCTTTAATTTAATGTGTTCAATAGTTGAGCAAGGGAACAGTGTAGCATTACTTCTCTCTGTGAGCACCACATATCGTCATTTTATATCGTGTAGTTTTTCATAGTAGAGGACAGCTGATTCTAGTGGGACACCACTTGAGACTCCAGTGGAAAGACTGTTGCCTTTTCCCACTCTAAAACATTTATGAAATGTTCTGTGATGATTTGCATGCCATGTTGTTGACATTCCTGACCCAAGAGGTCCGTCTCTGGCCCTTCCTGGTCAATCATCATTGCACGCCACGCAGGATGTGAAACACCAAAAGCTATTATTGGTTGAGGCTCAACACGCAGTCTGACATGTCTCGGGCTGTGTGACGGCAGGAGTTGAGGCAGCATAATCATTTAATCTGATCATAGTGTCAACCTAAAAAAGCATAAATGCCATGTAGCCAGATCTCACCACATTCCAACTATTTTCAATCTTGCACGAACCAGGTCACTCCTTAAATTGCCCTTTGTAAACCGTCTGGAAATGCTGCTTTCATAACAAGCAGCCTCAAGGCCATTACACACTGGGGGCGTGACAAATAAACAACACGAAAATGCGAAATACGTGCCTGCAAATATTTTGCATCAAAACTATTCACACTGGCAGCGATGCAAATTTGCAATACTTGCAACACTTGATCAATAAAAGTTTTTCATGTGAATAGATTTGACCGAAAACATTACAAGGAGCCTGTTCACCCAGAGCAGTCTGTCTGAGGTAAACTGTACAGCTTAAGCTACTGAAATCTGTTGTATTAAGTCTTCTCTTAGTGAAATTCTTTAAGTGAATCTGAATTCCCTTTCATGAACAGCTATGCAGTGTACGGTAATGTTATATGTGCAGGGCTTTTATTGTGAAAGGAAAGAATGAAAGGAGTCGATCTAGTATGTGCTGCCTTTGTCAAGAAAGGAAAGGAGAGGAGGAATAAAGTTTGCTGTCTTGGTCTGGATGTAAGAGCCTCCATGTTGTTGTTTTATAATCCTAAAAAATAGTGTGAAAGCTCAGAAAAAAATCACCTTGTTCTGAAAAAAAAATGAAGTCGCGTAATATTTGCATTCTGTGTGAAAGTATTCAGTACAAAGACCAAACCTAAAAAAATATATCAATGTGCAATATAATTGCACAAAAACAACACAATAAACAAAACTAAATAAAGAAATGGCCTCCAGTCTATACGCGAACGTTGTGTGAATCGATACTCCTTTCTGCCACAAAGTCAGCCTGCTGCCGACTTTGGGCCTTGGCCTTGTCTCTGTCTTATGTAAAGTATAAGCCTCAGAATTAAAGTGTCTATCGTAGTCAATAAATAAAAAGGCCCTCACCCATATAAAGCCTATAAAGTAATAAACTGCAATGCTTTGACATAAATGCCAGTTCTGCTGTAGCTTTGCAACCTTGATGCCAATAAGACAATTATTAACCCATGGTCTGATAGCCTGAAGTTTTTAGATTTCAGCTGGCTGGCTGCAGCTTCTCCTGCTTGTCAGAAGTTACAACAACAACAACTTTGTGACCAAAGGAAAAACAATTATAAGCAGTGCTTCAGAATATGAATAAACTCATAAAATAATCACACATTCATAAATTCTTCAATTGTACTGTAGGTGTTTGTGTGGGTTTTTTTGGGCCTTTACTGGGTTATTGCTTATATTCTGATACATGCATGTAAATGGCTGCTTTTTCCCACTTTTGATGAAACTAGGTAAGCTAACCTAGGCTAAACTAATTGGATGCACAAGTGATAAAAATATATCAGTCTTTCCAGGGTCTGAAATTAGCACCCGCCACCAGCCAAATGTGGGTAAAATGTTGGCAGTGGCGAATAAAATCGTCTGCCGCATGGCGGACAGAGAAAAGGAAACACAGAAAGAACTCTAACTAACTAACTTCTTACTATTATAAGCAACACTATGGGCTGTTTTGACTGACAGTCGAAGTTCACTGAATTCTAACCAGTAACCACACACACAAGAGCAGACAGTTACAGACAACATATATATATAAACACATTAGATAATCAGTCGTGTCATTGATGCGCTCTCTTCACTAACATGTCAGTCCTAAAGCCCAGCAGGTAAACTCAGTTTACCCTCCTCCAAAGATACAACTCCCCCCACCCACGCACACACACACCCACATATACACAAATAGCAGCTTCAGTGTGTCCTGCACTGACCCTAGCTACATAATAGACAATATGACAAGTGTCATTAATTTGTTGTATGGCCACCATTAAATAATGACTTCAACTAAATGTATTCAATCTCCAACCTTTTTTATCTTGTTGCAAAACAGTAAATCTTATCTTATCTCGGCTGATAAAGACTTAACCTTCTCAAAGACTCGAGTGTGTCCATGCCATTTTACATCTACTTCACCTCTGTTACCCCAGCAAGCATGACAGGGAAGTTCTTCTTAACTTTACAAATGTAGGTTAAAAGTGATTCTACGTGGAGGATTTTTCCCCAAGGTTTGTGGCTTTTGGCACTGCATGTATCACCTCAAACAAATATGTAACTTCAAACACACACCGTTTGCACTTGCCAGCTGACTGTTGCATCAACTGGGGACAAGTATTTGATTCTTAGTTATAGTACAAAGTGGACACTAATAAAAATGAGTTGGCTAAACTAAATCTGTGTCTGCACTGAAACCAAAGGAGTATACATTTCAACTACCTGCACTACTTCACGTTAACTACTGACAGCAGGAATGAAATCACTGATGTTGGTTAAAGATAAAGACACAGTCACATTATCAGTATCGGATATTAACAGCATAAAGAGAATATTACATGTATCTGTATTAGGATTAATTCAAAAATATGCCTGATATATCAACAAACAGGCCTTGGGCTGGATGGAGTGACTCTGAACTGTTGGGATTGTGCCCAAAATCTGTTAGGCCTAGGGGTGTAAATATAGACCGTGCAGGCAGTGCGGTTGCACTGGGGCATGTGGGGTTAAGGGGCTCAATTGCCACCTGGAAATACACCCATGTTCAAAGAGGAACTCATGTTAAATCAAAAATGTTTTTCTATATATGCCCTCAAAAAGGCAAACCCATCTCCATCATAGTTTTCTGTTTTTGTAAACAAGATTGACAAGCTGTGCACATCTGCAAGCAAATATAACATGAAAGCACGCAGTAAGACACACTGTCGGTAAGATGCAAGTAAGTAGGGTGCAACCCTAACAAAAATAACAAAAAAAGAAATACATAAAAAGAATAAGGGGATTAACTGTTGTCTACAGACTGTAAGTGGGAGAACGTATGAATCAGTCTCACCCTACCAAATTAAGTTTGAAGAGGCTACATGACATTCAGACTCTGAGCCGGGAATTGCTCGCACACAGTTCTCATCTCTAACATCTCAAGCAAACATGGAGGTGGCTGAGCCAATATGGCTATTTACAAAGCAAGGAGTTCTTTGCTGCTACTGTATGTCAGTGTTAACAATCTCATATATAGAATCTTTAAGTCTTGATATACTGCAGTAGCTGAAATCTAACCTGGTCCACTGGACAGGAGCGCACCGATGTATCAACATAAGAAATTCTTAAAAAATTTACCAAATAATTCTATTCCAACATCAAAACCAATCTGCAATACAAAATCCCAGGTTTTCCAGGATATGTGGAGGCAAGTGGAGGAAGTCATGGGTCATTGGTGGTTAAGTCCAAGTTGAGTTGCTAGTTCTTTTTTTGATATTGTCAACTTGAGTCTGAAGTCATCAAATTTGTCAGCTGAGTCTGACTTCAGTCAACACATCTGCACATTACTATCAAAACCCTCAAATACAATCTACATCACCTTCAAAATATTCAAGGCCAAGGCAACACTGGCCCACTAGACTAGACTTGAATCAACTCTACAGTGTGTTTGCTAGAAAGGCTTACTCATTAGATATTACACTTAATTATTCGCTGTAAAACCTGGTACTTGCAGCAGTGTGATGATGCATAGCCAACAAGATCTGACTAGTTTTCAATAATAGCTGTGAGGGCTTTCATCTTTATCACTGTTGCTCTTTCCTGGTAGTCATGCATATGTGGGTATTTGTCTCTATGTGTCAGCTCTGAGATGCAGCTGAGTGTTCTTGCCCCTCCCTGTCTGGACAAGGTGCGGCTCAGGTATTGAAAAAAAAAAAAAAAAAAAAGGGGAAAGGTATTTATCAATCAGAGAGAGTCCACGCCTAACACAGCTATCCATGCCCTGAGGCAACTTCAACACAGTGCACATATATTGTAAGGTTTGAAGATTGTGCAACATCAACACAAACATTATCCTGCTTGTCTCTCTGTGCTGCTCTGTCTTTTAGGTTGGATTTGGCTTGCTTAGGTTTACGATATCTGTGCGAAGACCTTGATGAAAATCACTTAAAGTTTGAAAATCATTTTTAAAGAGAAAATACATTTCCATGTGACAGTATAGTAATGCTACATGTGATAACATCAAGCTGCAACCTCCAGGGCTGAAAATGAAGCCAACACTGAAGTGTCAAAAACAGTAGTTTTAGTAGCAGTAGCAGTTCCTTTAAAATGCATTTGAGACTGGCTCCAAGAGCTAGCCTATCCTCAGACACCCCTATGTTAAAAAAACCCAACTTTACAGCAGAAATAAACAGCCTGGTACAAAAAGAATTTTGGGCTTGGAAGCTGAATTCCATGCTCATGACAGCTGTTCAGGGGGTTGACCTTCCATCTAATAGGAATTAACCTTCATAATAACAGTGATGTAAATGCAATAACATACTATTGGCATGAAGTAATACCCTGCCTGGTTGAAGGTACGCCTTACAATGCTATAAATGGTTCCGGATTTGCATTAGCATTAGCATTGGCATCATTATAATTAACCATAGCTGTAAAATGTACTTTATAATCCAAGCTAGCAGACAGAGTTAGAGATATCAAAAATGCCAACTCAAGGCTTCAGTGCAGGAGTCCCAAAAACTAACGGGTGATGTCACGGTGGCTACGTCTGTTATTTCACTAACTGTTACTCAAGTACTGTAGCCTACTTAGTCATCATTTTGAGGTGCTAGAACTTATTATAGACTCTACTGACTTATTACATTTCTATGGGAACATTGTACTTTAAACTCCACCACATTTATCTGAAGGTGGGAGTTTATAGACACATTGCATATGATACATTTCATAATCAATGAGTACTTGTGGTACCTTGGACTGTAGTTTAGTAACAGCTGGGCTACAGTCCAGCTCCTGATCTCTGCTTACTTTAATCTTATCATACACTGTTACACTGTTCTTTCAGTACATCTCTTTTAAAAATGTTCTATTTCACAGAATAGTGACAATACAGCAGATACACAACACCAAATTTAACCTTTAACAATATTCAATATTACCTAAATATTGAATTCCAGTGCAGTTTCACTTGTTTTAGTGGATTTTTTTTTTTTTTTTAAAAAACAAGTTTCAGCATGATACCTGATTTAAGAAAAAGTATATCTGTTTTGCAAACAAAAGTTTTAACATCACATTAGAGACACTTTCCTCCCTATTTTTTTTAACAAACATAAAAATTGCAACATTACAGCCTTGACTCTTGCTCTGTGTATTTCCTCTGCTCTCTCTCTTATTTCAAAACCAGTGTTTGAATCCAGTGATGGGAGGTTTGTGCTGAGCTGGCAGATGGGCTAGTGAGTGGTTTTGCAGACATTGGTCAAAGAGTACAGTTGCAACACAAGGCTCTGGCACTAAAATCAGACTGTTTCACAGATGGACAGCCGGCAGTCCAGCCAAAACCACCAAAGCCTCCATCCTGTCTGTCTGTTCACTGTGACCTCTGCACCGCTCGCCTCCTGACAACGCAAACCCCACGTAGAGACCCATGCATTGCCTGGGTGCACACAGCTGGCTGAGACTGTGTTCATGCCCTTGTTTGACTGATATGGGTTTTTAAACCAATATCAATATTTAAGCACTGAAACTGCTGTTTTTGCTTTTGCTTTCTCCCGGGTATGTCTGTTCCCCAATTTTTAACAGACAACTAGCAGCCAGCCTTTGGTCAAGATGATTTACTAGATTTGATCACAGCAGGTTTGTAGATGTTGATACTAATATAGTGAAAAATTGTGACACAAACTTATAATAAATGTCCTTAAACACAGGATTGTGCTCCTACCTGTTGGTATGGGGTGCAGTAGACCTCGGAGCCTGTGAGGCCGCAGGTTGAGGTGGCATGGAGTTGGTCAGCCCTGCCAAGGAGCAGGTCATCGCTGGGTGGGTAACAAGCCCCCCGAGAGCAGTCGGTCTGGGCCTGTGATACTGCACTTATGGCTGTGAGATAGAAGGCAGCGCAACAAGAAATAAAAATATTACAGTGAGTTGTAACTATATGACAAATATCAGTCATTAAAAACATCAGTATACCACTTCACCATCAATACAGACATTTATCATGACATACAACTGTCTGAAACAAGGGGGAAAAAAAGGAAGGGAATTTCAACCCTACTACACAGCACTTGAACCACAGTGCATGCAGAAATTTGTTTTTCTATGCTGTAACAGTAACACAAAATTTGTATTTATGACAGTAATACTTGTTTTCTGGTAAAAATCATCTCCTTTTTGTAAAGATTGTTTATATAAACTTAAAACACACCAAAAATACTGTCTATTTGTAATCTTATGTAATCTGGATAAAATACTCTCTTTATTTACTTATTCATTCATTCCTATTGAGGACATATTTTTTTGGTAGTATATTCCACATAGAAGTGATATACATCAGCTCAGAACGGTATGCCAAGTTTTTCTAGTTATAAATCTATAATAAACATTATGTTTTGGCTTGGCGCTTATTCAACCTATTTAGAGTTTCCAAGGGCTTAGAACATTATGATGGAAGTATATGATGATTCAATTATGTCTCATGAGTTGCAGCAACAGTTTTTGGATTGATATAGTTTGTTAAAGATATTTTGTGCTAAATTTAAGCATTTTTTTACCACTTGAGAATTGATATAAATAGTCAAAAAAATCCCTCTAAATACCACATTAAGCACTGAGACCTTGAGGAGCACCGCAGAAAAGTCCATGCTGTGATTCGATATTAAAAACTTTTGATATTTGGAAATATCTGTAAAAATTGCTCTTTTTTGGTGATTGGATGGCAAGCACTTCTGTTCAGAAAACTCTACTTTGTGGTTAAAGTTTCATGAGACTGTGATTTTCCCTGAGGTCACAATTGGTTGTAAAAAAGCTAAAAGTAAGCACTCATGAAGGACACACCGAAAATGCTCAAAAAGGATGCTTTCTTAAAGGTGAAGGCACAGTCAGAGTGTATGTATGTATTTACATATTTGAGAACTAATACTAACAAGTTGCTACAATATTTTGTTTTGTCAGATTTTAAAAAGGTGTAAGTATTCAATATTTTCCCTGAAGTTATGTTCTCGTCAGTGCAAAGTAGAGTAGTTGTAGTAATACCCCTCCAGAGTTAACAACCGTTTAAACATGTGCCATCACGAATAGAGAGTATGCAGGATTTCAACCAATCACTGCAGCAGCTGTGTTCAGGTTGGTTCCTCCTCTCTGCTAGAAAATGGAGAGATCAGTGTAATCAGCTGCTGCAGTGTTTCGCTGGATGTAAAACCTGTATACTGACAACTCCCAACAATTTAAACATCTGGTGTGGAAAGTTCAGGGTGAAAGTTATAGGTCAAACTTGAAACAGAAAGAGAACAACCAAATCAATATTAAAGCAGGAGAAAAAAAAAAAAAGAAATCTTACCAGCAAAAAGTAAAAGTAACCTCATGATGAGTTCTTCTTATAGAAAAGTCTGGAACAGAGGAAAAAACAAAAAATATCAGCAACCAGAAACAATCAAATATCATCAAAGCTAGTCGACTGTATTTCCTGACGTGAGACTCACCTGGCGGTCTGTATTCTATCAGCTCTGTTATCTGTTGTATTAAACTGTGTGTAGCTGCTAAGCTTCTGCTTTATAAACACTGCCTCACCTGGACGGTATGATACAGTGTGTGTCAGAGTCACACCCTTCACCACCACTCCCTTCACCCCATGAATCAACACACACGCATACAGACACGCAGGCAGACCTAGACACATAGTCAACACAAAGACACCAAGGAACACACACAAACTAGACAAAGACTAAACAAAGTGTAATAAAACTATATTGTGACATCGAATAAAAACTTAAACTGACCGCACATGATTTCATCTGCTCATATAACTAATTAAAATGTTTGTTTCTTTTTCATGCGCAGGCCAAAAAAAGTATTATAATATTAAAACAGATATCAAGGTTCCCACAGGATTTTATCCAAATAACTGCTGATCCTCTGACTTTTCATACTACAGCACCATGATCAGCTCAAGTTTCAAATGTGTCCAACACTTTGGTTCATGACCTACAAAACTTACATTCCCATCAGCCCTAGTTGTAGCCTACTTTGTGTTAGCAAATGCTAGCGTGCTAACTCTCTAAGCTAATACTACGCTCACACAGAATCAGGCAGACAGTAGACGGCAGACTAGATATCATTTTAGTGGACGAGAGCAGGATGGTAATATTAAGTGAGGTCGGCAGAGAATACCAGCAATGGTAACGGTGGAAGCCATTGCCATTCAAAATTGAAATGGCAAAAAATTAAAAAATTAAAAATTTTTGCTGTCCTCTGCAATGGAATCATAGACTGTATATAAAGATGGACGGCATGACAGCACACCAAAAACGGAGCCGTAACATCTCAATCGCCCACTTGTGTGTGGCTGGAGTATAGCTATAAAGCCCACCCCTCCATGTCAGTGGATGGGACATGGGCCAAACTAAAAACTCAAAGTACACAGTTTCTGTCATTTAAGGTAGTTTTTATCACGCTGCTGTATGTTCAAGTGTTCGTTTTTCTTTTAAGTTTGGTTAAAGGTATTTAATGCTATAAAATAGGGATTTTACAACATGATTGACAATGAACTCACATTCAGTGGCACTGCTTGTGATCAGTTGGATGGGTGTATGGGCGGGAAACTTGATGCTGCAGAGATCGCTACTGCACAGACTCTGGCTATATACAGGATATATAATTACGTCATGCATGGTTTTATTGTCCTGCCATCCCATTAGAATGTTTGTTTGTTTTTCCTGTGCCGTCCAGAGGGTGCTGTCCATATGCCGTCTACCACCTGTCTGATTCCATGTGAATGCAAGGCAGCATAACACGGTAAATATTGTTAGAATTATACTTGCTAAACACCAGCATGTTGTCAATGTGAACATTTTAGCATGCTAGTTTTAGCATTTCGCTCAAAGGACCGTTCAGCCCAAGTACAGCTTCACAGAGCACCTAACAAGGCTGTAGACTATTTCCATATTACATACCATAAGACTTTGTAGTATGGAATTAGTCTACAGCCTTGCTGGTGCATTCATGCCAGGAAAGTGACAAAATGGAGTATACTCGAAGCCGAAATACACTGAAATAGACCTAATGAATTTTAGAGTGTGCTGTCGCTGGAGGGAAACTTTAATATTTATATAAAAATTGATATTGCGATCATGACAAAATGACAAATTATGCTGTATGTATAACAAGTCATATATTCATTAGCCTCTAAGCATTACCATAGGGCTTCTGTAAAAAAAAACCCATAAACTACTGACACTACAATAAAATTTAAAGCTAAGTTAAAATTTCTGTAATAAGTCAATCAAAAAGTTACACTGTATAAATTATATTCAGCAGAAAATAAAATGATAAGAACATTGTCAAGTATTTGACATAAAGTTTGATGAAAAGCTAAATTCTAATAATGTAATAGACAACCGTTTAAAGATTTAAGAACATGCAGGTTGGTGTTCTAATTAAACATTACCAAGTTCTGAGTATTGTTTTTAACACTAACTCACACCAGTATACTGACAAAATGAAATACGGAGAAATCAGAAACACAAATGAGTTTAGGAGAGTGGGGATGATGGAGGCTGTTGTCCAATGATGCCATATACAACGGAAATGGGGGGAGGGGCTTATCAATGTGATGTCAAAGCACCACACGTCATACAAAATAGCAAAGTACATTCATTACACTCATTTTAGTATAATACAGAAGTGGACATTGTGTTTGGCTCAGATCGTATTCCACAGTGACTGACAGATAGAGTGAAACCCTTGAATTCCTTGAATACCAGAAAATGTAAACTAGCATGTCTCAACAAAGTCCCAACATGTTATATGATCTCTTATGATGTAGTTATTTATGTATCAGAAAAAATGTATTACATAACATTCGTGGTCTTTTCCATTAAGAGAAGAGCAGAACTCACTCCTCCCTCTCCAGAAACAACACATGCCCCTTCAGGCAGTGTGTAAGCTTTGCCAGGCTGATCATCACCTGCGTCTAAAGAAATAGTAGCCTGAGGGCCAGCTGAACACACACATTATGTTTTTCTCCACTCTCCACAGACACACTGACTAAGCCCAAGTACAGGGTGTGTCTTCTGACTAAACTCACACACACACACACACACACACACACACACACACACACACACACACACACACACACGCACAGAGGCTACTGTACACATAGAACTTCAGACAAGTACCGTCACGCCTTCAATCACTCTGAATAGAAGCTTTAGCTGTGATTTATTTCCTGGTAACAGCCCGTTGTTTCCTCTCAGTCAACAGCAGCCCTGGGTTACAGTGAAATGGAGCCAAGGCTGCTTTATTGAAGTTATTGGTATCATAAGGTGATAAACATCACTGCAGAGCAAACAAACAAGGAACACCTAAGATGGTAGGAAAAAGAAGTTACTCTAAACACAATCACATGATACCTTTTAAGTAAGCCCCTGTGTGCCTGAACATAAGCCTGTAAATGTTTCTGCATAAATGTTTCTGTCTGTTAATGTTCACGTATGTCCCTTTTGGATAAATTATATTGACTTACATTCATTACCTGGACACTTACTCTAATAACCCTAACCACTACTTGCCTTAACCTGACCTATGCCTTCACCACCGACACAAAAATCAACCTTTTACAATAGCTTATTTGCAATCACATGACTATTATGATGCACATAATTCAGGTGGAGGGTTGGCAGTGATAAATCCATAAACTGTGTGAATTATAAATAAACAATTCAACGTGACTACATAAAAGATGTCCGTAGTAACTGATCTTTAGTCTGAAATGTGTCCTTGAAGGTAGTCTAAGTTTAGCACACACAAACAAACACACACACACACACACACACACACACACGTTTACTTATGTCCCCTTAAATTATATTACAGTTTTTTACAACTTCAGCTGTAATTTCAGGACCTTGATATCTCTTTTCACAATACTCAAAACTAATGGTCAAAATGCAGATTTTTTCAAAACTCCTAACACTTCCAATTGCTGGATACTATACATATTAACCTAAGATCATTTGTTCATTAAACTAAAATCACCCGTTCAAAATGACACAACTTAACATCAAAGTATTACCATTTCAAAATGCAATTCACACATTACATCTGAGATGACTGTCTATTCATTTCATTACAGTGATCTAACTATCAATGCATACAACTGCTCAAAATGATAAGTTAAACTTGCATTTCTCTTAACCCACAGTTTTATGGAAACTGCTGAACAATATTCAATGTTTAGATCATGAAAGGCCCTTGTAATTGCTTTTCCAACACTCTCAACTCGTTACTGATGATTGATTTCACTTGTGGTATGAGTATAAATGAGTGGGATCCATGACAGCACAAGCGATTTCAGTAACATGGAGCTGGCAGGTGATCACAACAGAGGTCAAGCAATGGGAAGAGGAAGACGGGGAAGACATGGCGGTCAAAGGATTGGCAGGGGTCACGCACCCCTTCTGAGTGGTGGTTGTGGGCCTCGTATGAGAGGAGGGCTTAGGCCTCGACAGAGAGGTGGCCATGGGCCTCATTTTAGAAGTGTGGGGGAACGTGGTAGAGGACAAGGCCACAGACCAAGACAGCAACAGCAAAGAGTGTCCAATGAAATCCGGGGAATAGTTGTAGACCATGTTGTAAATCATTTTACAGTAGTTTTTTCTTTTTTGTAGCCAATTATTTTTGCTTTGATTCAAAGAAATCTATGTTGTATTTCTTCAATAAATTTCAGTTACTGTATATTGACTTACATTCATTACCTGGAGACTTACTCTAATAACCCTAACCACTACTTACCTAACTCTTATCCCCACCTGTGGCTCTAACCTTAACCTGACCTATGCCTTCACCACTGACACAAAAATCAACCTTTTACAATAGCTTGTTTGCAATCACATGACTATTATGATACACATAATTCAGATGGAGGGTTGGCAGTGATAAATCCATAAACTGTGTGAATTGTAAATGAACAATTCAATGTGACTACATGAAAGATATCCGCAGTAACTGATCTTTAGTCTGAAATGTGTCCTTGAAGGTAGTCTAAGTTTAGCACACACAAACACACACACACATAGACACACACAGACACAGACACACACACACACACACACACACACACACACACACACACACACACACACACACACATACACAAATAGCAGCTTCAGTGTGTCCTGCACTGACCCTAGCAATATAATAGATTGTTATACAATACATTGCTGCACCTTCTTTACTTAACAGTTGCATTCAGCAGCTGGGTGCCAACTAGGTGCAAGAGAGTGGAACTTTTTCGGATTTTGCTTTTGTTTTGATGAGGTGAATGAAAGGTTCCAGGTGAAAAATAACTGCAATGAGAAGGAATAGTTTTTAAAAAATATCTTTGTGTTCTGCTGTACTTTATTTTTCACTGGTTATTGGAGCAAGGTTATTAGACTTAGACAGCTTTGGCAATTTGTGATGCAGCACAGTAAACAATAAATATAATTTAAACACAAAATACAGAACAGACAATGAACCAACGACCAGAGTCCACCATCATGATCCCTGTTTATGAACTGATGCCCTTTGTGGGTTTTTATTCATCGTGCTCCACCCACTATACCCATAGAGTCCAGTAGATGGTGGAGCCTCTGTGAGATAGAACAAAGACTATAATATTGTATCCCTAGTTCTATTAGGCCCCAGGACCCCCCTCCCGCTCTCATTCTGAAGTCGCTGAATACTGGCGCTTGGTCAGTGACTTCCGGCTGATATACAGCCGTTTGCCATTACTGTTTAATGGCACCCATGGCATTAGGGGGAACAACTTAAGTTAAGGGAGCCCAGCCTTCACCTGGGAGCCCAGCCTTCACCTGGGAAACTGGTTATCACTGCCCCTTTACATGTAAAGCCAAACCCTGTTGTTTTTTTCTAAACCAACGTGTTTTCATTGCCTAAAACTAACCATGTGCCTGTGTTCGCTAAATGTAACCACAGTTCCTGTGAAAACAGAAGAACAGAAGTGCTGTAAAACATACAATGCATGTAGTAGGCTGAAGTTGACATGGCGTTCCAGACAGCAACAACAAATGCTCCCAGGGTACCTTTCAAGTCATATGTCGACGTAGACAGTCCATGACTAAGCGTGGATATGTGAGTGAGAATGTGGTGGCCTCACCACTTGCTGAAGGGGGTATAGGATGATGTGGGCTCCACACATATTCCGATAGGCAGGTCCTGATTGGCCAGCTAGCCCTCTATGTTTATACAGATTTTAGTGGCCGAATGTGTGCGTGCTGGGTGGGGAGATAATCTCCTCACTCAGAGAACCAACGTTACAAAGTAACCGAACACTCTCTATCGTATTGAGATTATCTCCCCATCCAGTAGTTATATCACAACTATGGAAACCCTTTAAGACACACCGCGAGGGGGCCCAGGAGACAGATCAGATTCAGTGTGCCACTGAACCGTGTCCAGGTACCAGATGCAACCATAAGCACGACCAAACCCACCAGATGCAGGGGTTGGGTTCTCTGATTGAGGAGATTATCCCCCCAGGCTCAAGGCCACGTAAAGTGATGTGTCTTAAAGATGATCAATTTTCCATGTAGATTACCTCAGATGGGGAAAATTCCCATAGCTATGATGTAACTACTGGGTGGATAGATAATGTCCTCACTCAGAGAACCAAGATTACAAAGTAACTAAACAGTCTTTCAGTATGTTGTTGATACACTGAATGGTCATTGCACTCAGGATGTGATCAATTTAATTTTTTAAATACAAATAAATCACTTGTTACTTTTGAAAAATTCAAAGTCAAATGTTCTCATTGGTAGGTACAGAATGTAGAAAATGACTTTTTTGTGAAACAGAAAAGAAAATCCCAAGGAAACAAAACAGCCAAAAAAAAAAATAAAAGAAATGTTAATTTTTTCTGAGGTCAGATGTTGGAACCAAAGATTTGGGTGAGGGCCAAAAGCAAAGCAAAGCTCATTATGATGGTTGTTTTTCATTTTAGTACACCAGGATGCCATCCCACTAAGCAATATACAAAGAATCAGGGCCCAGAAATCTGATAATCCCTGCAGCCATGTCTCCATGTTATTACTCATAACTGTGTCAGTCTGCAATGAAAAAGCCTGTCACAGATTCCAACTTTCTTTTGAACAAAAACCATTTGATTGGGTAACTAAACTATGCCTGTCAGACTACAAACAGACAGGTTTGTGTTGTTCTTGAATTATTTCAGTAACAATCAATATTAGTTAGTAATCAAATAATGCCGTCCTGTTTGTTTAAAAAGAATAATTTGACGTTGATGTTATCACATGCCTGCTCCTCTACGTGCTGTCACATCTCTCTACTTCCTGTGCTGCTCCGTGTTAGTCACCCTCATGAGTGTGTGTGCTACGTGTGGCCGACTCAGTGTCCTGTTCTGTATGGTCCCACTCTTACCACAGTTCACAGCAGCAGCAGACATACTGTGGGGTAACTGGGTTTACACAACCTTTCCCCTGATTTGGTGATTGTAAATGTGGATGATTCACATGGACAGCTATGGTCACCTGCGTGGCTTTTGGCCTACCTACTCCCAGAGTACACCGACCTGACAACAAACAAAGTAGGAACATCACGTTTCCACTGTTCTCTTTTCTTTTTTGGTCTTTTGATATAATCTTGACCTTTGACTGAATATTGCAGTCATTTTTCTAATTTCCTTTCTGTGCCATCACTTGTGATAGTCCTTCAACATAATGTAGTCAACAATCTCTTAGTACTTCTCTGAGGCAGAAATAATGTCATTAGTCGGGCTAGGAACTTTCATACAATGGATATAAGGATATTGGTACCCACAGACATTTTTAATAGGGGTGACCAGATGGGGCCTATGCAAGCGGTACACCAAAAACAAAAGACATAACTGAATTTCAGGAACTCCCTTATTTTGTCAAAGCATAAAGCCTAGTTGAAAAATATGTTAATATGGAGAGTTAAGGACTCACTTTGGTTTCTTATTTTGCAGTTAATGTTGCTAATTGTCTGATGTGCACAGACTAATACTGGTACAGTTGGGCTAACATTTTGAGTTCAACAACAATCCTGTTTTAACGTGTTAAGTATCTTTATATAGCTACATGTGTTGGCAATTCATTGTTCTTTAAACAGGCTAATCAGAGTACACTGATTGTACTTCTGTACTTGGCTTCTGTTACCATAGCACAAGGTACCTTACAGTGTCTGTGTGAGACACACCAGGCTTTAAATTAACTCCAATAATAATGTAGCCTACTAGCAAGAGTGAGACAGTGCGAGTAGCGAGGAAAGGGTTTTGGATGTGTCAAATACACACTAGACCCTCACCAAGGGGACCTGTGTTTGTGTTCTAGTTTTTTCAGCCGTCAGTCATCATATGACATAGTAGTCAAGAGACATACCTGAGTAGGTATAGCTATAGCTAGAGCATCTATGTGACTCACCATATGTACATGTCAGTCCATGATCATCCTCCTTCGCTCCTTGCCCCGGAAGAGCTGGGTTAAAAGAGCAGCGGTTAAGGTTAGGGTAAGGGTTACATCTCTTTTCTTATGTAGTTAACCATGTCTTCATAATGAATTAATTCATAATTAATGATTCAATTATTATTATTAAGTTAATTATTACTACATTCCCCCTGTTATATATATTCACTATGTCGCATTCTAGCAGGGTTCAAATAATTGTCATGTTGGTGGGTTCGTCTTGTACTGGTGGTGGGTGCAGTTTGTACGGGCTTGTTGTGTAGGCTCCAAATGAAATGTGGCTGCAGCTATGCTTTTTAACATGTACTTTAAGTTACTGTAACAAATGTAGTTACTTTGACCCAATCGCATACTGATATATGCATAATGATTATTTTACAGGTAATAAAACTAATTATCTGATATGCATAGACTAATACTGGTACCAGTAGGTTGTCAGGTTGTTAGTCCAATTCATTGTTCTTCAATAGGCTGCTTGTAATTTTCCATAAAAAGACAAATATATAGCTTTAATTTGAAGAAGTATGTTGATTGTAAGTAACAAACCACTTTTAGGGAATAAGCCCTCCCAAGCCCATCAGTGATGCAGAGTTTTTTAAATGTGAAATGTTATCCACCTGGTGAACATCTTTTTTTCATTTGTTTGTCATTTCCTAACAATTCCTAACATTTTGGTCTTATACCGAATATAGCATGGCACAATACTGTACATTTGGTACATAACAGGTATGACCTAACTGACTTCACAAGTCAACAGGCTAAAAATATACACACACTATAAAGTCTGACAATGTTGTTGTCACTTATAATTAGTACTCAGTGCACGGCACTCTCTTTTGTACACTGCAGATGATAGTGTAACACTAGTAAGGCTTTTTAGTGCCAGTGTTGACTGTGTAATGAGCCTACACGCAAACTGGGTCAAAGTTTCTGGCTCAAAGTCTTTTTTGTTGCCAGAGACAATCCTCTATGCCTCCTGAATATTCAGCAGCTGTCAGTGTGTGGGTGGAGAGAGTGGGGCTATAAATGACCACAGCAGCCAGTAAAGGTGTATACTTGCCACAAACTGGAACTTGTGAGTAGGATCAACCTATGACAAGAACAAGAGCAAACAACATCACAGTAAGTTATTATATTTTTTTTTAGAAACATTAGTAATCAAAGTTTATATGCTGTGGGTCAAATGCAGTAGTGGGATATTAGACTGCTGTTACATTAGTGTATTTTAAAATAGCCGGCAACTGTATATAGTCTGTCTTTTGTTAAACTGTTTTCCCCCACTACACTGTAGACTAAATTTAAATATATTGAGTGTTGTATTTTATATCATGTGTATCAGTGAGAGGTATATTAATGCTGCTACATTGTTGCTGCAAACCTCAGAGTTGATTTGTAACCTGGTCTAATGGCTGCAACTACAGTTTCAAGTTCCAAGAATTCAAAGTGGTGTCTTAAATGGCATTTTTAGTTTCAATAGCCAAAGGTATTTCATTTACAATGATCATTAAACAGACAAATCTGCATGTCTGATCTATGTCTAACAGGTCTCCATACAACCTTCAGCCCACCATTGCATCTCAGCTGAAGCAAAACCAGTGGAAATGGAAAACATGCAGGAGTTGATACCCTTCGCCAAAGAGATGCTGAGTCAGAAGCCCAGCCGTGGTATGCTGAAGGTCTACCTGGTGGGCTCAGTGTTTGCAGTGCTGGGGACAGTCATTGGCCTGGTCGAGACGGTGTGTCACCCTTTCTCCTCTGATGAGCCGATGGACGCAGAGATGGTCCTCATGTTGGCCCGGGAGCAGAGGACAGTTGAGGCTGAGACACAGCACAGTGTGGGGGCTCAGGAGAAGGAGGCGGAGGAGGAGGAGGAGGAGGAGGAGGAGGAGGAGGAGAGGAGGAGAAGGTGGAGGAGTTGGCTCATAAAACTGGGGCCCTGACCCAGAGCATGAACCTCTACAAGGCCCATAGACTCAGCCAGCGGAGCAGTGCCAATCGGCTGCATGCCTCCTAAAGCCAAAGGGGTCAGCCCTAAGTGACTTGACATATTTATTAAAGAACTGCTTGTGCCTCCTGCCACACCACTGAGTTGTGCAACATGTACATATTTGAAGCTTTACAGACAGAGGCGTCTGAGCTGCTTGGCTCTGTGCTGCTTATTAATGATTCCTTCAAGTGCTGTTGGAAATGTTTTTTGTATGCGTTTACTGGGTACATATGAAAGATCCCCGAAGGCCTCAGTGGCAGCACACATGGAAGAGCTGAGACTTTCTGACAAGCTCTCCTACTGAGATCATGTCATTAATGATGCAGTATATGGTATAAGTGAAGTGTACATTAACTCAGTTAGACCAGTGGTTTTGTGGTTCCCCAAGGACACTGCAATTGGATCCCCAGATCCCCAGCAAATGTAAGAACTGTTCAAAAAAATACAAATCCTGCATTGAAAATGTTACATATTAATGTAAAAGTATGATCAAAAAAATGTACTGAGGAATTCCCTGCTGTACATGGTTGAGTCGGAGCTCATTTTGTTCTAATGATTTTATCATTATGGATTAGTCTGCTTATTTTCTCCATTAATGGATTGATTGGCTTGTAAAAGTAGAGCTCCTTCACAATGTTGGTTTTGTCCAACCAACAGTCCAACTTTCAAAGTTTTAAAAAATCTATTTAAATTATGACAAAGCATCATATTTTGTGGTCTAATGTTAGGATTATGGATGCTGAAGTTAGAAATACCTGAAGGCAGCATGGTGTTGGGTCTGTCTGGCTGCGGTAAGCTGCTATGTAGCGCCGCCTGTTGTCCGGTGGAGGTATCTGATCTGCCAATCCACCTACTGTTTTGTTTGAGAGGAATGGTTGTTGTTAATATTATGCTATGCACAAATACTGTAAATATAGATTTTTTTTATATCAATAAAGTTGATGTTTTTTTATAAAGTTTGCTTTCCCTGTGGTTTAAATTCTTGAAATGTTTGCTGCACATTTTATTTGCCAACATGTCTACATTAAGGATTTCTGTTTGTCAAGAAAAGTGTTCAGATCACAGCAAAAATGTATAACCCATTGAGTAAAAAAATCTTCTAGTGCAGTGTGATAGCCTATAGTTTCATCTCTTATTACAAAATAACTTTCAAGAATGTTCTAGAAGTGTTAATTGTTCTTGATGGTGGAGCGGTAAGGCTTTTTGTTTTGTGTTGTGTTGTTTAAGACACTGACAGTCATTACTGGAAAGTTCCTGAATGAAGTTTTGAAAACTTGAAATTTTAACCCATTGCCAGAATTTGTTTAGCTATATAGCCAGTATCA